>CM060370.1:187556505-188044621 GCA_030545235.1 Helianthus tuberosus
TTGATATCTATAATAGTGACATGCCAGCCTATTGCGGGTTGGGGTGTTACATGATCATAGCTTTTGGGCTATGGTGTCTAAGGAACGGTGTCTTGAATTCCTCCCACGTCATGTTTCTCATGGCCTTAATTCCTTGTTCCTTCTTTAGATTATCCCACAAATCCTTTGCTTGGCCTCTTAATTGACTGGTTCCGTATGCCACGAAATCGGTCTCATCACAATGGGTTCTTTCGAATACCCCTTCTATGTCACTAATCCATCGTTGACAAACGATTGGATCAACTTCACCATTATAGATTGGGGGTTTGCATGCCATAAATTTGTTATATGGGCATGCTTTCGTTTTACCCTTTTCTCTTTCTTGTGAGAGACTGTTTTTTAATTCATTCATCTTATCATCCACCACATATAAGGTTGTGGTTTGTAGTCTATCGATAAATTGCGGTAGACTATTTTCTAAAGCCTTTCCGACTTCCTCGGAAATCTTGCTTTTCATCTCTTCAGTCAAGTGAGATACCGAATCACCTCCGGTTGCAACGGACATTTCTTTAACTGAAATGTTCATAATAGTTAATCAATAACTATTCAATTCATTTCCATTGTGTTATATGGAAATTTATATCCCACACACACTTAATCAAAAGTGAGGTGTTATTCGTTTTCGGCTTGGTCAAGTATGCAACTTGCCTTACCATTTATACTTAGTGTATTTCCCAGGCTCGAGCATATTTATACACTCCTCCCATACACTTTTTGTAAGGACTCTCCAAAATTTGTCCTAAAACGACCCGTAAGTAAAATCCCGGACCCCAGAAACCATACTGTGCATGAAAAACCAAGAAATCAAGATTTCTGGTCTTTAGGCGGGTCGCGTAAGAGTTAAGAATAGCTTACGCGGGCCGCGACAACTCATAACTTATCCGGAACAGCAACAAGGCCACGTGGCAGCCACATGGCAGACCTAGGTGTGACACGCTAGCCCTAATCTACGATCTAGACTTCCTCGCGGGCCGCGTAAGGTTTGGCTGAAGGTTTACGCGGGCCGCGTGAACCTCTAATTTCAGCTATAAATAGAGCTGATCAGGAGCAATCCTCTGGTGTCGAAACAAACTTTCAAAAACGAAAATGTACTACTCTGAAGTCGAATTTACTTTCAATATTAGCAAGGCGCTGCTCCGATACTGGGTATTAACTCAATCGCTGCTACGATTCAATGTCCGATCGATAAAAACTATCCAATGGATGTTTAAGTGCTGCCCACATTAGGGTTTATGCTTTGTCATTCGTCGTGAATTCGATGAATGTTTAAGTATCGCACTTTTTCATTTGTTGTGAGGGTTTAATCTCATGAGTTATCGTAAATGCTGTATTAGTTACTAACCTAGTTCGTGTGCATGTTATTTAATTTAGGTCAAAAGGCTAATCAGTAGGCTAAGCTCTGCCCATATAAATCTGCAATGTGAGTCATTCTCTTTTTATCAAAAGTATTTTACAATACTCCATTTTCAAATGTTGTAATTACAGGGAGTAAGTCGTGGTTATCTTAATCACCGGCTAGTGGGGTATTGTGCACATTACTAATTTCTCACGGGTTAGGCTAATAAGCCCTAACACAGGTTAGGCTAATAAGCCCTAACGATGATAATCATCACTACTTGGGTGACATGACCCAATAGTGGTATGACCATCGTCACCATTGTGACACGGCGCCAGATAAAAATAAGATAGAAGCCATTGTAATCGCTCTTATATTGTAATTTATAACTATGTGTCATTTTATACAAAATGAGTGACTCACCAGCATTTCCCCGCTGATAAAATATTTTTAAAACATGTTTCAGGCGACCTGCTGTAAATCAAGGACAAGTGCTACGGAGCACTAACAAGCTTGAAGAGGTGGCTCAGTTAAAATAAATAAACATGTTTTAATAAATCAGGGAATTTCCTAGTTAAATTCCTCTATTGTAAATTACAGGGTTTATCTCCAATTTATGGAATAAAATAATTGGGCATTTTGAGTTTTAAAAGATCCTGTTGAAAATCTTCCGCTGTCACATCATAAATACCATGGGTTCCTGTCCCGCGGCTCTTGACCGGGTAAAACCGGGGCTGGGGCCGTGACTGGAAAAGGTGGTATCAGAGCCACTGATCGAGCCACTGATTTAAGCCTATTAAGTATTTAAAATACTTAATTTTCCTGATTGCTATTTTGTGATTATGTGTTTTATTAACTGACTACTTGTTAGTTACAGTATGGGTAAGCAAAAGCTTTCAAATATCTATCTTAAATTAGATAGATCATCAAATAAGAAAGGAAGTTCATCCCAAACAAAATCCTCAAAATACCCAACAGATACTGAGGAAGGAATATTTGTTCGAAAGGCACAATATGAGGAACCACTTTCTCCTAATAAAAGAAGTTTGATTATTAGGAAAAGTCAAGAGAAAATGAAGAAGTCACAGGAAACCCAGAAAATAGACAGTAAACCACCTTGGGAAGATGAATTAGACGAAAAATGGACGATTCTCTACACGTTAGCTACTGTAGCAGTAAATGCTAACTTATAAGTTAAATCACAAAACCAATCTTAGCACCTGCAACACTTACTAGCTAGAAACGTTAAACTATTAAATAAATCACTAGCATAATTCGAAAGTTCAGTTGTAATCTAGCAATAAGTTTATTTTAAATGAATTATAAGTTCTTTAAATTACCATTTTATGATTTTGTGAATTATAAAATTTTTAACTTAGAATTTTGTGTATTTTTTTCATCAATGCTAAACAGCATGAATGAATTATCCGAAGCCCTAGAGAATCTGAATCTCTATCCGGTGAAAGTAGAAGTTTCCAAAGACTTTACTGGTTACATACCCGATGTAGAAGAACCTATGGAATTCCATGTTCCACCTCTGGAAAAACCAAAGCCTAAGAAAAAGAGAAGATTTGTAGGCTGGAGGCGTGTGCGCAGGAGAAAACCAGCAACTAGAAAGATTCCCAAAATAGAGAATCCCATGGATAAAGGAAAAGCGATTGAAATTGGGGAAGGTTTTAGGCAAACAAAAATGGAAATTGGGGAAAGCTCGAGACAAGTCGAGGAATTGTCATTTCAGGAGGAACTGGATCAAATACTGGCAAGCTGTGATATCCTTAGGCCTATCAATAACAACCTTTACCCTTATCCTGCTGAAAACCAACTTCCAATAAACCTGGAACCGGCTATTCCAGAACCTTTAATTCACACTCAACCTCAAGGAGAAATGGACGAATGGTGGACCAACGATTGGGAATTTCAAAACCTCCTAAACAATCCTTATACCTTTTTCCCGCAGTTCGACCCAGAACCTATACCAAATCCACCAATGAGTAATGAAAATTTAGCTGAACTCCGCCATTTCGGCGAAGAGTTGATGGATGCAGGGAATAAGATCCAGGAAATAGGAGGACAAATCTCCTAGAAATACGATGAGAGGTAACATCGCTTTTAATATGTTAACTGACGAGAGAAAGGGATGATGGTGAAACTATGTTTGTATAATAATAATAATAATAATAATAATAATAATAATAATAATAATAATAATAATAATAATAATAATAAGCATTATGTGTAGTAATCTAAAAATAAAACGTTTGTAAGATAAATTGAGTGTACGGATGCATAATATAATATATAAAAATGGAAGTCGAGAAATCAATAACTTTTGACTATACGTGTTAATGTGATTATGTGCAATTGTCTTGTTATATTTAATTATTTATTTTATGCTGATAACTTATATAAATTAATTACCAGATGGCAAACGCTAGTAATGAACCAGTTAATGAGGATAATCAATCTGAGCAACACCAGGAGGATCAATTTATGACTAGGCAAGATATAGAAAATATCGTTGCTCAAGGAATAGCCAATGTTATTCCAGCAATCCTTGCTGCTGCCCAGAAACCTGTTGAACCTCAACAAATCATTCCTAGTAAACGTACCCAAGGAGATAACTTCAGTAATAGTGTAAATAGAGGTGGCAATCATACCAATCACGATGATGATCCACGGCAGACCCCACTTCCTAAGAAAATGAAAGCTGCAACGCCTGGTTGCACTTACAAAGAATTTCTTGCCTGTAAACCAGCTGAGTTTGCAGGTAACGAAGGGGCGACTGCAGCACTGCGTTGGTTAGAGAAAACCGAGGCAGTAATTTCTATAAGTAAATGTGCCAAAGAAGATCAGGTCATGTATACGTCAAATCTTTTTAAAGAAGGGGCGCTAGAATGGTGGAACACTGTGCTACAAGCCAAAGGTAGAATTGTGATGTATGCTATGAACTGGGAAGAATTTAAGAATCTTGTGGAAAGAAAATTTTGTCCCGAGTATGAAAATGAACAAATGACAAATAAATTCCTGACACATCGGATGGTGGATGTAGACTGTCGAGGTTACACTTCGACATTCTTCGAGTATGCTAGAATTGTACCTACCCTGGCTTCGCCAGAACCGGTACTTATTTCCCGCTATATTTGGGGATTGATTGGCGAAATCCGTAATATCGTCAAAGCTGCGAAACCCCGCACGGTTGATGATGCGGTGGATTTAGCTAATACTCTGACTGACGAATTGGTACGGACACGAGAAGAGAATAGAAAGAAGGAAGTAGCCCAAAAGATTACCCAAGGATTCTGTATGGGTAATCGTTACAATTTCAAGAGAAGAGGGGCTGGGCAATCTTCCACTGGTCCATTTTGCAATTCTTGCAAAAGGAAGCATTTTGGAAGATGCAAAGGATATTGCAATTTTTGCAAAATTCCGGGGCATCAAGAAGAAGACTGCAGGAAAAATAAATTCACAGTCTGTTACAACTTTGAAGAAGCTGGACATCTTAGGCCAGATTGCCCAAAACTAAACAAACCAGCGGATAACAAAGCCAAACCTGCAGAAGGAGCAAAAAGGAATGTAAGAGCCTTCCAGTTGACGACTCGGGAAGCCGAACTGATTCCTGACGTGATAGCTGGTACGTTTCTAGTTCACAACATCTATGCAAAAGTATTATTTGACTCTGGTGCAAACCAAAGTTTTATAAATACTTCATTCTGCCAAGCACTTAATTTACCCTTAACCCAACTTAGACAGATTTTTACAGTTGAAACGGCAGACGGGAATTCTGTTAACATAGATAAGGTTTTGCAAAAAGAAACGATAGAACTTCTAGGCCATAAATTCTCTGCAAACCTGTTACCTATGAAATTAGCCGGATTCGATGTGGTGTTAAGAATGGATTGGTTAGTAGCCAATCATGCTCGAATTCTTTGTGATAAGAATTCCATAGAAATTCATACACCCACAGGAGAATTAGTGGTAATTACAGGAGATAAGCCACGAAAGCCACTGAAATTCATTTCAGTAATGAAATTGGCCAGTTATTCCAGAAAACAAGAAATGGTGTATATGATTTCAGTAATCATTAACACGAAAAGTAAAGAACTTAAGGACATTCCAGTAGTATCAGAATACTCGGATGTATTCCCAGAAGAACTACCTGGATTACCACCTAATAGGGAAGTTGAATTTAGAATTCATCTAATTCCTGGAACTACACCGATAGCTAAGGCACCTTATCGGTTAGCACCCACTGAAATGCTAGAATTGAAAAAGCAGTTAGATGAATTACTAAGTAAAGGATTCATACAACCTAGCTCATCCCCTTGGGGAGCGCCAGTGTTGTTTGTGAAAAAGAAGGATGGTTCGATGCGAATGTGTATCGATTATAGAGAATTGAATAAGGTTATAATTAAGAATCGATACCCATTACCTAGGATTGATGATCTTTTTGATCAACTTCAGGGAGCTAGATATTTTTCTAAGATAGATTTACGCTCTGGATATCATCAGTTAAAGGTACAAGAAGAAGACATACCTAAAACAGCTTTCAAGACTAGGTATGGTCATTACGAGTTTACAGTCATGCCCTTTGGGTTAACAAATGCTCCTGCAGCATTTATGGACATGATGAATAGAATCTGTAAACCATACTTGGATAAATTTGTAATTGTCTTCATTGATGATATACTTATTTATTCCAAGAGTCAGGAGGAACATTGTGAGCACTTGCATGTACTCTTAACCTTGTTAAGAAAGGAAAAGCTTTAAGCCAAATTCTCGAAGTGTGAATTTTGGCTACAAGAGGTACAATTTTTAGGACACATGGTAAATCACGAAGGCATTCACGTAGATCCTGCTAAGATAGAAGCAATCACCAAATGGAAGGTTCCGCAATTAGCAATGGAAATTAGAAGTTTTATAGGTTTAGCCGGATATTATAGACGGTTTATTAAGGATTTTTCTAAAATAGTCGTGCCATTAACTAAGCTAACCTGTAAATCAGCTAAGTTTGAGTGGGGACCCAAACAAGATGAGGCTTTTAAGACTTTAAAACAGAAATTAACCAATGCTCCAATTCTAGCTTTACCGGAAGGAACAGAAGATTTTGAAGTATATTGTGATGCTTCAAAGCTAGGATTAGGAAGTGTGCTTATGCAACGAAAGAGGGTAATTGCATATGCATCAAGGCAATTGAAAAAGCACGAGGAAAACTATACAACTCATGATTTAGAATTAGGAGCTATAATTTTTTCCCTTAAGATTTGGAGACATTATCTGTACGGAAGTAAGTTTACTGTCTATACAGATCATAAAAGTTTAAGATATATATTTGGGCAAAAAGAGTTGAATATGAGGCAGAGAAGATGGATGGAAATCTTAAGTGACTACGACTGTGATATTCAATATCACGAAGGAAAAGCAAATGTAGTTGCAGATGCCTTAAGTCGTAAGTATCATGAGAAACAACGACGAGTTCGTGCTCTTAGATTAAGTTTACAATTAGACTTAATGGAACAACTAAAAATTGTTCAAGCCACAGCAATCGAAGGTGATGCTGAAGGAATGAAAGGATGAATAAAGGTATTAGAGCAAGGAAATGATGGAATTTGGAGATTCCATAAGAAACGAATTTGTGTACCTAAGCAGGGAGAATTAAGAAATCAAATTCTAGAGGAGGCCCATAAATCTAGGTATACTATGCACCCAGGAAACAATAAAATGTACCAAGATTTAAGAAATAATTTCTAGTGGATAGGAATGAAAAAGGACATAGCTAGATATGTTTCTAAATGTCTTACTTGTTCGCAAGTTAAGGCAGAACACCAGAAACCTTTAGGTCTACTACAACAATTAGAAATGCCTGTATGGAAATGGGAACTCATAACAATGGATTTTGTTACTAAGTTACCCAAAACCAGAAAAGGTAATGATGCGATTTGGGTAATTGTGGATCGATTAACCAAGTCAGCTCATTTCCTACCCATGAAGGAAACCTTTAGCATGGAAAGGTTGGCAAAGTTGTACGTAGATGAAGTAGTATCCTTACATGGAGTTCCAATCTCCATTGTATCGGATAGGGATAGTCGTTTCACTTCCCATTTCTGGAAAAGTTTTCAAGAAGCAATGGAAACCCGACTAAATTTAAGAACTGCATATCATCCTCAAACCGACGGACAAAGTGAAAGAACGATTCAAACCCTGGAGGACATGCTTAGGGCATGTGTAATAGATTTTGGGGGAAATTGGGACAATCATTTACCTTTAATTGAATTCTCCTATAACAATAGTTATCATTCAAGCATCGAAGTTGCCCCATTCGAAGCACTGTATGGACGAAAGTGCAGAACTCCAGTTTGTTGGGCAGAAATAGGAGAAAGTCAATTATCAGGTCCGAAGATTGTACAAGAAACTACCGACAAGATTACTCAAATCAAGGAAAGACTAAAGACGACTCGAGATCGCCAGAAAAGTTATGCTGATAATCGACGTAAGCCACTCGAGTTTCAAGTTGGAGACAAAGTACTATTAAAAGTATCTCCTTGGAAAGGAGTAGTTCGGTTCGGTAATAAAGGAAAGCTAAGTCCAAGATACGTAGGACCATTCCCAGTAATCCAACGTATAGGACCAGTTGCTTATCGTTTACAACTACTAGAAGAGTTAGCTGGAGTACATGATGTATTTCATATATCCAACCTCAAGAAATGCCTATCAGACGAATCTTTGGTAGTACCTCTTCAGGATATAGAAGTAAATGAAAAGTTAAAATTTATTGAGAAACCTCTTCAAATCGAAGATCGAAAGATCAAATTTCTCAAACACAAAAGGTTAGTACTTGTCAAAGTCAAGTGGGAGTCAAAGAGAGGACCCGAATACACCTGGGAGCTGGAATCGGAAATGAAGCGAAAGTATCCTCACTTATTCTAATGAATATCGAGGACGAGATTTTAAATAAGGTGGGGAGGATGTAAGGACTCTCCAAAATTTTTCCTAAAACGACCCGTAAGTAAAATCCCGGACCCCTGAAACCATACTGTGCATGAAAAACCAAGAAATCAAGATTTCTGGTCTTTAGGCGGGCCGCGTAAGAGTTAAGTATAGCTTACGCGGGCCGCGACAACTCATAACTTATCCGGAACAGCACCCAGGCCACGTGGCAGACCTAGGTGTGACACGCTAGCCCTAATCTACGATCTAGACTTCCTTGCGGGCCGCGTAAGGTTTGGCTGAAGGTTTACGCGGGCCGCGTGAACCTCTAATTTCAGCTATAAATAGAGCTGACCAGGAGCAATCCTCTGGTGTCGAAACAAACTTTCAAAAATGAAAATATACTACTCTGAAGTCGAATTTACTTTCAATATTAGCGAGGCACTGCTCCGATACTGGGTATTAACTCAATCGCTGCTACGATTCAATGTCCGATCGATTAAAACTATCCAATGGATGTTTAAGTGCTGCCCACATTAGGGTTTATGCTTTGTCATTCGTCGTGAATTCGATGAATGTTTAAGTATCACACTTTGTCATTCGTTGTGAGGGTTTAATTTCGTGAGTTATCGTAAATGCTGTATTAGTTACTAACCTAGTTCGTGTGCATGTTATTTAATTTAGGTCAAAAGGCTAATCAGTAGACTAAGCTCTGCCCATATAAATCTGCAATGTGAGTCATTCTCTTTTTATCAAAAGTATTTTACAATACTCCATTTTTAAATGTTGTAATTACAGGGAGTAAGTCATGGTTATCTTAATCACCGGCTAGTGGGGTATTGTGCACATTACTAATTTCTCACGGGTTAGGCTAATAAGCCCTAACACAGGTTAGGCTAATAAGCCCTAACAGTGATAATCATCACTACTTGGGTGACAGGACCCAATAGTGGTATGACCATCGTCACCATTGTGACACGGCGCCAGATAAAAATAAGATAGAAGCCATTGTAATCGCTCTTATGCTGTAATTTATAACTATGTGTCATTTTATGCAAAATGAGTGACTCGCCAGCATTTCCCCGCTGATAAAATATTTTTAAAACATGTTTCAGGCGACCTGCTGTAAATCAAGGACAAGTGCTACGGAGCACTAACAAGCTTGAAGAGGTGGCTCAGTTAAAATAAATAAACATGTTTTAATAAATCAGGGAATTTCCTAGTTAAATTCCTCTATTGTAAATTACAGGGTTTATCTCCAATTTATGGAATAAAATAATTGGGCATTTTGAGTTTTAAAAGATCCTGTTGAAAATCTTCCGCTGTCACATCATAAATACCACGGGTTCCTGTCCCGCGGCTCTTGACCGGGTAAAACCGGGGCTGGGGCCGTGACACTTTTACTTCTTTTAAATCTTTCAATCTAGATTCATTTATAATTATTTCTTGTCGGATGTCTCGATCAAGCTTTGAACCGAACACACTTCGTCTTAACCAGGCTCTCATACCAACTTGTAAGACCCTTACATCCATTTAATAATTCATATAATATATAGTGCATTTAAAATGCCGTTTTTTCCAAAAACAATGTTGTAACGACATTTACATAGAGTTCAAAACCTTCAAATGATATTTACAAAAATTTGAAACATCCCAAAGATGGTTTTAATAGTTACACATAAGTTTAGTGACCAAAAGAAACTATTAAGGTAGCGGAAACTTTGTTAGTTTGTGTGTTCGATTCTTGTGTATGCTTAATCGTCATCCGAAGGTTGATATGAGTTACCTAAAACCAAAACACTCAAACTTGTTAGTTATGAGCATTACGTCACACCCCCAAAATACCACATGCGGTGACCCCGCTAGGTGTGTGACGTACCAGGATCTGGCCACTAATCACGCTGAACCAATATCAAGTTATAAAACAAGTGTCCATTCATCATGATAAAACATTCATAACATAATTCCAAGTTCAATATATTCAGCGGAAGCAAATAATAAAACTTTGTTTAAACGTTTCAAAACCAAGTGTATGTGAAATCAGTAAATAAGTCATGCGTATCCAAGCAGTGCGACCCATGACTACTCCAGCCATCCAGATATGCAAGTTCCTTGTCCTTAGTACCTAACGACCTGCGAGCATGCAACAAGTGTATCAGACAATGCTGGTGAGTTCATAGTTTTATGAAAACGTTGGTTACCAAGTGTTTAGTTCAGTTCATTGATTATAATGTTGATAATAACTCGATACCGTACAAGAAGGCTCCAGATTATTTTGCCCTTTCCCCAATGCCCCTATCAAAGCATTGGGCATGACTGGGTCATTAGTTCACACCCGTCCTCTCAGGTACGGGGTGAGGGTGCCAAACCTAGATAGCGCTACCAACTAATACCCCGTTACCTCTCAGGTAACAAACAAGATAGGACTTAATGGTGATAGGAGTGAGTGTATTATCCAACATCCCAGTTTTACCCAAATGACTTATTCCTCTCAGGAATACCCAATGATTGTCCCGCCCACCGGGACGCATGCTCAAGAGGAATGAACTCACCTTTGATTTGCTCGGTATGTTAAGTTACCCGTCCAAGTTGGTTAACCCAAACCCTACCGTTGTTACCAATCAACATCAGTTATATAATCAAACAAGTCACTTATTTCACATAGTTTGAATCTATCACATGATCACCTCATATTGCATATCAAATACTCAGTTATCAGGATAACATTTAACAAAGGGATTGACTACCCATACGAGTCAGGTCAAGATCCTCACAACTAGTTAACATTACTATCATGCCTTAAACAGAAAATCACAACACATGTGTTCAATAACATAAACACCACTGATCTACTGTTCCGACCATTTACCACCTCGGCGAACTATCACATGTGACGAACTATCATTCTTCGTCGGAATCACATGTGACGAACTATCAAATCTTCATCGGAATCAAATGTGACGAACTATCAATTCTTCGTCAAGACCAGATTGTGATGAAGTATTAAATCTTCGTCAAAACTAGGGTTTGGTGTAGTATCATAAAGTTCGTCAGGATCACGTAATCAACAGTTACACATTTCCAAACAGAATCAATGGGTCAAACAACGGTTATAGCATACGATCAAGCAAACCCTATATATGGCTCAACATCACAACTAATCATTCCTAACATTGAATCACAATAACATGGATTTAACGTAAGTCTTAATCATATACATAATTACGATTTCAATCAAATCCCCGACGCTCTCATTCACATGCAAATCAGACTACCAGTTTCATTAACCAACAACATTATCATGAACATGAACATACTCAATTCATCGATCCTCATCATGCACAATTCTAGGTTTACAATATCATTAATGGACCCTAATCACAAAAAATCATAACATCAGGATCTCATCGAATAATAACGTTAGACACTAACCGTGATACTATAGTGTTTGGATTAGTCGTTCCCTACTACCGTCGCACAGAGGATAGGAAAAAGAGGACATTAGAGTTTCCGTTTACGTCTCGTGATTACAAGGGTTATACAAGCACTTAACAATAATAGTTGGGCTGTGAGACAGACTGGGCCGAGGCCCCTTGCCGACGAACCTCCTCTTCGACCAAGTTTCATACTTCGTCGGAGGTTGATGACGAAGGATAGTTGTGCGACGAAGATTGGTTTGACAAGGACCTAATCTTCGTCTAGATGAGATGGGGTTTGACGAAGACCTAACCTTCATCGGGTGTGTTACAGAATCAGGATTAAATATAATTATAAGGATTACACAACACTTAAGTTTTCCATGCACACTCCAAAGTAACAATACCTTAATTAATCAACTAAACTACACACGATGCCACGTAAAATAAATTGTAAAGACAGAATTGTGATACAAGTGATGTGCATAGGAAAGACCTTGAAATCTCGGGTTGTCACATCATCCCCAACTTGAAAGAAATTTCGTCCTGAAATTTGATCAATAACTCAAAGCAGCACGGTGCTAGATCAGGATGACTATGGATTTTCCCCAGGTGCCACATCATCCCCAACTTGAAAGGGTATTTCATCCCGAAATTCACCAGTTGCATCAGATTTAGATTGGTCAGTTGGGAATAAGTGAGGGTACTTGAGCTTCATTTGATCCTCGCGTTCCCACGTGAACTCCGGCCCACGTCTTGAGTTCCAACGAACTCTCACAATTGGAATTCGACTACGCTTACGAACCTTGACTTCCCGATCCATAATTTCGATGGGTTCTTCGACAAACTGCAATTTGTCGTTGATCTTTAGTTCTTGAAGTGGTACCACAAGTGTTTCATCGGACAAACACTTCTTTAATTGCGAAACATGGAATACATCATGGACGTTACCCAACTCAGCAGGTAACTCGAGCTTGTAAGCCACCTTACCAACTCGCTCCAGAACTTTGAACGGCCCAATATAGCGTGGATTAAGCTTGCCACGCTTCCCGAAGTGTACAACAACCTTGTAGGGTGAAACTTTCAACATAACATGATCACCTACAGCGAACTCCAGGGGTTTCCTACGCTTGTCAGCGTAGCTTTTCTGACGGTCGCGCGCCGCTGTCACACCCCGACCATGTAAAACAACAAACCGTGGCGGAAACATCGGGGAGTGTCGTGGCAGAATTATTGTTTCATAACCATGGATACAAAAAGAGTTTCGTTTTATTGATAATATTAAACATTTACATTGTCTTAACACACAACAACCAAGTACATATCGTCTATCATTATTATTATGTCACTAAGGCCTCGTCCAGATCCTATGTGACGCATGCATCCTAGAAATCAATCAAGCAACAACACCTGAAACATATGTAAAAACAAAGTCAGCAAAGAAATGTTGGCGAGTACATAGGTTTTATAAGAGTATCGGAATCATGGCTTCGTTTACATGTTGCAGTACTTTATTAGACTACAAGAGTCAAAATACAAACCTCGTTTTGAAAAGTGTATTGCAACATAGCTAACCAACTCAAATCAAGTTGGTTATAGTTCATAAAATCTCGTAGCCATGATTCTTAACCCAAAAACATTTATTTTAGAAAACCAAATTGTAAAACATCTCGTAAAAACTCGTTGATAAAACTCGTATGGTTCATATCGTTTAGAAAACATCGTTGTGTGACATCGTTTCAAAATCGTTTACCCAAGTGAACTAAATAACGCCACGGTATGTAATATGTTGAAAACACTTATATTTAAGAAGTATCAGCGGCGTATCTACCATGCTTTCACCACATTACACTCGTCCCGTTATCTAAACACTTAACCAAAAACCAATCGTTTATCCAATTCATTTAACTTGTTCAAATCGTTTCCAAATCGTTTCCCAATCGTTTCCAAATCGTTAACTCGTTTAAATCATCCTCGTTTTAATTGTGAAAACTATTTATGGTCGTCTCGCTAATAACATTCAAACCTTCGTGACTCGACTACCTTGTTTCTCGCTTCTCGCATTAACAAACCTCCAAAGGGTAAGTTAACAATCACAGATTCAGTCGTTACCCACAACCCCCACACATAACCATGGGTGTAGTCGATAACGGGATTTGTCAGATCCTATGGTACCATAACCTAATACTGGTCAGTTCGGCCAAAATTAATGAATGTCATTCGTTATGTAACTGCAACCAACAAGTTCGTTCACATCATCGAAATCGTTATTAGTTTAGTATAAATCGTTTTAATCATTTTTGAAATCATCGTTTAAACCTTGAAATCATTTTTGTACATATGAATCACCCTAAAACAATTGAAAACAGTAAAATGGGGGAACTATGTACTCACATAGTTACCACAAAACATGTAAAAGAGGGGATCTATGTACTCACATGTAGTGCAAAGTATCCTCAATCAATAGAACTTCAACAAACTCAAGTAAACCAGAGAAATCAAGCAGCACCTAGTAGTCGAATCACTATATCAAACAATCGACACCTCAATCGGAAGATCAGATAGAATGAGGTCTTGTAAACCAAATGAGTGTTGGAACTCATGTTATATAGTTTAACAAAGTCTACATTCTAGATCGGAACCTAACCTAAGTGCTTTCGACCCATTACGACCCATTAAGGTAGCTTACGCTACTTTAACGTGTCGTACGCGCAAATGCGCGTTCGAGACGTCTAACTAGTCCTATGACAAGTATTATATGCCAAAACATGTTTAAATATGTTGCATAATCAGTTACGTGACAAAAGTTTAGGTTACATATGCTTAATTACCAATTATGCATGAAAAGGGCATTTTGGTCATTTACCTAAGGCATATAAACTACCTATCATATAACTAATTAAACCTAAGTGACCATAAGGTATAACCTCGGAAGGTTATTCCCTATGCTACTATGGTCACTAAACATGTTTGGTCAGATCCTAATGATCGACCCAACGGGTCGAGTTCGAAAGTCAAAGCGGGTGTTTAGTCCGCTTGACTTACGACTCTACACAAGCACTAAACTAAAAGTGACCAGCTAAACATGTTAAGACATGTTTAGTTAAGTTAGAAAACAGGTTTTGGTATCAAAACAAATGGTTTTGATACCCAAGAGTAGTTTGGTTACAAAATACATGAGAAAACGCATTTTGGCCGAAACTACGACTCGTCACTGAGCCTAGATAACGTGGTAATCAGTAGGTATAGTCACTAGGGACTATAACCATTGTGATTACGCTCACGTTATGAAGTTCAAACGAACTTCGCATTGACCATAAACTAGTCAATGTAGAAAGTCAAATGCAGTTTGACTTTTAAGCTAAAAACGCATAAAAAGAACGAAAGAGGACTTACAAAGGGTCCAAGCAAGCAAATTTTGATCCAAGTAGCTCAGGTATGAAGCAAAGGCTTCAACTTAGAGCATTTTAGATCAGATTTGAGTGAGAATGAAGTGAAATGGGGTGGGCTATTTATAGGAAAACTAGAACCGTTAGGATCGTTTCTCGATTCCCGTGCTTCAATCTCAGCCCTACACTTTATACCCACTGATTTGTGAAACCATGGGCATCCAAAACAAGCACATAGAATAAAAGAAACCAGGTGCAAAGGTGTGGAACAGCTGGAACAAGCTGGAAAACATTTCTGCTGATCTGGGGGGTCCTTACGGACCGTATGGATATGTGCTTACGGTTCGTAAGGCTTGTGCAGGTCAGCAAGTTTGAAATTTGGCAGAGCAGGCCCCTGTGACTCCAAACTTGATTTTTGATGCGTTTTGACACGTTTAAGCCCTGTTAACCCCATTTCAAAGCTCTAAAATGAAGTTAAAGTATAGGGAACTTAAAACGTGCTAAAAAATATCTCGGATGTCGGCTCGTTTGGTCGTACGGTTGCGTTGTTCGGTTAATTACGACGGAAGTCGTAACGAACGCAAAAACGATCCAAATCAAGCGACGAATGGAATTTTATCATGCCAATCACTAAAATAAAATATTTTAATGATTACATAAATTTTTGGATGTCCGGATACATTCAGAACGTAAGATATGCGCGAAAATGCAAACTTATGCACTTTCTGACGCTTTTAGTCCCTATTGATCAATAAAGTTTATTTTAGCATACCGAACCCCTCAAAGCCTATTTCTAAGCTATGTAAAGGATATTTAGGGTATGTTTAACTTATGATCAAGTTCCGGAATGTTCGTTACTATACAAATCGGTATAGTTTCACAGTTTGACACAAATAGTCCCTGCGATCGAACAAACTTGATTTCAACACACCAAACCATCCAAAACTTATTTCTAAGTTATGTGGAGGTTATTTAAGGTATGTTAAGCCTATTTCACTATTCCAGGGTGTTCGTTGCATTAAACTGGTTATATTTGCGCATCGGTGAACGTATAACCTTCCAGAAAGCGATTTAAAGCTTGAAATCGGAATCGAATCGAATTGAAAAATCACCAAACACAAATACACACATAAAAACACCACAACACATATAATAACAGCAAAGCACATTGTTTTATGAAGAATCATCATTGTTTTACATTGTACATCGATTACATAACACAGTTGTCACAGCCGCCGCCATACGATTTATGATCTGGGCAATCTTTTCTGAAGTTTCAAGAACAAGTTCCGGACCTGTGATCTAGCTATCACCCACCTCAGCCCAACAAAGAGGAGAACGACATTTCCGGCTGTACAACGCTTCAAACGGAGCTGCATGGATGCTAGTGTGGTAACTGTTGTTGTAAGAGAACTCTATCAACGGCAAGTGTTTCTCCCACCCTTTACCAAAATCGATCACACATGCTCACAGCATGTCTTCAAGTGTTTGGATGGTTCGCTCGCTTTTACCATCCGTCTGTGGGTGATAAGCAGTACTCATATCGAGACGTGAGCTGAATGATTTATGCATTGATTGCCACAAATCAGATATGAAATGCGGATCACGATCAGAGATAATAGAGGTTGGCACCCCGTGCCTAGAAACCACTTCCTTCAGATAAACAGCAGCAAGTTGAGAGAATTTATCAGTTTCCTTGATCGCTAGGAAATGCGCAGATTTCGTGAGGCGATCAACGATCACCCAAATGGTATCGTTTCCGTTTTGAGTTCTTGGCAAACCAGTGACGAAATCCATAGCAATTTGCTCCCATTTCCACATGGGTATTTCTGGTTGTTGAAGCAGGCCTAAGGGTTTCTGATACTCTACCTTGACTTTCGCACAAGTCAAACATTTACTCACATACGTCGCGATACAAGCTTTCATCTTCGGTCACCAATACAAGACTTTGAGGTCCTGATACATCTTATCTAAACCTAGGTGTACGGAGTAACGAGACTTGTGTGCTTCGTCCATCACAAGCTCCCTAATATTTCCAAACAAAGGAACCCATATCCTATCCATAAAATAGTAGATGCCATCAAATCTCTCCACGAGTCGTTTCTCCATGCCTCGTAAATACTCCGCTTTAATTGTGACAACTGGCACCAAACCGGTAAATTCCGTACACATTAATTATTATTTAATGACTGCAATTTTGTGCTTAAATGTCAACATTGTCTGATTACATACTAAACAAGTGAATTCATGCATGTTTTATACTACAAAAAATGCTTTATGCATTAATGATAACGTTGCGTCAGAAATACTAGTAAACTCACCGGCGAGACACATTGTGTCAACAATTCTGCAGAAAGCAGTTAGGCAATAGAATTGGAGCCTAGGTGTAGGTCCAATGACAAGAATACATTAAAACCCAAGAGTACATACAAGGGTTAACATATAGACTTTCCAGAAGCTAAAATACGCACTAAAAAGCACCCGAAACGCACTTTAAATGCAGAAATCTGCATAATTCAGCTATAAATCAGCTATAACCAGCTTTTTAACACATAAATATTATGCAGAATTCATGTTTTATTATCCAGAATACCCTCCTAAGTATTGGGAATTAAAAGGGTTACAAAAGGGTACTTAAAGGACACTAAACGGTGCAATTTAGCACTTTAACGAACCGGTATTTAACCGAACCACCGGACATTACCTGGAACATAAAAATATTACTAGAAGCATTGTTTTAATGTTTCTGAACTAGTTATGGTCCCCGGACACCATAACACCTCTTATAACATAATAACACATCAAGTCCCTAAAAGTTACGCTTGTAAACTAACTTGTTATTGAAATTAGTGTTTGGAAACTTACACTTTGCCCCCCCCCATGTTGTTCACGGTTGTAATAGGGTGGTCCCACCAAATTTTACTAAATCTCTAATATCTTGCCAAGATATATTTTAGATTTTATATGATCTTTTCTTGGATTCTATAAGATTTACATAGATCTTTTAAGATATGAAATGGTTATTAAAGATCTTGAACCTTCATTCACCACACCACACTTCTCTCCTCCCTCCTCCCACTCACGGCTCCAATACACCATCACACACCACCCATTTTCATCCATTGTTCATCCATTTCAAGGCTTACATAAGGTGCTAGAAGGTCACTAACGAGGCTCGGTGCTCACGGAAATTGAAGGACCTTCTTCGTTTGCTTTTATCCAATCACTTTGTCATCTTCAAGTCCTAGTATTCTTCCCTAGCTTGAGGCTAGTGGTGAGGCTCTCTTGATCTTGTTTACTTCATATTTTTAGTGGTTAAAAGACTTATTATGTTGAAAATCTTATGAACACTAAAGAACTTGAACTTGAAACTTGAACATAAACTTTGCATATGATGAAATATGGATGAAATGATGTTGTTTAGTAGATGTATAATGTTTGCTTGTTGATTACTAGAAATATTGAGGTTGAGCATTACATGAAGCTTGCTAGATTGTGATTAAACCCATGATCTAGCAAGAAAGAGGATGATTATGTGTTAACACAAGAAGATCATCCTCATGTATAAACATGAACTTGATGAACAAAATGATTTCTTGAAAAAGTAATATACAAAAGGAGCTAGTAAACTTATAAATCCAAGATTTATGAATGATTTTCCAAGAAAAACAAGTGTAAAATATGATTTTTAGAAGATCATGATTCTTACATAAACCAATATTATTTTTGGTGGAAAAACAAGTGTATGAACACTTGTGAAACAAGAGAGTTAATGAAATTAACATTTTTGTAAATTATGTTTACAAGTTGTAAACACCAAATCTTTTCAAGAATTGAATTTTTGATGAAATAAACACACTTTAAAGAGTAACTAAGTCTACTAGAGACATTGCCAAGTTACTACAAGTTTTGAGAAAGAACAAGTTCATGTTGTCATGTAACTTACTTGATTTTAACACTTGTTAGATGAGGAATGAGTTGTTAATTGTTGATGATGTTTTAAAAGAAAATAAACATATGTTTTGAAAACATGGGAAACCTCCATTTTTAGGGGAAACCATGTCAAAATTTCTATAAATTTTGACACTTAGAAAAATATAAGTTTTGTGAAACTTATTCCCTAAAAATGTACCTAAGAATACTTACCAAGGTTTCCTAATTTTTATGAAAGCCTCAAGATAAGAAATGATGATTTCTTCAAGATAAAAATTGATACTAAGTATGTATATTTTTAGAAAAATATATATATTTATTGGTCACCAAATTTTGTGCTAAGTGTATGTAGTATGTATTATGCGTGATAGTGTATTAGGACTTGAAAATACACTAAATACTCCTAAGGAGTGAAAATACAAAAATGCACATACAACATACTTAGACAAATACAAGAAAATATATTTATGAAAATATATTACTTGATAGAATAAATAACTTGGACAAGTTATGAACATGAAATGAAGTTTTGAACAAAGATACATAATTCGGGTGAAAAATACAAGATACTTATATTTATTTTCGAGAAATAATATAAGTAAGATACATAGTTAAAAATATAAATTATTTTTAACACAAGAACACATATACAAAAGATAGTGACTTGTACTTATGCGATACAAGTCTAGTGACTAACGTTAATGAAACACGTTTAGGTCACAACGCTAGATAAGCAAATCCGGTGAAGTTTACGACGCAGGAACGCAAAGTTGTGAGTTCATGCTCCCCCTTTTCTTTTAACTGTTTTCAGTTTTATAACTTCGGGGGTGAAATACATGTTACAAATGTTACAATGTTTACAAATGGTATGATGGAGTACAAAAACATTCAAGTGAAACATTCTAGATCATGTCCAGAATAGGGTACCATAAGCACCATTAATCAACGTATACATTCAGACCGAGGAACAAAAGGTTAGATCTAATGGGTTTCAGGAAACCCCACTCTTGGCCTACTTCTACCAATGAGTGCTTTCAGTCAAAGTTGACAAAAATGCCTAGGTTTGGTGGCTTCCTATGTCGTGACACATGTTAGTGGCCTTGCAAACCACTAGCGATCTCAAACATTCATAGTATTCAGTTACAGATACATTCTACATGATACATTCAAACATTCATAGTACTCAGTTACAGATACGTTTTACAAGTTACATTCATACATTCTACAAGTTACATACCATGTTTTCATTCAAGTATTTAAACATTCAATACAATCACTGCATGAATTCACACCAACATTATGTTGATGTTTTTCCAAAACTCACATGTATTTCAGGTAACTAAAAGTGGATGTGCGCGCAGTCTTACTCATGCTCTTGGCTGTTGTTTAAGTTTATCGTTGAATAAAGTTGTAAACTTTTCAGACAATATGTTGTCTTGTGATGTAAACACTTAAAGTTCGTTTTCAGTTATGTAATGTTGGCATTTGGAGTTATTTTTATGAGCATGTAGTATGTTTACCATTCGTATGCAATGAGAACCTTTCATGATCACACCTCGTGCTTCCGCCGCAGAAAGGGGTGTGACATTAATGTTCTCTTCCTTCAACGCTTCAGCCTGAGCCGAATGAATCTGATCAGGAAGATTTGAGTGAATAATGAGCTGTAAGGATCGTACACGTTTGGGCTTCGTCTCCTTTCGACTAAGGGAATCAGCTACAACATTAGCTTTGCCTGGATGATATTTGATGGCACAATCATAGTCATTTAAGAGTTCTACCCACCGACGCTGTCGCATATTCAATTCCTTCTGATCAAAGATATGTTGGAGGCTCCTGTGATCGGTATAAATAGTGCATTTGGTACCGTACAGATAATGCCTCCAAATATTTAGCGCGAAAACCACGGCCCCCAACTCTAAGTCGTGAGTCGTGTAATTCTTCTCATGAACCTTCAACTGCCGAGAAGCATAAGCTATCACCTTCTCGCGTTGCATTAGCACACAACCGATACCCTGAATAGAAGCATCACAATATACCACAAAATCCTCGGTACCCTCAGGTAGTGACAAGATTGGTGTGCTGCAGAGTTTTTGTTTCAATAGCTGGAAAGCATCTTCCTGCTTCGTTCCCCAAGAGTATACTACGCCTTTCTGTGTCAACGAAGTAAGAGGTTGAGCAATCTTCGAGAAGTCTTTAATAAATCTTCGATAGTACCCAGCGAGACCGAGAAATTGTCGCACCTCATAAGGATTCTTTGGTGCCGCCCAATTTCTGATAGCATCAATCTTAGCAGGATCCACGTGTATCCCCATTTCATTCACAATGTGGCCGAGGAAATGTACCTCCCGAATCCAAAAGTCACACTTAGAGAATTTTGCGTAGAGTTGCTCCTTCCTCAGGAGCTCCAAGATAAGGCGCAAGTGTCGCTCGTGGTCCTCCTTGCTCTTAGAGTAAATCAAGATGTCATCGATAAACACTATGACAAAATCGTCGAGATACGGTTTACACACGCGGTTCATGAGATCCATGAAAACCGCTGGTGCGTTTGTCAACCCAAATGGCATAACCAGAAACTCATAATGGCCATACCGCGTTCGAAAAGCTGTTTTTGGAACATCCTCCTCTCGGAATCTCACCGGATGATAGCCCGATCTTAAGTCGATCTTCGAGTAGAAACTTGACCCTTGCAACTGGTCAAACAGATCGTCGATACATGGTAAAAGGTAATAGTTCTTGACTGTCACCTTGTTGAGTTCTCGATAATCTATACACATACGAAAGGACCCGTCTTTCTTCTTCACAAACAAAACTGGGGCTTCCCAAGGCGAAGAACTGGGTCGGATGAAACCTCTATCCAACAGTTCTTGGAGTTGATTTGACAGTTCTTGTAACTCTCCTGGTGCAAGACGATAAGGGGCACGAGCAATCGGGGCTGCTCCTGGTGTAAGGTCAATCTGAAATTCCACCTGACGGTGTGGAGGTAGACCAGGAAGTTCTTCAGGAAACACATCAGAATACTCGCAAACAACGGGAAGGTCTTCAATCTTCCTTTCTTCAGGTTGTGTATCAGTAACAAGAGCTAAAATAGCAGGGTAGCCCT
Source organism: Helianthus tuberosus (assembly GCA_030545235.1). Lineage (NCBI taxonomy): Eukaryota > Viridiplantae > Streptophyta > Magnoliopsida > Asterales > Asteraceae > Helianthus > Helianthus tuberosus. The sequence continues at coordinate 187,578,643 of CM060370.1, forward strand.
TTCGTAGACACTTCTGGGCTTTCATGGCTGAGATGATGCCAACCATGGTACCATTACGATGACCATGAACCGACAAAGATTCTCCACTGGGGAGAAGGATACGCACGATTTTCTCTTTACAAATAATTTTCGCTTGGTGTTTAGACAACCAGTCCATGCCAACGACCACATCAAAACTTCCAAGAGTAATAGGTAGTAGGTCAATGTCGAACACTTGACCCATAAGATCGAGTTTACACCCAAAAAGGACATGCGAGGCTTCAATCGATTTGCCATCAGCCAATTCTACTACGTGTTTAGTTACAAGAGGTGTAGGAGTTAACCTTAACTGACGACTGAACCCCAAGGACGCATAACTCCAATCGGCACCAGAGTCGAATAAAACAGAAGCAAATAGATTGTTCACGGAAAACTACCAGTCACAACGTTGCCATCATTGCGAGCTTCCCCAGCACCAATGGTAAATACTCTCCCACGCGCACCGTTCTCACCATTGTTCCCATTGTTGTTATTCCTAGTGTTGTTGTTGTTACCTGCATTCTGATTGAGTTGAGGGTAATCCCGTCTGAAATGACCCTCGTCACCACACTGAAAACACCCTTTACGATTTCCCTGATTCTATTGAGGCTGTTGCCTCTCCTGCTTCTGTGGCTGCTGTTGCTGTGGGTGTTGCTGCTGTTGTTGCCTTGGGAGGGAGACCCTACAGTATCTAGCCATATGGCCCACCTTGTTACACCTGTGAAATACCCGGGTGCATGGCCCGTGATGGTGGAAGTTGCACTTGTTACACTTCGGTTGCTTTCCCGTATAGGAGCCCTGATTCGAATTGTTTCTCTGATTCTGATTCACAGAAGACGACTGGCTAAAACTGCGGTTCATACTGTTGTCTGACTTCTTCTGCTACTGATTTGAGTTGGACGCCTTGTCCACATCATTCCATTTGCGTTTGCTGTTGGTAGCAGGAGTAGTAGCTATAGCAGTAGTAGCAGTAATAGCCGAAACACGTGGTGGTAGCGAGCCACGCTCCACTTCCTGATCGGTAATCTTGTGAGCTAGACGTATGATTCGAGCCAAGTCGTCAAGATTTGCAGCAGTGGCCAAGCTCTTGACTGACGGTGCTAAACCTTTGATATACAATTCGATTCTTCAGGGTGGTGGTCGTGATAAGTTAGGACATATATTCGCGAGCTCATGTGACCTTTTTGTGTACGCTTCAATTTCGGACCCTTCCATCTTCAAATTATAGTACTCGTTCTCAAGCTTCTGAATCTCATCACGAGGACAGTATTCCTCTCGCATCAACTCCTTGAAATCATCCCATGTAGTTGCATTAGCCATTTCGATGCCCGACATTTGCACCTGGGCATTCCACCATGTCAAGGCACCATCCTCCAATGTGCATGTAGCATACTTCACTCTGTCCCCAGTAGGACAGTTACACATCGCGAACACCGATTATGCCTTATCAAACCAATGCAGTAGCCCCACAGCTCCTTCAGTCCCACTGAACGTCTGTGGCCTACAATCCATGAACGTCATAAACGTGCAACCAGGCGGATTATTTTGATTCTGATTTGCTTGTTGACCTAGGAACGAAAGAAAATACAGCACGCGGGTAAGAGTTGAGTACGCGACACAAGAATAAAGAGTATTTGGCACATATCGTACCAGCTTGATAGGCTGCCAAAGCCTCAGCCACACATGTGTTAATCAAGTTTGTCAGCTCGGCCTGAGTCATCGCAATGTGACCACGCCCATGACCTCGTCCGCTCATGATTATATATAAGAAGAGGAAAAAGGTTAAGAGTCAAGATAAAGTAGGAGTCAAACCTCACAATGACTTCTACAGACTACTAAGTTTACGTCAGGCAACAGAGCGGAATGTAACACCTGTGTCATTTCAACCATCAAACAAATGCCAAACCAATGAAATATTGTATTTCATACTTTGGACTTGTATAAATATGTGTATCTTTTGCACATATCAACTCTTGTTCGATTTCAAACTCTAAATCGCTTTCTGGAAGGTTATACGCGCACTGATGCGTAAATATAACCAGTTTAATCCAACGAACACTCCGGAATAGTGAAATAGGCTTAACATACCTTAAATAACCTTTACTTAACTTAGATATAAGTTTTGGAAGGTTTGGTGTGGTGAAATCAAAGTTATTCGTCTACAGGGACTAAAGTTGACAAACTGCGAAAGTATGCCAATTTGAACTGTAACAGACTTTCCGGAACATGACCATAAGTTAAACATACCATAAATATCCTTCACATAGCTTAGAAATAGGCTTTGAGGTGTTCGGTATGCTAAAATAAACTTTTGTGTCATTCAGGGACTAAAAGTGTCAAAAAGTGCACAAGTTTGCATTTTCGCACATAACTTACGTTCTGAATACATCCGGACATCCAAAATTTTATGAAAGCATGACTACATTATATTTTAGTGTTCGCCTTAAGAAAAATCCATTCGTCGCGCCATTTGGTTCGTTTTTCGCGCTTATGCGTATTCCGTCGTAATTAAGCGAACGTCGCGATCGTACGGCCAAACGAACTGACATCCGAGATATTTTTGAGCATGTTTTAAGTTCCCTATACTTTAACTTCATTTTAGAGCTTTGAAATGGGGTTAACGGGCCTTAAACGTGTCAAAAATGGGCTGAATGCATGACAGGGACCAAAAGTGTAAATCTGCCAAACTTAAGCCTAGCGGTGCGCTACACTTTTAGAGTAGCGGTGCGCTAGGGGTCTGCTGACCAGATACAGAGTTTTTAAACAGCAGGCTGCAGCTGTTTAATCCTCCTCCACATGTTCCCAATTGTCTAGTCATGTGATAAGGATGGAATTTTAGGCACCATAAGGTCCCGACACTTGTACGGCTTGGATTAAGACACGTTTTCCATGAAACGATCTTAACGGTTCAACGAAAACTATAAATACCCCATACCCCCCATTGCTTAAACTCACAAGAATTCTGATTTTGAGAGCTCTAAGTTGAAACCATTGTTTCATACCTGAGTTCTTGAGTCGGGATTAGCAATCGGGGACCCTGGGTTAGTATTCTTTCGTTCTTTTCCTTATTTTACTGCTTTTCGAGTCAGAAAGTCAAACTTTGTTTGACTTTCAGCGTTGACCAGTAATGGTCAATGCGAAGTTCGTTTGAACTTCGCAACGTGAGTGTAATCACGTTGGTCATAGTCCCTTGGGACTATGCCCACTGATTACCACGTTGTCTAGAGTCGTAGGGTAGGCGATCTGATAAATCGCCTATACCTTCGAACTCGACCCATTTGGTCGATCATTAGGATCCGACCAAATACATTAGGTGACCATAGTAGGTAAGGAATAACCTTCCGAGGTTATACCCTATGGTCACATCGTTTGAGTAGTTGTATGATAGGTAGTTTATATGCCTTAGGTAAATTACCAGAATACCCTTTTCATGTATAATTGGTAATTAAGCATATGTAACCTAAACTTTTGTCACATAACTGATTATGTAACATGTATAGGCATATAACACTTGTCATAGGACTAGTTAGGCGGTCCGTACGCGTTCTACGCGCACGACGCGTTAAAGTAGCATAAGCTACCTAAACGGGTCGTAATGGGTCGAAAGCACTCAGGTTAAGTTTCATTTAGTATGTAGGCTTTGTTAAACCAAATGACACGAGTCTCTACACTCGTTTGGTTTACAAACCCTAATGCTACCCAATCTTCCGATCTAGGTCCGGTTTATTAACATAGTTACCTATACTAGGTGCCGTTTGATATCCGCGATCTCTAGCATTGTTTAGTTGTTACTCAAGGACTACTGAGCAATCTCAAGTGAGTACATAGACCCCTCTTTTACTGTTTTCCAAACTGTTTTGGGGTGGAACACATGTGCCTACTTGTTACTTTCATGCTTTCCTGTTTTCACATCATATACTGCTATGTTCGTTAGTACATTATAGTACATGATTTTATGACATTTCATGCTAGGTGTGCCCAATTGTGTGCATTACTTAGTACATCGTTTTACATGACATTTTGACATAGACATTTGACATAGACATTTCGGCATAGACATTTTAACATGATTGACATTTGATCATGCATTTCCCACAAAACATAACTTTGATTTAAACCAAGTTTTACTTCAATACTTTGTTTTTGTGCATATGGTTTAGTTGAGACATTTCACTTGCCATACATGAATATTTGACATAGACATTTGACATGGATATTTGACATAGACATTTGACATGGATATTTGACATAGACATTTGACATGGATATTTGACATAGACATTTGACATGGATATTTAAACATAGACATTTTACATTGTTTGGTTTGGTTTGATTAAGTGATTAAGTAACGATGCGTGTGTAATATGATACAAACATGGTGGATACGCCGCTGGTACTTCCTATATATAAGTGTTTGTATGGTATTACATATTGTAGCGTTATTTAAATCATTTCAGTTTGAGACATAGAACATCTTATACAAATAACATACTTTTCACAAGACATTGATTTATAAACGACTTATCTTATACAAACACATTTTATATGGTTATTCATTTAACCATACATTATTTATACATATCATCTGATCTTATCGATTTTCAAATGATTTACAAAACAAAGCAAATAACAAGGTTCATGACTAAACATTTTCTCAAACATAAGTCATGGATCCTATTTTCACAAAACCTATGTATCTCACCGGCATTTTTATGCTGACGTACCATATTTTCACATGTGTTTTTCAGGAACTGTTGCATAAGATGATCAAGATACACATAGACAGACTTGGGCTTTAGTGACAATAAAAGATGCAAGACTAGTTAATTATGTTGTACTTCTTTGTTTGTTTAGACATTGTAACACTTTTATTTAATAAAACGAAACTTTAATTTCCATTGTTGTGAAACATTAATTCTGTTACAACACTCCCCGACGTTTCCGCCACGTTTTGTATGTTCTACGTGGTCGGGGTGTGACAGAAAAGATGGTATCAGAGCCAATGGTTATAGGGAATTAGGTTATTAGTAATGCTTTGACCTAATCTATAACCTTCTTAGGACCCTAACGCGAGTTTACTTGCGTTTAGTCATAAAACAATACTGTCACCTATCCTTAGGCGACGACCACAACAAGAACATAAATTTCAAAACCTCTTTGAAAACTAATCATCTGTTCTAGGATGATTTATTACAAGGTTTTGAACCCTCTGTTATATGGTTTTGAACCCCTTTGAATTTTCAAAATCTCGTCAAGGTTTTGGGTTTTTAATAATGTGAACACGTGCAAACTGGAAGGGTGAATGCCTGTATTCTGGGTTTTCTGTCTAGGCAAGCACTTCGTATACATCTCATCAGACGGGAGACCAGTTGTGCTTACCTGGGAATTCTTGGGATGAGTGTTCATTTATAGGCGAGCATGTCTTCCCGATACATTATTTTTGACCTGCTTACTTTGATTAGTCATTGTCTCATTTGTTTGCCTTTGGTAACAAACAAATGGTCACAATCTACATGCCTTGACATTTTCTTTTGACTATCTTTCGCTTGTTTCCTCCTATGCCTTTCGTTATCTTCAAGATGCTTCTTCATCGCAACAACAATGTCTGAACCAGGTGCTGCAATTACCCAGCGAATAGGCGTCGTACTCCGGAGGACCGTTGACTTAGCTATCACCATGACTCGCCTCAGGGACGAAGCTGTATAAGGGAACTGCTCCTTGGTGCAATCAATGCCATCGTCATTATTCAAATCAAATACCTTGTTTCAAATGTACCCACGGTGGACGATGGAGACATTTGGTTAACATATGCCGCTTTGCAATCCAAAGCAAAGCTGTTAAAAATCCTGCTGCTGCTCAACCTTCAAACTCTGCTTCATATGTCGCTTGGCATATCTGGCGCCTCAACCTCATGAACTTTCTACCTTGTGTATCGACGTAAGCACGCCTAGTGCAAGGTGTCGGAACACTCTCGTTACACAAACTCCAAAAATCCATGTAGGATCTTTCTATCCTCATAATTAGATCCTTGTGGATGGGTATCATTCATCGGAGTCCTTAATTGAATTCTTTGTATGATTCAATACGTACATCACAATTCAATAAGGATAAAGCCGAATTCCTTTTAAGATTATCCTATCTTCATAGATAGATTCTTGATATGATTAAAGTGCCAAATGAAATCCACGAATTGGATTCCTGGTGTACTTTAAGTATCCGCGTCCAAAGATAACAAATCAATAACCAAGTTAAACAACTATGTGATTATGTGCTTATGTGTTTCCTTTTATGTTTTTGTGTGATCCAAGTTTTGTCATCCAAATCCTCGTAGAATCTTCCATATCTTCGTATAAGGGATTCATAGTAGGATACCCAAAGGTACTACATAAAATCCTTAATGGACTTCTACGTTGTAGTTAAGTCCCTTGGATTATAAAGTACTATTCAAAAAGTTAAATATTCCCTGTGGGAAGTTTAGTTAAAGAGATCCTACGTCGATCTAAGTTAAATAGATTGGTTCGACAATCTAGTTAAATACATCCTACGTCGGTGTAGTTAAATATTCCTCTTGGGTAGTTTCGTTGAAGAGATTGGTTCGACAATCTAGTTAAAGAGATCCTACGTCGATCTAAGTTAAATAGATTGGTTCGACAATCTAGTTAAATACATCCTACGTCGGTGTAGTTAAATATTCCTCATGGGTAGTTTTGTTGAAGAGATTGGTTCGACAATCTAGTTAAAGAGATCCTACGTCGATCTATTGAGTTAAAGAGATCCTACGTCGATCTATTGAGTTAAAGAGATCCTACGTCGATCTATTGAGTTAAAGAGATCCTACGTCGATCTATTGAGTTAAAGAGATCCTACGTCGATCTATTGAGTTAAAGAGATCCTACGTCGATCTATTGAGTTAAAGAGATCCTACGTCGATCTAAAGTTAAATACATCCTACGTTGGTGTAGTTAAATGTTTCTCTTAGATAGTTGAGTTAAAGAGATCCTACGTCGATCTATTGAGTTAAAGAGATCCTACGTCGATCTAAAGTTAAATACATCCTACGTCGGTGTAGTTAAATTTTTCTCTTAGGTAGCTGAGTTAAATAGATCCTACGTTGATCTAAAGTTAAATAGATCCTCCGTCGATCTAGAGTTAAATACATCCTACGTCGGTGTAGTTAAATAGGCCCTCGGGTGGTCTAAATCAAGAGATGTTATGAAACGAACTGTGCGGACTGTGCAAGGAACTACGTAATTATGGAGGCCTACATAATTATGGAATTCAGTGCATAGAAACCACAGGAAGTTTTGTCATGTGTTAAGACCAACAGTGGCAAGAGTAATGATACGGGAGAAGTCTTGGACTTTGACCAATGTCATTTATTCTCACACTACCCAATTCTGATCTCAATCACACACACAATTTCCTATGATGAGTCTTCATAAGAAACGTTCTTCTGTCCGTAGTTCAAAACTCCATGTTTTGTTACTACAATGACTTCACTTTGAAGGTTGACATTTCCGCTAAGAATCCTAACAATGGCCCAGAGTTTTACTTAGGGTTCAAGGGGTTCATTCAAAGCGAAAACATCACCTTCGTCCCCACAAGTTTCTCCTAAAATTAAATTTCGGGACGAAATTTCCTAAAGTAGGGGAGACTGTAACACCTGTGTCATTTCAACCATCAAACAAATGCCAAACCAATGAAATATTGTATTTCATACTTTGGACTTGTATAAATATGTGTATCTTTTGCACATATCAACTCTTGTTCGATTTCAAACTCTAAATCGCTTTCTGGAAGGTTATACGCGCACTGATGCGTAAATATAACCAGTTTAATCCAACGAACACTCCGGAATAGTGAAATAGGCTTAACATACCTTAAATAATCTTTACTTAACTTAGATATAAGTTTTGGAAGGTTTGGTGTGGTGAAATCAAAGTTATTCGTCTACAGGGACTAAAGTTGACAAACTGCGAAAGTATGCCAATTTGAACTGTAACAGACTTTCCGGAACATGACCATAAGTTAAACATACCATAAATATCCTTCACATATCTTAGAAATAGGCTTTGAGGTGTTCGGTATGCTAAAATAAACTTTTGTGTCATTCAGGGACTAAAAGTGTCAAAAAGTGCACAAGTTTGCATTTTCGCACATAACTTACGTTCTGAATACATCCGGACATCCAAAATTTTATGAAAGCATGACTACATTATATTTTAGTGTTCGCCTTAAGAAAAATCCATTCGTCGCGCCATTTGGTTCGTTTTTCGCGCTTATGCGTATTCCGTCGTAATTAAGCGAACGTCGCGATCGTACGGCCAAACGAACTGACATCCGAGATATTTTTGAGCATGTTTTAAGTTCCCTATACTTTAACTTCATTTTAGAGCTTTGAAATGGGGTTAACGGGCCTTAAACGTGTCAAAAATGGGCTGAATGCATGACAGGGACCAAAAGTGTAAATCTGCCAAACTTAAGCCTAGCGGTGCGCTACACTTTTAGAGTAGCGGTGCGCTAGGGGTCTGCTGACCAGATACAGAGTTTTTAAACAGCAGGCTGCAGCTGTTTAATCCTCCTCCACATGTTCCCAATTGTCTAGTCATGTGATAAGGATGGAATTTTAGGCACCATAAGGTCCCGACACTTGTACGGCTTGGATTAAGACACGTTTTCCATGAAACGATCTTAACGGTTCAACGAAAACTATAAATACCCCATACCCCCCATTGCTTAAACTCACAAGAATTCTGATTTTGAGAGCTCTAAGTTGAAACCATTGTTTCATACCTGAGTTCTTGAGTCGGGATTAGCAATCGGGGACCCTGGGTTAGTATTCTTTCGTTCTTTTCCTTATTTTACTGCTTTTCGAGTCAGAAAGTCAAACTTTGTTTGACTTTCAGCGTTGACCAGTAATGGTCAATGCGAAGTTCGTTTGAACTTCGCAACGTGAGTGTAATCACGTTGGTCATAGTCCCTTGGGACTATGCCCACTGATTACCACGTTGTCTAGAGTCGTAGGGTAGGCGATCTGATAAATCGCCTATACCTTCGAACTCGACCCATTTGGTCGATCATTAGGATCCGACCAAATACATTAGGTGACCATAGTAGGTAAGGAATAACCTTCCGAGGTTATACCCTATGGTCACATCGTTTGAGTAGTTGTATGATAGGTAGTTTATATGCCTTAGGTAAATTACCAGAATACCCTTTTCATGTATAATTGGTAATTAAGCATATGTAACCTAAACTTTTGTCACATAACTGATTATGTAACATGTATAGGCATATAACACTTGTCATAGGACTAGTTAGGCGGTCCGTACGCGTTCTACGCGCACGATGCGTTAAAGTAGCATAAGCTACCTAAACGGGTCGTAATGGGTCGAAAGCACTCAGGTTAAGTTTCATTTAGTATGTAGGCTTTGTTAAACCAAATGACACGAGTCTCTACACTCGTTTGGTTTACAAACCCTAATGCTACCCAATCTTCCGATCTAGGTCCGGTTTATTAACATAGTTACCTATACTAGGTGCCGTTTGATATCCGCGATCTCTAGCATTGTTTAGTTGTTACTCAAGGACTACTGAGCAATCTCAAGTGAGTACATAGACCCCTCTTTTACTGTTTTCCAAACTGTTTTGGGGTGGAACACATGTGCCTACTTGTTACTTTCATGCTTTCCTGTTTTCACATCATATACTGCTATGTTCGTTAGTACATTATAGTACATGATTTTATGACATTTCATGCTAGGTGTGCCCAATTGTGTGCATTACTTAGTACATCGTTTTACATGACATTTTGACATAGACATTTGACATAGACATTTCGGCATAGACATTTTAACATGATTGACATTTGATCATGCATTTCCCACAAAACATAACTTTGATTTAAACCAAGTTTTACTTCAATACTTTGTTTTTGTGCATATGGTTTAGTTGAGACATTTCACTTGCCATACATGAATATTTGACATAGACATTTGACATGGATATTTGACATAGACATTTGACATGGATATTTGACATAGACATTTGACATGGATATTTGACATAGACATTTGACATGGATATTTAAACATAGACATTTTACATTGTTTGGTTTGGTTTGATTAAGTGATTAAGTAACGATGCGTGTGTAATATGATACAAACATGGTGGATACGCCGCTGGTACTTCCTATATATAAGTGTTTGTATGGTATTACATATTGTAGCGTTATTTAAATCATTTCAGTTTGAGACATAGAACATCTTATACAAATAACATACTTTTCACAAGACATTGATTTATAAACGACTTATCTTATACAAACACATTTTATATGGTTATTCATTTAACCATACATTATTTATACATATCATCTGATCTTATCGATTTTCAAATGATTTACAAAACAAAGCAAATAACAAGGTTCATGACTAAACATTTTCTCAAACATAAGTCATGGATCCTATTTTCACAAAACCTATGTATCTCACCGGCATTTTTATGCTGACGTACCATATTTTCACATGTGTTTTTCAGGAACTGTTGCATAAGATGATCAAGATACACATAGACAGACTTGGGCTTTAGTGACAATAAAAGATGCAAGACTAGTTAATTATGTTGTACTTCTTTGTTTGTTTAGACATTGTAACACTTTTATTTAATAAAACGAAACTTTAATTTCCATTGTTGTGAAACATTAATTCTGTTACAACACTCCCCGACGTTTCCGCCACGTTTTGTATGTTCTACGTGGTCGGGGTGTGACACGGAACCCCTTTCACACTCGTTAGGCCTTACTGGGACTCATATGCACCCCACATTATTATTATGTGTGCACCCATAATAACAATGCGATTTGCATGTTTATCTCAGCTCCTCCCAACTTATGCTAAAAGATTCCTCAAGTTCGAGTAGCAAGTCAAAAACATCACAACATAGATCAGGAAGATGTAGGGGAGTGTCACATTATCAATCACATAACATAGGCTAGTAGCACAAGAACTCATGTTATAGTGCTAGGTGTGTATCCACATGCAATATCAAACTCAAGTGTTCACTAAATATGACGTACAATAAGTAAACGAGAGACGAACCTTGCAATCTGGAGCTGAGTGTCATAGTCGCTATCTGAGCTGTTCTGTTATAGCCTGGTTTTATAAAAACATTTTAAAACCTAATTCACTATAACCAGTGGCTCTGATACCAAACTGTCACACCCCAAAAATACCACATGCGGTAACCCCGCTAGGTGTGTGACGTACCAGGATCTAGCCACTAATCACACTGAACCAATATCAAGTTATAAAATAAGTTTCTATTCATCATGATAAAACATTCATAACATAATTCCAAGTTCAACATATTCAGCGGAAGCAAATAATAAAACTTTGTTTAAACGTTTCAAAACCAAGTGTATGTGAAATCAGTAAATAAGTCATGCGTATCCAAGCAGTGTGACCCATGACTACTCCAGCCATCCAGATATGCAAGTTCCTTGTCCTTAGTACCTAACGACCTGCGAGCATGCAACAAGTGTATCAGACAACGCTGGTGAGTTCATAGTTTTACGAAAACGTTGGTTACCAAGTGTTTAGTTTAGTTCATTGATTATAATGTTGATAATAACTCGATACCATACAAGAAGGCTCCAGATTATTTTGCCCTTCCCCAATGCCCCTATCAAAGCATCGGGCATGACTGGGTCATTAGTTCACACCCGTCCTCTCAGGTACGGGGTGAGGGTGCCAAACCTAGATAGCGCTACCAACTAATACCCCGTTACCTCTCAAGTAACAAACAAGATGGGACTTATTGGTGATAGGAGTGAGTGTATTATCCAACATCCCAGTTTTACCCAAATGACTTATTCCTCTCAGGAATACCCAATGATTGTCCCACCCACCGGGACGCATGCTTAAGAGGAATGAACTCACCTTTGATTTGCTCGGTCTGTTAAGTTACCCATCCAAGTTGGTCAACCCAAACCCTACCGTGGTTACCAATCAACATCAGTTATATAATCAAACAAGTCACTTATTTCACACAGTTTGAATTTATCACATGATCACCTCATATTGCATATCAAATACTCAGTTATCAGGATAACATTTAACAAAGGGATTGACTACCCATACGAGTCAGGTCAAGACCCTCACAACTAGTTAACATTACTATCATGCCTTAAACAAAAAATCACAACACATGTGTTCAATAACATAAACACCACTGATCTACTGTTCTGACCATCTACCACCTCGGCGACCTATCACATGTGACGAACTATCATTCTTCGTCGGAATCACATGTGACGAACTATCAAATCTTCGTCAGAATCACATGTGACGAACTATCAAATCTTCATCGGAATCGCATGTGACGAACTATCAATTCTTCGTCGAGACCAGATTGTGACGAAGTATTAAATCTTCGTCAAGACTAGGGTTTGGCGTAGTATCATAAATTTCGTCAGGATCACGTAATCAACAGTTACACATTTCCAAACAGAATCAAAGGGTCAAACAACGGTTATAGCATACGATCAAGCAAACCCTATATACGGCTCATCATCACAACTAATCATTCCTAACATTGAATCACAATAACACGGATTTAACGTAAGTCTTAATCATATACATAATTACGATTTCAATCAAATCCCCGACGCTCTCATTCACATGCAAATCAGACTACCAGTTTCATTAACCAACAACATTATCATGAACATGAACATGAACGTACTCAATTCATCGATCCTCATCATGCACAATTCTAGGTTTACAATATCATTAGTGGACCCTAATCACATAAAATCATAACATCAGGATCTCATCGAATAATAACGTTAGACACTAACCGTGATACTATAGTGTTTAGATTAGCCGTTCCCTACTGCCGTCGCACAGAGGATAGGAAAAAGAGGACTTTAGGGTTTCTGTTTACATCTCGTGATTACAAGGGTTATACAAGCACTTAACAATAATAGTTGGGCAGTGAGACAGACTGGGCCGAGGCCCCTTGCCGACGAACCTCCTCTTCGACGAAGTTTCATACTTCGTCGGAGGATGATGACGAAGGATAGTTGTGCGAAGAAGATTGGTTTGACAAGGACCTAATCTTCGTCGAGATGAGATGGGGTTTGACGAAGACCTAACCTTCGTCGGGTGTGTTACAGAATCAGGATTAAATATAATTATAAGGATTACACAACACTTAAGTTTTCCATGCACACTCCAAAGTAACAATACCTTAATTAATCAACTAAACTTCACACGATGCCACGTAAAACAAATCGTAAAGACAGAATTGTGAAACAAGTGATGTGCATAGGAAAGACCTTGAAATCTCGGGTTGTCACACATTAAAACATGTTTATATAAGTCCCTAAGCTTCAAACAACAAACAACAAAGAAATTTCCGATTCTTGGAGTCGTCGCGTGCCACGATAGGGTTCTCAAAACCTATCGCGTGCGGCGACAGGTGTCGCGTGTCGTGCCCCTGATTGTCTCCTCCATCGCGTGGCGTGAGGAGTACTCTTTTACAGCGAGTTTTGTTTTGAAACCTGCATTTTTCCAGCAATTCTTACTTTTACAAAAATAGCCATAACTTGCTCGTTATTGATCTGTTTTGAGTCACGTTTCTTCCTACGTGATCGTAATTCGATCATCTATGATATAGAATCAAAATCCAACATCTGAATGAGCTAAATTCTTAAATTTAATCATTCATTTTATAATAATTTACAAGTTATTTTGACCGTTATGTTTTTAAACATCCATTTAATCAAAATATCCATCCATTCTATACGACTATCACAACTGATGGGTGGTCCGTAGGACAACCCTTAAATGATATAAATTTATGCACATCTCATGCTTAATTCGGTTAATTTGTGGAACTTGGTAACTACGGTGTAAATGGCTTTGCAAGTCTAAAGGAGCATAAACAAGTGATTTTATGGTGCTTAGATGGGAGTTGATATTTGGCAGAAACGAATTGGAGTGTTGGAAAAGTGACGAAAGGAACAAAAGAGACAACTCCAAGCAGCACCGTAGCCTACGGCTGGCGTCGTAGGTTACGGCACACAGAGAAGTCTCTTGGTCCGCCGTAGTCCAGTATACACGTGTCGTAAGACTTCATATGCCGCCGTAGGCTACGACAAGTGTCGTAGCTTACGGCGCCGACCAGCGTGATTGTTGTAACTGCCGAGTTTTATTGATTTTTATGATGTCTTTTCAAGTCCAATCAGGCCCATTCGGTTACACAACAGTTTCCAGGCGATTTTGGGTGAACTTTTTGGCCAGAGAACAATTCTAATCATTGTAAAAACATTGGATTTGTGTTTTTCAATTGGTATGAACTTTAATCTTTGCTTGATGATGATGCACCAAGGCATGAGTGGCTAAACTTATGGTGATCATCCTAGGTTGAAGGTTTGTCTAAGACATTTGGGTTTGATTCGTATTTGTAGAATAATAGACTTGCTATGATGGTTTGTTTATTATGGTGTGTTAAAGTGTTAATTTATATGTTAATCATAGTCTAAACCATACGTTCTTGTTTCGTTGGCAATCGAGATATCATGGGCGGGATTAGGATTGGATATTGATTAATTGGTCATCGGGTAACAATCTCGCATACTTCTAATCCGATACTTAGTTCCCTTTCATCATAACAAGTAGCAACACATGAGCCATGTCTATGTGGTTCTTTCTAGTTGAATTTTAACATGAATGTCAATGGAAACCGGAAACCTAGGATGGTCATTTGCTCCTAAACTGTTTACAAACCAAACTTTTCTTTTGCAATTTAATTAGTAATCTTAGTTTTAAAAACCAAACAATCAAAATCCTGAATTTACATTTCTTGCAATTTAGTCAACTTAGTAATTTGAGTAAATTACGTTTTTAGCCCATGTGGTTATATCACTTTTACTATATTAGCCCAAAATAAGAATTTTTAACATATCTGCCCTCATGGTCTCTATAACTAACCATTTTGACCCCTAAGTCTAACCATTTTGGCCCCCATAGTCTCTATAACTAACCATTTTGGCCCCCACGATCTCTAGACTTAGGGGTCAAATGGTTAGTTATAGAGATCATGGGGGTAAATGTGTTAAAAATTCTTAATTTGGGCTAATATAGTAAAAGTGCTATAACTACAGGGGCCAAAAACGTAATTTACTCTAGTAATTTAGATAAACCATTTAGATAACGTATATTCCACGAACTCCCTGTGTTCGATACCCACTTACCGCTAACTATTAGTAGTAATTGGATTAAATTTGATTGAGTCTTCGACCTCACGTCAACAACTCAGATGTTTACTAACACTAGGGCTATAAACATAAGGTTTACGCGCCCGTTGTATTTATATGTGTGGCATTTATTTGACCCGTATAACTATAACTAGTTAAACGAAATTAACACGAATCCTATAATTCAAGTTTGTGCATCTTTTAGACATGCACACAACTGAATTTACGAACTATATTCAGTGTTACCCTTTCTCGTCTAATGACTATAATGTTTATTATTTCAAAATCCGGCGTCATTTCGACGTCTTTAGTCGTGCAACCTTTTCGGTTTGCATCAAGACATCCTATTGACCAGTTTAGCTTTCTTAGCGACATCCGTAGCCTTATTTCACCAAAGTTTCATTACTTTGGTTGTTTTGACCCGTTTGGTTTCGTTAGCGACATCCTTCTCTTTATTTCACCAAACATTTGTCATTGGAGTCAATTTGACCCGTTTGACCATTATAGTGAAATCCATCACTTTTATTTTCTAACATAACATAGAACTCTTATTTAATTTCTTCGGTTTGTTTATACGGAATCCACCGTTTTAACATCAACCAAACTTCATAATGATACCTTTATCATTCAATAGAATTGGACTTAAAATAATAACAAAAATCTACGAAGCGGATCGCCACGTACCTTTCAAAGTTTTCCCTTTAGACGATTATCCGCTCCGCCTTGATTACTTGAAGGTCCACCCAAATTGACTTGTGATCTACTAACTATGATGATCACGAATTTAGCCTTGAATCAAGTTCAATTCTCTTTCGTTCTTTGATTTTTGTGAGAATTAAGTGAGTTTAGGGTTTAATGGGTGACTCTGTTCTTGCCCTGTGTTTGACCGACCAGAGGTTTGCACACACAAAGTGTGTGTTTTGACTTATCATGTTTTAATAAAATAACTTCCAAGAAATGTCAATTTTAGTCCCTCTAGATTTTAGGGTATTTAAAGTGGCTAGGATCTCTTGATTCCTATCTTTTATAACAAAATTTTAACTAGGTTAATTATTCCTAGTTTTAATTTCACTATTGTATTTTTTATATTAGTAATTATACATGTATACACGCATATATAATTTAATATTTTAGGGGTGTTACAAAACCGGTAACCTTTTATGTTGTAACTCGGTATTTTAATCATGTCATTTACGGTTAGAAAGAAAAATGAACAACTTGTAATGATTTCATTTGAATGCTGCTAAGCATGACCACCACGCATTCATCTTCCGTTAAAGCATTAAAAATAGCATAAAGAAACATGTATGTAGGGATCTTTTTCTCTTGTTGTAATTCGTCCGTTAAAGCATTAAAAATAGAATAAAGAAACATGTATGTAGGGATCTTTTTCTTTTGTGGTAATTCGTCCGTTAAAGCATTAAAAATAGCATAAAGAAACATGTATGTAGAGATCTTTTTCTCTTGTAATTATAAGAGATAAATGATATTATAAGATTTTGAATGATTGAGATGAACTATATATTAAATATTAAATATCTTTTAATTAATTGATAATTATCTATAATTAAGTAGGACAAAGAGGCGGGAAACTAAAAAGTAGAAGGCTCCAATAAATGATATGTGTCCCCCATTGTTTATTTTATTATATAGTAAGTATATAAATGAAAGAAATTATATGTTTTAAAAACATGCATGGATTAAATATAATATCATAAGTCAATACATACAATTGTTAAGATGTTTTTAAAAATTGAACTTCAACGTGACATTTATAAATTCTTATTAAGTTAATAATTAAAACATCTTTTTTCAAGCATGTATTAATTTTTTTATGTAATTGAGAAATGTTAATTCAACTTAAGTGTACTTATTTATTTAAATATCATTTAGCATAGTTTAGTTAACTTAAAATACAATTACAAACGTAAAAAATTAAGGACGGAAATTTGGATTTTTTAATACCGTATATTTTTTATTTGACATATTTTAACCATTCAAAACATCTCACCGTATTAAATATTTGAATTCTTTTAAAAATCACTAATAAAAAACAATTATGATAATTATTCTTCCTTTTTAATAATATCTTAACAAATTCTTCCTTTTTAATAATATCTTAACAAACATAATTTTGAATTTATTGATATTTAGAGACTTAAATATAAGTTTTTAAGTAAAGAAGTAAGTTTATTTAGAAAATTCATAACTAACTTCATATTAGTTCTTTTGTTAATCAATATAAAAACTATCAATAATAAATATCCATTATTAGTTAGAGAGAGATGTGAAAAAACAAAGAGTAAATTGCATAGAATGATGACAATTATCCATAAACATTTTCTTGTATTACGTAGATGTAAATGTAGATGTGACGGATATGTAATCAGGGGATGAATCATGAGAAAACTAATTTAAATAAGAAAACCAAAAAACTAACTAAAAAAGCCTAAAAAACATACCAAAAACTTTTTTTTTACAATTTTTTATTAAAAATCGCTATTTTTTATGTATGGAAAAAAATTCATAAAAAAAATTGTAATGTACATGTGCACTAATACGGAAAGCTTAAACCACTTAACCCACCCCCACCGACACCCCCTAAAAACCTAAATTCACCCTCCCACCAAAAGCCTAAACCACCCCACCCCCACCCCTCAAAAGCACTAACCCTAAAAGCTAAACTAGACTCAAAAAACTAATTTTAAGCATGTAATGCATATGTGTAGTACCCATATAATGCACATGTGTAGTACAAGTTTTTTTAAATTTTTTTATATATAAAAAATATCGATTTTTTATAAAAAAAATTGTAAAAAAAAATGGTATGTTTTTTAGCTTTTTTTAAGTTTTTTAGTTAGTTTTTTAATTTTCTCATTTATATGTAGTTTTCTCATGATACTCTCCCTATGTAATCATGTAATGAGTTTGAAGGTAGGTATGAAATTTATTTGGCCGAGTTCTGTTACCTATTAAACACAAATGTAATGGTACAAGCAGTATTTGTTTTAAACGACTTTGGTTTTAGTATTCTTGTGCTTTAGTATTTTCCATGATCTTGTACCGGTACCAAACGATTATGACTTGTACGCCACTCGTTATAGAGTCGCTTCGGTCTAGTACTATACAATTTTTTTAAATATTATTATATTTTTTTAAATTACAACTCGTCCTTTTAAGAAAAAGATAACAACTCATTATAATAACTAGTGTGATGCCCCGTGCTTCGCGGCGGGCATTCGGTTGCTAGAAGTTTGATTTGAGACGGTATTGCAATCGAAAGAGAAAACCAGAAAAATCGTGATAAACCAATAATTATCAAAAACAGTAAAACAATTATGATTTTATATATCTAAAAATTATTTTTTACGATGTTCCTTTTTTTTTAATTTTACCATACTCCTATATAACTAAATCTTGGTTTTTATAATTTGCAAAATATATGTACTTAAAAATGTAACACTTAAGTATAATAATAGCATGATTTTGTAAGGTTAAAAGGGTAAAAAACAAAACAAAACAAAAAAAACATAAATGCATATGATGTATTCTGGTAAATAATTTGAAAAAGGGGAAATAGTCAAAGAAAGTTGACCGAGCACTGTTCATTGGAATGGGTTGAATTAATATATATATATATATGAATTTATATATTAATCATCTATACTACATCACTTTGTGACGACAATGTAATTTCAATCCAATGTTAAAACGCTTAAGAACAATGTTTTCATTTGGTTTAAGTGTTGATGCATGAATAACCTGTCATTACAATTTTGTCCCTCTACATTTTAGCATTTAATAATGCAGAGTAATAAATGGAAAATAATAATGTTATTACATCTAGCATTAATATTTATAATTTAATACTATTTTATAAAATTATTTTAATTTTTATAAAGCTTGTTTAATAATATAGTGTAACATATGGCAAATAATAATATAGTGTTATTACATGTAACATTTATATTTATAATGTAATACTATTTTATAAAAGCTATTTTGATTTTTATAAAACTTATTGCAGTTTGAATTTTAGACATCTATGTCATTTCCTAATCAACCCATTTTTTTTTACAAACATTAAGTTGAATTATAAAATTTTAGTTTAGTTTACAAATGAGATTTTTAAAATGTGGTCATTTTAATAAGATCAAACACTTAACATGAATATAAATTATCCATTTTTACATTGATATGTCATGTATAATATCTAAGGACGTGTGGGCTCGTTATTGAAATCTAACTTCAACTACAAATTTTTGTCATCTTAAAAGTGTTTTTTTACACAACATCTTATAATAAATGAGTATTAGTTTAGTAGGTGGTATTTTAAAGCAAAAAAAAATCATAACGAGCTTTATTAACTAATATTGTGTTTTTTTTTTTTAGTTACTAAAGAATTAAAATATTGAAAGCATCATTTGTATTAGTTAAGGGTAAAAATTGTCAGGTGGGGTAATTTTTTTTTTTTTTTTTGGAATGGACTGTATCAACCTAAACTATGAAAAATTGGCCAATACGACGCTCAACTTTCAAGTTGGCTCCCACCACCCTCTACTGGACAACTTGGTGTCACTGTCACCCCTTCGTTAAAAAAAAAACACTAACTGAGTTAGTGTTTTAAGCCTATGTGGCATGCAGATGATGAGTTGGAAGCATACGTGGCCAGAGCCTCATTAAATACCCCTTTCCCTCTCTAATCAGTTGCATTTCATCAAACCCAGTTCACCCAGTTCACTGCGATGTTGGCGATCAAACCCTAGTTCCTTGATTATCGACGATTGCAGGCAAAATTCAGACACCCAAGAGGTAAGGTTTATGTTAGGGTTGATTGCATTGTGATTTTACACACTGATTTAACTTATGGAGCGTATAGATGTTATGCTTTGGTACGGTGGTTGTTTAGATTTCTCTTTTGATCAACCTCAGTATATTGGTGGTAATTCTAAGTTAATCAAAATGGATTTTGACCATATCGCATACTTTGAGCTAGTTGATTATACACTTGAAACCAGCCAGTATGAAAGTAGGGATTTTTATATGTATGGGATGGATGCGGATAATGGTCATTTTAAACTGTTTCGTGATGATAAAGATGTGTTGGAACTTGCAATGAAGGCTAAAAATTGGAGTGAACCGTTCATTGAAGTGTTTGTTCAACATATCCCAATTATGTCTGAACATAAGACCCAATACTGTTCCCAACCCAGTAAACCACAGGCCCAGTCCAGTTGCCAGTCCAGTACCCAACCCATTAAACCTAAGTCTAGTTCCCAACCCATTAAACGACAAGCCCAACCCAAAAAACTAGTACCCAAGCCCAGAAAAAAAAGTAGTACACGTGAAAGTGGGTAGGGCATCTGGTAAAAGTTTTACAACTCCTTGACGTGATGTCGCGGTCACAATCAAATTTAATCCAATTACAACTAATTAGCTAGTGGTAAGTGGGTATCGAACACAGGGAGTTTGTGGAATATGTGTTATTTGGAAGATTATATCTAACTTGACTAAATTAATCTAATTGCAAGAAAAGTAAAATTCAAGAGTTTATGTGAGTGAATTAGTTTTAGACTAAATTAAACTAATTAAATTGAAAGAGAAAAGATTTGGTTGTAAACAAATTAGAGACAAATGATCATCTTCAATTTCCGGTTTTGCTTTAACATTTATGCTATCATTCCACTAGAAAGAACTACATAGACATAGTTCATGTGTAATTAGTTGCAGTGATGAAAGGGAACTAAGTACTCAGATTCCTAGAACGTGAGGTTGTTACCCGATGATCAATCAACCCTTACCCAAGCCTAACTATACCCATGATATCTCGATTGCCAACGGCACCAAGAACGTATAGTTTCTAATTAGTTTAGCACAAGAATCAACAATTTACTAGCAATCAATCACACACCATAACAAGCAATTCAATAAAGAATAAATTCTTATTCTAGAAATATAAAATTCAAGCATAAAGTCTTGCAAAACCTTCCACCAAAGATGATCATAGAGTACTTAGCCACTCATGGCTTGAAACAACATCATCACAAGAGTATTATTGTTCATCAAGATCAAAGCAACAAAACTAAAGATTAGGATAGTGTTCTTCAGGCTCTAGTCTCCAAAAATTAGCCAAAATTCGTCCACAAGTCAGATGTAACCGAATGACAATCATGAGTCCCCATAAATCCTCTCCCAATGGCCATTAAATGTGTAAGTTACAAAACAAGATCAGTCGGTGCCGTGTTACGGCGGTCAGCAAGTGTGAACAAGTCAACAACTCGCCGTAACCTACGCCAGGGTGCCGTAGGTTACGGCGGCCAGCATTTCTTTACGACATGTGTCTCCTGTTTTACGGCAATGCACCCGGACCAAGTTTGGAGCCGTAACCTACGGCCAGGAGCCGTAGGTTACGGCAGTCACTGAAGTTTTCTTCCTTGTTTCTTCTTTGTAACATCCCCCATTCTCTATTCTTGTTCTACAACTTCCAACATCGTGTCCAAGCTTCATAAGAACCACTTCTTATGCCCTTTAGTGCCTGCAACATCAAACCTCTCGCAGTTACTAAGTTCAAGCAATAAACCGAATTAAGCATTGGATGTATATATATTTAGACATTTTAAGAATTGTCCTACGGACCACCTGTCACATCCCCACACTTACCCGTTGCTTGTCCCAAGCAACCCATTCGAAAACCATTCTCAACCACAAGCGACCAATCTTGCAAACCAAGCTAAAATGTGCCGTCCTTTTACTAACTTTCAATCGTACCACAAGACACACCCCTCACAAAAATCTCTCGGTGACAAGAATTACTAGCATGTAATACAAAACCACTCAATGCGTGTGTGTGTGTGTGTGCGACAATAAGCTTGTATAAGAATCAAGTTTCCTCCTAACAAATATCTAGCATGCTTATGAATCAAAGGGACTTACGGGTTGTAACGGGGCTAAATGCAAAGGTAGGGAATGGTGGAATACACATGAAGGAGCTAATTGATTCGACCCGGTTTTATTTTCACTATTAACAAGCAACATCAAACATCATCAACTTTTCACAAACTAACGCAACTAAGTTCTTCTTTTTGTATTTTTTGTTTTCATATTTTTCTCTTTTTTTTTTTCAATGCTTCAAACTTCAACAATATATGCAAAAACATCAACGATACAAACTATATCTCCTAACCGGGTCGTCTCAAAAGGTAAAATTTAATAGGAAGTAGGCTCGGGTCACAACCGAATGGTCTAAGGCTCAAACGTGGCTTTCTAAGGAGCAAACCCCCACCCCTCACAATACCAAGCTCATATATGTAAAGTATGAGGTCCAACCCACCAATCCCGCACTCTCACACATCTAGACGAGGCTTCCTAAAAGTCCCCTATCATTTTCAAAAGCATACTAACTCTAGGATTTAACAAGAATTCTCACACAAGTTCTATTAACACACAATACACACCGCCACTCAAACAATGAAATATCAATAACAATCATGTGTGGTGTTGGTACACTGAATGTCTGTTTACTACGTCTTTAGTGAGTCTTAGGTCTAGATAGGTTAGTTTGGAGCTCGGAAATGAAATAGTGATTTTAGATTGTAATTCCGCCCCAAATGACACTTGTGTCATTTGGAGTGGAATCAGGTTTCTTATGTAAACATGTAATTCCGCTCCTAGAGGTCTAAAGTAGTGATTCCGCTCCTGATGTAACTTAGTGATTCCACTCCTAGGTGATTCCACTCGTAATGAACATGTCAGTTGGGGTGGAATCAGATTCCACTCCTAATCAACATGTCAGTTGGGGTGGAATCAGACTTACTATATATAGAGGTTCGGCTGTTGTCATTTGTAGGAGTTGGAGCGGAATTAGATCTTGTGTACGGTGATGAAACTCTGTCAAAATTATATCAGAAACACGTGTAAACATTGAAGATTGATAATAGAAAGAAGTTAAATGGATCCGAAAGCTGTTATGACTTTGTATATGTTGATTCCGCCTTCATATTCAGAGATGAACTAATTTACTGACGTTTAGGGTCACACAAACGGTCCAACAAGTGGTATCAGAGCTCAGGACGAGGAGTTCATACCATAGCAGCTTGATTCTATCAGAATTTCTTACTTCTACTTACTTCTTTTTATATTTTTCTGAACTGGACTAGTTTCAATGGTCGGAATGGATTGATTTTCGAGTATCTTGTGTAAAACATTGGATTAACAAACCCTAGAAAGAATCAGGTTAAAATTCGGAGTAAAAATGGTAAAAATCACCTAAAAACTTGATTCCGCTCTTGACGTTTTTCGCTGATTTCGCCCTAAAAGTTAATTCCACTCGAAAATTAATTGTTGATTCCGCTCCTAGAAACTGAAAAGTTTGATTCCACTCCTAATTGCAAATTTGTGATTCCACTCCTAATTGCAAATTTGTGATTCCACTCCTAAGTGCAAATTTGTGATTCCACTCCTAAGTGCAAATTTGTGATTCCACTCCAAAGTGCAAATTTGTGATTCCACTCCAAAAGTGATTTCGCTCGAACTTGCTGTGTTTTCAAAACTTTGAAAATTTCTAAGTGTTTTGCTGATTATTTTTCAGGAACATACAAGATGGTGAAAAACGACGATCCTATTCCGTGGAAAGACAATCGAACTGAAGAGCAAAAGTATAGATACAGAAAAATGATTGCTGAAAACAAAATAATTAGAATATCTCGTATCTTTTCGGAAGCAAAGAGAGCAAATAGATGGGATCCAGACAGGGAGTGTTATCTTGATCCATATGGAAACATTGCTATTGATCACAACACGCTTGATATCGAAGCCATAATCCAAGAGTATAAAGAGGAAGATGATTATTGGCAAAGAAAATGGTGGGGAGATGAAGAAGAGAAAAAGAAAAAGAAAAAGAAAGAGTTAATAAATGAAATAGAAAGAAACTCGGAAAATATGAGTTTGATTGAGTTTCTTGAATTAATCAACAGGATTAGAGAAGGAATGACAAAGAATGAAGAATCAAAGAAGGATGAAACTTCAAAAAGTGAAGTTGTGTGCTCAAAATGCGAAAAATCCGAAGCAGAAAATGTCAATCTCTTGAAAGATGTGGAGAATTTGACATTGGAAAACAAAGCTTTGAAAGACGAGAAGAAAGCTGATGATGAACAGATTTTGGATTTGCGCTTGAACTGCGAAAAACTAAAATCTGAAAATGACAAACTTTTGAAGAATGTTGAGAGTTTGTCATTAGAAAACAAAAATTTTAAAGAAAAAGAAAATGTTTTTGAAAATGAAAAATTAAAGATTGAAAAAGATTTTCAAAGTCAAATGAAGGTTTTAGAAGATGAAAAATCTGTTATTTTTAAAAATAATCTTGAGAAACAGATTGAAATAAATTCTCATCTTCAGAAAATCATTCGGCTTGAAAATGAAGCTGAAATTGCAAGGAACAAAATTGATGAGCTTGAAAAGAAGTTGAAAGGTTTTGTGACTTCATCAGATAGTTTGAATTTTCCCTGTCCAAAACCGATCAATTCTGTTCCAATAAGTGACAATGTCACAAATTTTGACAAAGCCAAAATTGAAAATTGTGATGAAATATCTGATGATGAAAAGGAAAAGAAAAGAAAAATATTTTTAGATTTACAAGAAAAATTTAAAAATACTGTTTTGCAATCTACTGAAACAGGTGAATGTTCTAAACAAAAACCTGTTAAGAAGAGTGTAGAACAGAAACAAAAAGATAAAAATTTGAAAAATCCTAAAAATGAAAATAAAAGCTCATCAGATAAGTCATCCAATCATTATCAAAAATCACAAAAATTTAAAAATGAAAACTCACAAAATGTTGGTAATAAGTGGTGCAGGTTTGACCACAGTGCTTCAAAGCCAAAACCAGTTTTCAAGAAGAGTGATGATTACCACAAAGCCAGACAATGTTATGATCTAAGCATATGGTGTGAAAGTGGTGAATGGTACGATAACAGAGTGTGCTACACTTGTGGTGTGAGAGGACACATTGCTGTTAACTGCCAGAATTGGAGTTATGAGACAAGAAGATGCTATAATTGTCAAATCAGAGGACATATTGCCAAAGATTGCCCAAGGAGATCAATGGGAAGATCGAGGGTTGAATCTTAAAGAATGGCAAAGAAACCAGTCAACGTCAAGCCCAAAGAACAGAAGGTTCAAGAACCTAAAGTTCAAGAAAAGAAAGTGAAGCTTTCTCAGGGGCAGAAAGACAGACTGAGGAAGAAAAGGAAGAAGGCGAGAGAATACTTGGAGAAAATTTTGTCCTCGGATAAAACTGGTAATCCGAGAAAAAGTTCTAATGATTTGCTTTCCCCAACTAAAAAGGCAAGCAAAACAAATTCATCAGATGCAAATCTGAGGACAAAAGAGAAGAAAAAGAAAGTTGTTAGCCATGAATTTGTTTCTTCAGAAACAAAAGAGCAACGTGTTGGCGATGAATCTGGCTCAACAAAGTCAGACAAGCCACATTCAGGCAATGATTCTGGTTCGTCAAAACCAGAAGAGCCATCTGTTGAGGTAAAAACTGTCAAACCCAAGGCTGGTCAGGCTTGGGTGAATCTTTTCAAATAGAAAAACCTGACTTGCCGGAGTTCCCAGGTTGGTAAGCGTGGAACATGAATCGGTACATTTCTTGAGAAATTTCACTCTGGTGATTTTTCGTCTTACATGTGGTAAATCAGGGACATTAAGTTGTACTTGATTTTCTACAAGTGTTTGTGTTGATAGAATCTTGAACTGTTAAATCTTTCAAAATGGTTAAAGGAGAACAAAGTGATGAAGTAATCCCCTAATCAACAAGTGGTTTGTTAATTCAACAAAACTAATTTTCCGGAAAAACCATTTGATTAAAACAAACTTAAGTGTTTTGAAATCTAAATGGGAAAATAGTTTGTTGACAGGGGGAGTTCTGATTGTTTATGCCAGGTGAATGGCGAATTAAAGCGATTCGATATCAGTTTGTCACGTTTCTTGTATAGTTTGTTTTCAAATTTTCTCAGAAAATCAAAATTGAAACATATTTTGATTTTAGGGGGAGAAAAATTTTAAAAAATTAGAAAATTTGAAAATGTCAAAAACATTGAAAAATCAAAAATGAGTTTTGGTGTATAAAAGAGGAAATGATAGTACATCAGTAGACGATCACAGCATGCTAAAGAAATGGAAAGTTAAAAAGTGACAAACGGTCTCACTGATGATATGCCAGTAGGTTTTTGCACATTCAGTAGATTGTGACGGGATATAAACCTAAATTCAAACTTGCTTATATCGTGGGTAACATCTCTTGGATATATGGGTAACCCCTGAAATCTCGTTTGAAAGGTTCCTTTTTCTGATATACTAGGTCTTTATACTCAGTGATATCTGGGGTATTATTCCGGGACTTCTGCTGAATGGAAGTTCTGACCTAGTCCTTGAATAATACTTTTCACAAATGCTTGAAACATAGCATCACCCTCAGCATATATGATAAGACAATAAAATTGCTTAGCAATGCTGTTGTAAAAAAGATCCTCTAAAGGGGACACCTACAAGTTGAGTCATGATCTCTCTGCTGAACGATGGTTCTGACCTGAGCTCTCATGATTCTCCATAATTTATTAACCCCTTACAGATATCATTTGTGTTATAATTACCTGTAAGACTGAATATTGGGATCTGGATATGGGAGTATATTCTGACGTGGGACACGCGATTAAGTCTAAGTATCTAAGACATTAAACTCGTATCTCGAAGCAGTTGAAATGTGTGTGAAAATTTAAGTGGATCAGTATACTGACAATCTAAGTGAATCGTTTAGAACTTAGCATGTTTAAAGCTTAACGGTGCTAGTGATTTGTTTCATAAACTGATATGATCCTCTTACACAAACTCACAAAAATATTGTTTGTATATATTTGTTTACTGCATTTCTTTAAATTCAAAAAGATTTTCGACAACTGATGTTGAAGAGCTGATATTCAAAATTCCAAGTGCTAAACTTGATGAACTAGAGGGTTGGGAGAATATATTGAAAACTTTGAATGTTATATAAAAATGTTTTGAAAGATTGTGTGGTTAGTTAATCAAGGTCATTCATTTGAACTTGATGTAACCAGTATGTTTGTTGAATTAATGATGTCTACCAGTAAGTTTCTTAATTTCAAATGTTATAAATTTGTGAAACTTATGGTGAGGTAGAGGATGTGCAGGGTAACAGGTTTTGGACTTCATCATTCCCACGGAAGCTAAATGTCAAAGCTTGAACCAGATAAAGACCTCAGATTCTAGCATACTGAGAGGGGGAGTCTGTGAAAGGGGGAGTCTGGATCAACAGTCAAAGGGGAGTTTGAAGATGGAGCTAGGACAAGATCCTAAACCTGTGAAGATAGAATGCTTATGATGTGAAGACAGAGAGTTGGAGAGAAGACCAAGACTGAAGACTCAAGGCCAAAGACTTCGTCAACATCCAAGGGGGAGTCTGTTGGTACACTGAATGTCTGTTTACTACGTCTTTAGTGAGTCTTAGGTCTAGATAGGTTAGTTTGGAGCTCGGAAATGAAATAGTGATTTTAGATTGCAATTCCGCCCCAAATGACACTTGTGTCATTTGGAGTGGAATCAGGTTTCTTATGTAAACATGTAATTCCGCTCCTAGAGGTCTAAAGTAGTGATTCCGCTCCTGATGTAACTTAGTGATTCCACTCCTAGGTGATTCCACTCGTAATGAACATGTTAGTTGGGGTGGAATCAGATTCCACTCCTAATCAACATGTCAGTTGGGGTGGAATCAGACTTACTATATATAGGGGTCTAGCTGAGTTCATTGTAGGAGTTGGAGCGGAATTAGATCTTGTGTACGGTGACGAAACTCTGTCAAAATTATATCAGAAACACGTGTAAACATTGAAGATTGATAATAGAAAGAAGTTAAATGGATCCGAAAGCTGTTATGACTTTGTATATGTTGATTCCACCTTCATATTCAGAGATGAACTACTTTACTGACGTTTAGGGTACGCAAACGGTCCAACATGTGGCTCAAATCCTCACCAAGAAAAGACTAGGAATAGGTGTCGGTGTGTCAAATGGAACAATATCAAGTTTTCAAATTTGAACAATTTTCGCTTGGCTTAACAATTTTTAAATTTCTCAAAATTTTCCCCTCATCCCCACACTTGGGATACATTGTCCCAATGTATGGGTTTGAAAGGAAGATCGCTTTCAACAAAAACACCAACGTTTGCTTACACTCTCAAACCCCAAATTTCTTTTTGTATTTTTTTTATTTACTTTTTTTTAAACAAAAGCAAACAAACTAACTACCAATATTTCAAAGCTAAAGAACAAATCAAGACTAAGGAAAGAGTACATGACCTGGTGAAGTTTGACAAAACAGATGTTGTAGATAATCCGACTTTCTATCACCACCTTCACACAAATATCCGTACATCCTCCCCACACTTGAATGTTGCCATGGCCCTGAAACATAGAAAAATAACGAAATAGCAAGAACAGTGTAAAACCCCGGGTTGCCTCCCGAGCAGCGCTAAGTTTTCAGGTCTTCAGCCAGACCAAGCCACCCCCATTTATGGTGGCTAAAAGAATCGGTTCCTGCCACTTCCATCACTACATCGTGCCATTGCGTAGAATGCATCCGTCCCGTTTTGACTCGATGGGTAATCAAGTACACTCCTGCTTGAACCCATATGTTTTTCTTCACGGTCCGGTGGGTGCTTTTTTCTCATTCTTTGAAACACATTTTTCATACAATCACTAGACTCACCACCCTTCCCCTCAATGGACTCATTACTAATCACTCTAGTTTGAACATCAAAGGACAACTTACGCTTCTTTTCGGTCATGGTAATAATCCCGTCTCTACAATTAATTTGAGCATTTGTTGTGTATAGAAGCGGTCTACCTAAAATTACCCTTTGTTGTGCTGCCATTTTGGTAAAAGCATAGTCTAGAACTAGAAAATCCAACAGGTATTCAAACTCTCCCAACTGAATCTTAACATTCCTAACCATTCCCCGTGGACGCCTCCAACTTTCATCTGCCAAGCTCACCATGGTGTCTATATCTTCAAGCGGACCAAAGTCGTACATATCGTATAGATCGCCTGGTAGCACACTCATACTCGCCCCATAATCCAATAATGCATGGGGAATTTTTAATTTTCCCACTCGGATTGGCACAAGTGGTGCTCCATGCTCTTTGTCCGTTTCAAACTTGGCATCCCTTCCTATACCTGCACTCACTTGACAAGAAGATGTTAAAAATGTTTCAGTGAATTCACTATTAGGAACGGTGCTTACCACATTGATATTAACACTTTTAATGTTTTTGGGATTTATCACCGTGTCACTTGGTAGCTGACCTTTTGCTTTCTTCAATATCGCCACTTCACTTGCAAGTTGACCCATTTGGGTGGTCAAAGTTTGAATCGCTTTATCACGGGCCTCGTCCTTTTGCATCCGAACCTCATCACGTTGATTCATTCGTTGCATTTCAACTTGCATCGCCTTCAACATCTCCATTACTTCGTTTCCACCCGAAGAGCTTTGACCCGTTTGATATTGCCTTTGAAATCCTTGGTTTCCTTGGAAATTCGGGTTAGCTTGATTTGAAGGGTTCCCATACCGAAAGTTTGGGTGGTTTCTTACACCGGGGTGGTAAGTATTAGAATTCATATTGTTGTAATTTCTACCACCCCCTCCTTGACCTTGCACAACATGAACCTCTTCGTATTGCCCATCACCTCCTTGGCAATTTTCAGCCGCATGACCTATCTCATTACAAATAGCACAAACATCATAAATTTGGTTAGAGGGTTGAACATTACCATCATCAACCGCATGCACTTGTGTTCGGGTAACGGCCGGTCGTGCTCTCCTTGATGCTTGAGCTTTCCTCTTCGATGTAATTGCCATTTGCTCCAAGAACTCCCAATCGTCATGCTCATAGTTTGTGCCAAATGTTCCATTTGTAATAGACATTAAATCACGAGCATCTTCGGCACACAACCCCTCGTGGAAAGCATTCATCAACTCCCAAAGTTCAATTCCATGATGTGGGCAATTCTTGATCATCATATTAAAGCGCTCGAAGGCTTCATGAAACATTTCGCCTTGTTGTTGTTGAAAACTCCTCAACCCCTTCCTAGCATCGTTGGTCTTTTGAGCGGTGTAAAACTCATCTAGAAAAATCTGTTGCATTTCCGCCCAAGTGTAAATAGATGCTGAAGGCAAAGTGTAAAACCACTTCTTTGCCTTATCCTCCAACGAAAATTGAAATAAGACCAACTTTACATCATCGGCCGAAAAACCTTGACTCCCAAGAGTATTGCAAATTGAGTCATAGGCCTCCAAATGAAAATAAGGTTCCTCGGTTGCTAGACCCTTATATTTCGGTAAACTTTGTAAAGAATTAGTCCTTACTTCAAAAGTTCTTCCTTGGTTGTTGTGAGGAATAACCACCGGTGAAGGATTATGAGTAATCACCGGCCTAAAATGCGCTTCAATACCCCTCGCATGTTCTCTAAGATGCCTTCTTGGTACACCCAACCGACCCCTTGGACGAATAGGACCCATTGGTCTTGGTATATGCCCTTGTGGTGTGAATGGTTGTTGAAATTGTTGTTGTGGCATCGGTGGGTGTTGAATTGGCCTTTGGAATTGTGGTTGTGCATTTTGTGGACGAACTTGTAGTAATGGTGTAGGGCGTTGCATTGGTGGCCCTTGTGACCATGGCCGAATATGTTGTGGTATGAGTTGTTGTTGTTGTGACACTCCACCAACATTTGACATCCCTTGAGTTTGCCCATGCACATAAGCAAACTCCCCTTGATCACCATCACCCCCATAAGCATAACCGTCCTCATCATAACCCTCAAAATCCTCATATCCCTCATCATATCCATCTCCCCCTATACCCGAAGATTGCCCACATTGAAGAGTCGAGTATTGAAAACCCGACTGGTTCGATGGTCTGAAAGTAGAAGTAGCATGGACAATGGTTGAGTTAGGTGCTATTGTGTAGTTTGAATATGACTGACTCGCACCTGGAAAGAAATGGGTGAGAGGTGGAATTGTGGTAGAAGGGTTAAAAGTAATGGTTGGTTCTTCTTGAGTGGTAATGGGTTGTGTGGTATTTGTTGATGTAACATTATGAAGTAAAGTAGGTTCGGTGGTAGTGTTTGGAATGGTGGTATTTGGTGACGGTTGAGTGGATGTTGGTATAAAAGGTGGTATAAGTTCACTCATGGTGGGTGGTGGTGGTGGTGGATCCATGTATCGAAGTGGTGTAATCGGTGTAGTTGGTGTTGTTGGTGAACCACTTAACTTGTTTTCTCTTAGCAAAATTCTGTTTCCTCTTAGTGTTCGCTCAATTTACGGATCAAATGCCAATGGTGAAAGCTTATGAGAGCTCCTAGTATGCATGCACCTGTAAGTACCGGCACACTAACACACCCAGCGTAAACCAGAAAAATAACAAACTAAAAAGGATAAAAAATAACACACCTTGCGCACTACTCCCCGGCAACGGCGCCAAAATTTGACGTGATGTCGTGGTCACAATCAAATTTAATCCAATTACAACTAAATAGCTAGTGGTAAGTGGGTATCGAACACAGGGAGTTTGTGGAATATGTGTTATTTGGAAGATTATATCTAACTTGACTAAATTAATCTAATTGCAAGAAAAGTAAAATTCAAGAGTTTATGTGAGTGAATTAGTTTTAGACTAAATTAAACTAATTAAATTGAAAGAGAAAAGATTTGGTTGTAAACAAATTAGAGACAAATGTTCATCTTCAATTTTCGGTTTTGCTTTAACATTTATGCTATCATTCCACTAGAAAGAACTACATAGACATAGTTCATGTGTAATTAGTTGCAGTGATGAAAGGGAACTAAGTACTCAGATTCCTAAAACGTGAGGTTGTTACCCGATGATCAATCAACCCTTACCCAAGCCTAACTATACCCATGATATCTCGATTGCCAACGGCACCAAGAACGTATGGTTTCTAATTAGTTTAGCACAAGAATCAACAATTTACTAGCAATCAATCACACACCATAACAAGCAATTCAATAAAGAAGAAATTGTTATTCTAGAAATATAAAATTCAAGCATAAAGTCTTGCAAAACCTTCCACCAAAGATGATCATAGAGTACTTAGCCACTCATGGCTTGAAACAACATCATCACAAGAGTATTATTGTTCATCAAGATCAAAGCAACAAAACTAAAGATTAGGATAGTGTTCTTCAAGCTCTAGTCTCCAAAAATTAGCCAAAATTCATCCACAAGTCAGATGTAACCGAATGACAATCATAAGTCCCCATAAATCCTCTCCCAATGGCCATTAAATGTGTAAGTTACAAAACAAGATCAGTCGGTGCCGTAACCTACGGCGGTCAGCAAGTGTGAACAAGTCAACAACTCGCTGTAACCTACGCCAGGGTGCCGTAGGTTACGGTGGCCAGCATTTCTTTACGACATGTGTCTCCTGTTTTACGGCAGTGCACCCGGACCAAGTTTGGAGCCGTAACCTACGGCCAGGAGCCGTAGGTTACGGCAGTCACTGAAGTTTTCTTCCTTGTTTCTTCTTTGTAACATCCCCCATTCTCTATTCTTGTTCTACAACTTCCAACATCGTGTCCAAGCTTCATAAGAACCACTTCTTATGCCCTTTAGTGCCTGCAACATCAAACCTCTCGTAGTTACTTAGTTCATGCAATAAACCGAATTAAGCATGGGATGTATATATATTTATACATTTTAAGAATTGTCCTACGGACCACCCGTCACTCCTGAAGTCCCTAGATCTGGAAGTACATCAAGTGTAGAACCAAGTGTTAAACAGGTTGTGGAAGAACCAGTACACGAGGCTTCATGGGCATTTGATATAGATAAGGAAACAAATCTTAAAGAGGTTGTGAAAGAACCAGTAAAAGAGGTTGTACAGGAAGAAGTATTTGGTCAAGATAGTGATAAAGAAGCTGATTTAGAACAGGACAGTGAAGACAATGATTACAATGAAGAGTCCAGTTGTGATGATGATGAGGATTGTTATTCTGATGAGGATGAGGTTTTGGAGGAATTGGATGGCTTAGATTCAGACAGAGAAGATTTTGAATGGAAACAGTCACAAGATGCAATTAAACAAGCTACCAAGGATGAAGAAGCAGCCACAAAGAAGATACTTGAAGAGTGTATCAAACATAATGAAAAAGAAGGTAATTTGCATGAATCTAATGATGCAGGTTGTGCACATGTAGAGGGATACAGTAGTTATGAAGAATCAGATGGTGATATTGCCACACCAGGTAATAGTGAAGAATATGATGTTCGAGGTAAAAATTTTAAAGAAACTGCTCCTAGTGTAAGTGCACACACTAACTGGAAGAAGTTTGTTTGGAAAGTTGGGACAAGGTTTGCTTCAAGGGATTCCATTAAGAATAGGAAGAGGGATCCTCATGAAGATCCAAAAAGGCCTGGGAAACTCACAAAGCATGGGGTTATAATGAAATGTAGTATCTATGGGGCTAGAGGTCACAACAAAAGAAAGTGCACTGAGAAGGGGAAAACAACTGAAGGTAAATTTTATTAAGTTTAAGTTTATTTTATTAAGTTTAAGTTTATTCTTTAGTTAATTACCTGGCTTAAAGTTTGTATCTCCAGGTGGTTCTGCACCAAAGAGACAGAAGAAGTCAAGTCAAGAGGCAACCCAGTAGTCCACTCAAGAGGCAACTCAGAAATCTACTCAGAAGGGAACCAACAAGTCAAGTCAAAAGGGAAAGAGAAAGACCAAAGAGAAGGGCAACAATGAAGGCTGAAGTTATGTAGAATATATGTGATCTTTTGTAGGCAATGTTATGTATGACTCTTTTAAGTAGGAAATGTTATGTATGACTCTAATATTTTGTCTAAAAACACCTTCTAGTAATGTGGGACAAGCTAAGTAGTCAATGTTTGACTTTTCAGTGTTGTTTGACTTTTTCTGTGTTGTTTGACTTCTGTGTTATTTGACATTTGTTGTTGATTGTGTCACACATTGGTGTACATATTCCATTATCGTCATTGTGTACACTTTAATAGGTTGACTCAAACATTGATGACCATGCTTTCTATTTGGTATGTTTTGGTCAGTCTGTAGTTTGGTTTAGTAATTCTGCAGTTTGGTTTAGTGATTCTGCAGTTTGGTCAGTTGCACTTAGGTTCAAGCTTTGGCCAATTTTGCACCTAGTTACAGTTTGACTGCAGTTTGGTTTGCTAATTCTGCTGTTTCTGCAAGTGCAGTTGCACTTTGGTTCAAACTTTGGCCAATTTTGCACCTAGTTATGCAGTTTGAGTCATTTGCAAGTGCAGTTGCACTTTGGTTCATACTATGGCCAATTCTGCACCTAGTTACAGTTTGACTGCAGTTTGGTCAAACTTTGGCCAATTTTGCACCTAGTTATGCAGTTTGAGTCACTTGCAAGTGCAGTTGCACTTTGGTTCATACTTTGGCCAATTCTGCACCTAGTTACAGTTTGACTGCAGTTTGGTCAAACTTTGGCCAATTCTGCACCTAGTTACAGTTTGACTGCAAATGGGTCAAACTTTGGCCAATTTTGCTTTACACAGTTTGTCCATTTTAGTTCAAACATTGGCCATTTTGGCTTCATATGCAGTTCGAGTCACTTGCAAGTATGGTCAACGTGTACATTAACTTAGATGTCCAGTTGAGTCAAAGTAACAAAAGCATAACTTAGATGTCCATTTCATAACAAGTGGGCACAAATGGTTACAAACACTAAACACCACAACAGTTCATTATCAATAAATACTAATTCCACAAATACAACAATATGGCAATTGCAATTACAAAGGTTAGCACATACGGTTTCTTCGACTTCGTCTTTGTGTCAAATCTCATTGCTTTCAAGTTCTTGTTCTCTTATTAATAACATATTGTGTAATTCAAGGTTCTTTATCTTCAGGTCTTTAAACGTCACTGAGGTTGAGGTGCCGTATGAACGTTCAACGAACATATTATCAACATCTTCTTTCCACGGGAAGAATTTGCAATCCCCTCTCTACAAAACACAACAACTATAAGGAAATTGCAATGGACTATCTACAAAACACCAAATTGATCTGCAAATTCAACTTACAGGCCAGTAATAACAGCCGTAAAATTCTTCACCATGTCTTTCACTTTTAATGTAACACCCCGAAAATACATATTTTTATATTTAAAAATTTAATGTTAGTAATAAACAAAATAAACTAACTAGGAATAAGTAACCTAGTTAGTTAGTTGTCTTGTAGTAATAAAGAAAATTGGTTAATATAACACCAAAACACACACTTTAAGTGTGTGTTCTAGTCAAACTCTCCAGAGAAGCCAGGGGCTCCCCACATCAAACCCTAACTAGCTCAAAAATTGACAAATTGAAGGGCCAAATCAGTCCCAAATCGATATCCAAGCATAAATTAGTGATCACCTAAGTGTAGTGATCATAAGGTATGTCAAAATTTACAATTTGGTTTCATCTCAAATTCTTGATGATTTGTGAAAATCGAAATCTGGGCTTGATTATTTGATGTTTAGATGAGATTAGCAATAAAAACATGTCTAGGAGTAAACCCTAGTCAATAACATGTCGAATTAGTGTTTAATTTATGAAATTCATGATAATCCATTGATAAGTTAAATGGGTTTTGTAAAAATAAGATGAACACAAGAATCACGACTATCAAAAGTGGTGTTACTTGATTTCTATGAAATGATTCTGAGATTAGTATGCATGCTTGACCTAATGGAATTGAATTGTGTGTTTATATTGGGCAAAATAAACAAGTTATGAACTTGATTTTAAATATGTAAAATTATGCCCATTAGGTGTTCGTTAAAATGCCTAAATGAAAGATAATTGTTGAAAATCGGACAAAAACGCATGTTTGATGGATATGGCAAATTATGCGTTAAGACTTATAAAAAGGGTTCTAAACGGTTGTGGATTGAACTCTTTAGGCAAGGAAACCGGGTCTTCAAGCGGACAAGCCGGAGCGGACACACGCTTGAAGGGAACGCTTTAAAGGTACGCGACTTGTCGTCTCTTTACATTTATGTAGACAAGCGTAGTCGTAAATATGTTTAATGTTAATATAGCGAAAATGGTTGCGTTTGGTAAGTCAATGAAGTGATGGAATTCGCTCGATAACCAAACGGGTCAAAACGAATGGTTAAAGTATGTTTGGAATGTCAATGAAGTGATGTGACTCACTCGACAACCAAAAGGGTCAAAATAGATAGCTAGATATGTGTAACGTTGATATAATGAAAATAGTCGTTTTTAGTATCACATTGAAGTGATGGAATTCACTTGACAAACCAAACGGGTCAAAATAAATGTTTGGTTAGGTATGTTTATTGATAATGTTGTTTAAATTAGTCATGTTTAGAATCTACATTAAGTGATGAAATTTCACTAGATAAAGAACGAGTTAAAATAATGGTCGAAATGGTAGTGTTTGAAGTGACTTGAACGTCACTCGCTAAATTTGAGTTCTAAGAACGTAAACCATGGATTGGAGATGATACACTAAAATGGACAAGCCCGGGAATGGGTAATTATGGTTGGAAAATCATTGACGTTGAATTATGCAGGTATGTAACCTTGTTCCGTAACATTATGTTAATTAGAATTACGGTCGTTTGAAATTGTGTTTTTAAGACAATATATTCGTTAATAAAAGTGACGAAGATCATTATTAGATAAACGAGTCAAAAACTTGATTAGAAAATGTTTGGTAGTCATTGGAAATGGAGGATTCCATAAATGAGCCAAACGGGTCGATTAATTGTTTAGTAGATAGTAAGAATGTGTTTTGAATAGTTTATGGCGATGGTGGATCACAAGAGCGTAAAACCATGGACTTGGTATTGATACGCTAGTGATCGTAAGCCCCGGATGATGGGTAAATAAGATTAGAATGCCAAAGAATAAGTTGGCGAACAATTTGCACACATAGTTAATGGGTCGAATAATCGAAACTAGGATTTTATGGGCCATTCGTTCATAATCCGAGTTTCGTTAATTGAAATTTATCTGGTTAGATCCAAAATTTTAATACGGATGTATAGGAAAAAGAATCGGCTAAAACGGATATGTAAATAAAAAGTTATGAGGAATTAAGCGAAAAAAATATAAGAAGGCTGAGCTGGGCGAACCGTGGGTCACGGTCATGAACTGTGACTCACAGTCTGGCAATTCTGTTTGGAGTTGGGCGAACCGTGGGTCACGGTCCTGAACCGTGACTCACAGTCTAGCAGTTCTGTTTTGAGCTGGGCAAACCGTAGGCCACGGTTCTGAACCGTGGCTCACAGTTTGGCAGTAATTTGTTTGTTTTTCATTATTTAAGCAATAGAA
The DNA here is from genome assembly GCA_030545235.1 of Helianthus tuberosus. Classification (NCBI taxonomy): domain Eukaryota; kingdom Viridiplantae; phylum Streptophyta; class Magnoliopsida; order Asterales; family Asteraceae; genus Helianthus; species Helianthus tuberosus. The sequence continues at coordinate 187,616,350 of CM060370.1, forward strand.
CTCGTTTTTTACTTAATATTAAGATGTCAAAACTAACTATTAATGTGGTTTTAACCATAGTTGATGCTCGTTTGTTGTGGATGTTGATCAAGAAATGGAATCAAGAACCGAACACAAGTTTTGAATGCTTCCGCGCTAATCTAATCTAGTTTAAAACATGTTGTTTTGTAAACTCTTTTGAATATTGAACATTTTAATATAGTTAGTCGATTATGTTTAAATACTATAATGACGTACATCATAGTTATTAACTAAGTTTTGTTGGTCATGTATTTCGTATTTAAATAGTCCGTATTTTATGGTTATAAAATGAAACTATAAGACGAGTGTTACAAGTTGGTAATCAGAGCTCAAGGTTGTTGACAAAGTGTGTTCGGTTCAAGCTTGATCAAACATCCGGTAAGAATTAATCATTTAGTAAATTTTTATTTGCATATTAGAAAAAGGAAATTGATTTGATGTGCACGGGAAGAGCATGTTAACACACACAAACCCGGAAAGTGCATTAAACATGAATGGTTTATGCAAGTGGTAAACTTGGCTAAACCAAAGCGAATTATGCATATGTTATAAAACAAAATTTTTAAAGTGACATAAACATTACAGATTCGAGATGTCTAGTGTTGATAAAAGATGATTAGGTAGTATAAACCCTAACCACAGATTGATTATAAAATAAGTACTTATGAAATAAGTATATTTGGATACCTCGTATGATAATACGGGCAACATCGAATAGCAAGATTAATAATAAACTAGAAATGTTCGAATGATATGATAACCACATCTGAAGATGACGGGAGATAAATAATCTAGATGGAGGAAGGTTCGGAAGCATGACAAAGAACATGCTAACAAAGAACTTAAATCAAGTGATGACTTGAGACAACGGAGTACATCAGGGCGAGTATCAATCAGGTACACGTTATAAATTACGATAAGACAAGTAGAACATGATAATTCATATAATGAACGATAGTTGTATATGGGCATATATGATTAGTGAAATGAATAAATTATGTAGACGAAATATATATATATATATATAAGTATATATATAAATAAATAAATAATGGCGAGTATGTGAAACCGAGGTAAAAGTAATCTCGATAGACATTGCAATGGAAAGGAGTGCGCGTTCACTCGCACCCGGAATTTGCAATAATAATACATGGCGAAGACAAGGTTATAGACTTGGCCAAACCAAATAAAACATGTAGAAACATCGTCTATATTGATAAACGATGTGGGTAAATTCCATACAACAACATGGAATAATAAAATAAAATGAATTGGTTATGTTATTGTTACAATGGATTAAGGTCAAAAATGAGAAATTAAGGCTCGGACAGAATTATCCCCAAGAAAGAAGCTAAAGAGATAATACGTATTATTCACTGCTGTGAATAATGAAGTATCAATAAATGTGTATTTAGAAACTTGGGTATGGGTAACTATCCAAGTAACATATTATTCATCAAATCCTTGCGAGGAAGAATGATAATCACATTGATGGGTGTGATTGTATAAAAGATTGGTAAAAAGAACATTTTAAAAGTGTTGGAATGAAAGCGAGTAAACCACAAAAGCCGTATAACAATAGCAGTGGTTTTACCAAATAAGGCTTAAGAAATGAACCGTCGGGACATTGATAAAAGAGACGGATCTAAGGGTTATTAAAAAAAAAAAGAGAGTGTTCGAATCAAATAAGTAAAATGTTTAATAATAAAGGAAAAACGCAAGTTGGGAAATGGAAACATATTACATTAAAATAATGAGCCCGAGGGAAGGGACAAGAATTAAAGTAAATGAAAATACAAACCGACTAATAAGAATGCAAAGGCGTGGGGATAAAGTTTGACTGTCATAAGTGATGAAACTCACACGGACAAGTCAAACGGATTGAATAAAGAACAAAGGACTTGGTCGAATAAAAGCGAAGGAATTTGCTAAGACGACCAAACGAATTAAAACAAAGTCTAAATGCATACCAGAATGGTTGCTTTGATGATGACTTCGGTAAAATACCCGATAGATGGGTGGGAATTTTGAGTATATGCGTAAACCAAGAGACGGGAACGCGGATTATAAAGTCAAAAGACTCGGATTTATGAGTTATGACTAAAAGAATAATAAAATTTTGCAAACAGAATTTCGATAGGGATGTTCAACTATTTCGAGGTTGGACGAGTTAAATAAAGAATGAAGTTTGACTGTCATAAGTGATGGATTCACACAAATATGTCAAACTGGTCAAATAAAGTATAAATACTTGATAGTCCAATAAGTGTAAACCGAATAATGGAAGCGTGAAATATTAATGAACCTATGGGATAGGGCGTAAAAGAGTATAGAAATGAAAACACAGACCAGTGAAACCAAAGAGTTACAAACATTAAGATAAAGAAGTCGGGGAACGGGTTGAAAGGAAATAGAGGCGTAAGCCAAATAACGGTAAGCGGAAATCAAACCGACGTGTAAATGACGTAAGAAGTCATAGAGTCGGAAGATTAGTTTAAAAAAAACGAATGTAGCCTTAAACAACGGTCAAGGTCCATATAATTCAAGAATGAAAATGAACGATTTCTAAACTTAAAAAGGTAAAAGATCTAATAAAATAGCCTACGAGGCTAAGTGTAGGAACCTACGGGTCGATAATGTAAAGCATGGGAACTAGTGATGATTCACCGCGTAATAATACTAATGGAAAGGAATAAACCTTTAGCCGTCAATTCCCCGATGAGAGTAATTGACATAGTTAAAGAGAAAAATGTTAAACTAAAATTCATTTTTAGTCAAAAGCGACGATTTAACAAAACATAAGAAGTATTAGATCAGGAATTCACATAAGGCCGAGGATGGCAATGTGGTACACCCAAATGACGGGGTATGAAGTAATGACGACTAATCCATCTAGCCGGTAAAACCATTCGAAGTCAAAGAAAGGTTATGAACTATGTAAAGCGCTCGCCAATATAAGATTAGCGTGAAGTAAACATGTTGACAGGCTTAGTGACCGGGTGATCAAATAACAACTCGGTCAAATAGACGAAAAAGATAAGAAATAAATGATAAAAGTACGGCCCATGAGGCATTGCACATGGAAGACGTACACGTCAATACAAATGATAACTATAGACCGAAAAGAAGGAGTGCCTTAAAAATGAAACTAAGTTTGTTTGGTATAAACCAATAAACTACGTAAGGAAGGTTTCGGGGACGAAACCTCTTTAAGGGGGGTAGACTTGTAACACCCCGAAAATACAAATTTTTATATTTAAAATTTTAATGTTAGTAATAAACAAAATAAACTAACTAGGAATAAGTAACCTAGTTAGTTAGTTGTCTTGTAGTAATAAAGAAAATTGGTTAATATAACACTCTATGTGACTTGGAATAAAGTATAGGGGTCAATTGTAGCAAACTTGAAACAAGTTTAAGTGTGTGTTATGGTCGAACTCTCCAGAGAAGCCAGGGGCTCCCCACATCAAACCCTAACTAGCTCAAAAATTGACAAATTGAAGGGCCAAATCAGTCCCAAATCGATATCCAATCATAAATTAGTGATCACCTAGGTGTAGTGATCATAAGGTATGTCAAAATTTACAATTTGGTTTCATCTCAAATTCTTGATGATTTGTGAAAATCGAAATCTGGGCTTGATTATTTGATGTTTAGATGAGATTAGCAATAAAAACATGTCTAGGAGTGAACCCTAGTCAATAACATGTCGAATTAGTGTTTAATTTATGAAATTCATGATAATCCGTTGATAAGTTAAATGGGTTTTGTAAAAATAAGATGAACACAAGAATCACGACTATCAAAAGTGGTGTTACTTGATTTCTATGAAATGATTCTGAGATTAGTATGCATGCTTGACATAATGGAATTGAATTGTGTGTTTATATTGGGCAAAATTAACAAGTTATGAACTTGATTTTAAATATGTAAAATTATGCCCGTTAGGTGTTCGTTAAAATGCCTAAATGAAAGATAATTGTTGAAAATCGGACAAAAACGCATGTTTGATGGATATGGAAAATTATGCGTTAAGACTTATAAAAAGGGTTCTAAACGGTTTGTGGATTGAACTCTTTAGGCAAGAAAACTGGGTCTTCAAGCGGACAAGCCAGAGCGGACACACGCTTGAAGGGAACGCTTTAAAGGTACGCGACTTGTCGTCTCTTTACATTTATGTAGACAAGCGTAGTCGTAAATATGTTTAATGTTAATATAGCGAAAATGGTTGCGTTTGGTAAGTCAATGAAGTGATGGAATTCACTCGATAACCAAACGGGTCAAAACGAATGGTTAAAGTATGTTTGGAATGTCAATGAAGTGATGCGACTCACTCGACAACCAAACGGGTCAAAATAGATAGCTAGATATGTGTAACATTAATATAATGAAAATAGTCGTGTCAAGTGAATTCCATCACATTGAAGTGATTGAATTCACTTGACAAACAAACGGGTCAAAATAAATGTTTGGTTAGGTATGTTTATTGATAATGTTGTTTAAATTAGTCATGTTTAGAATCTACATTAAGTGATGAAATTTCACTAGATAAAGAACGACTTAAAATAATGGTCGAAATGGTAGTGTTTGAAGTGACTTGAACGTCACTCGTTAAATTTGAGTTCTAAGAACGTAAACCATGGAATGGAGATGATACACTAAGATGGACAAGCCCGGGAATGGGTAATTATGGTTGGAAAATCAATGACGTTGAATTATGCAGGTATGTAACCTTGTTCCGTTACATTATGTTAATTAGAATTACGGTCGTTTGAAATTGTGTTTTTAAGACAATATATTCGTTAATAAAAGTGACGAAGATCATTATTAGATAAACGAGTCAAAAACTTGATTAGAAAATGTTTGGTAGTCATTGGAAATGGAGGATTCCATAAATGAGCCAAACGGGTCGATTAATTGTTTAGTAGATAGTAAGAATGTGTTTTGAATAGTTTATGGCGATGGTGGATCACAAGAGCGTAATACCATGGACTTGGTATTGATACGCTAGTGATCGTAAGCCCCGGATGATGGGTAAATAAGATAAGAATGCCAAAGAATAAGTTGGCGAACAATTTGCACACATAGTTAATGGGTCGAATAATCGAAACTAGGATTTTGTGGGCCATTCGTTCATAATCCGAGTTTCGTTAAGTGAAATTTATGTGGTTAGATCCGAAATTTTAATACGGACGTATAGGAAAACGAATCGGCTAAAACGAATATGTAAATAAAAAGTTATGAGGAATTAAGCGGAAAAAAAATATAAAAAGGCTGAGCTGGGCGAACCGTGGGTCACGGTCCTGAACCGTGACTCACAGTCTGGCAATTCTGTTTGGAGCTGGGCGAACCGTGGGTCACGGTCCTGAACCGTGACTCACAATCTAGCAGTTCTGTTTTGAGTTGGGCGAACCGTAGGCCACGGTTCTGAACCGTGGTTCACAGTTTGGCAGTAATTTGTTTGTTTTTCATTATTCAAGCAATAGAACTCGTTTTTTACTTAATATTAAGATGTCAAAACTAACTATTAACTATTAATGTGGTTTTGACCATAGGTGATGCTCGTTTGTTGTGGATGTTGATCAAGCAATGGAATCAAGAACCGAACACAAGTTTTGAATGCTTCCGCGCTAATCTAATCTAGTTTAAAACATGTTGTTTTGTAAACTCTTTTGAATATTGAACATTTTAATATAGTTAGTCGACTATGTTTAAATACTATAATGACGTACATCTTAGTTATTAACTAAGTTTTGTTGGTCATGTATTTCGTATTTAAAAAGTCCGTATTTTATGGTTATAAAATGAAACTGTAAGACGAGTGTTACATTTAAGTCCAGCTACTCGAAGAACCGCAACAATGTCGTGATGATAGTACACATTTCCATCCAAATCGACCTTGAAGACTTTAGGTTTTCGAATTAGACCAGAGGTAGGGGACGAGGAAAGGTTGACTAAATGTTTCAAGGGGCAATTAGGGCAAGAACGGCTATGGGGAGGAATTAGGGCAAGAACGGCGATGGGGTTTAACAGGGGGATTGATCTTCGTCTGCAATTGAAGGGGAGAAGATGAGTTTTTTTGGAAATTAGGGTTAAATTGATGTTAAAGAGATGATATAACAAGTCTCTGGCCATGTATGCTTCCAAGTCATCATCTGCATGCCACATAGGCTTAAAACACTAACTCAGTTAGTGTTTTTTTAACGAAGGGGTGACAGTGACACAAAGTTGTCGAGTAGAGGGTGGTGGGAGCCAATTTGAAAGTTGGGCGTGGTATTCGAAATTTTGCATAATTTCGACAACATCAACTTGATTAAGATTTGGTGTAAACGGATAATATAATTTAATTTTCTATGAAAACCAAACATGTGAAATTTATGTAATATGTTGAGTTTATTCTAAGGCTTCTCGGTATGGGCTGCGTCTCAGGACCATCCGGGAACGGTGCCGGGCCAAACACCCCCCCCCCCCTCCCTTCCCCCGTCTTCGTCCTCTCTGTCTCTTTGGAGACGTTGGTGCTGAGCCACTAGAAGACAAAAAGTTCACCTTTTTCCATGCCAACCGTTACAAATTAAAAAAAAATAATTGCCTTTATTAATTAAAAACAGCTATATTTCAAACCCTACTCAAAATCCTTCAAATTTTTATATAAATTCAACCTTTTTATCCTATTTTTACCCACTATAACCCAATCTCTCTCTCAACTTTCATACTTTTTTATAAAAATTAGTGATGTCTTCATCTTCTTCGTCAACGGGGTATTCGTCATCTTCGGGTGAGAATGAAGCCTTTTCTGAAAACGTCATTATGTATGCGGCTCAGATATTCATGGAGGAGGATGAAAACTCTGAAGCGTCGTTCCAATGGCAAACTAGGAGAGCCAAATTAAACCGAGACAAAGAAGGTAATTTAATTTTTTTAGAGTATGTTTATTTAAATTTAATAATGAATCTAACAATGAATTTAATTTATTTTTCGTATTAAATATATAGCCACCCACGATAAACTAGCGGCCGATTATTTTGCCAACGAACCTGTGTACACGGACGAGATGTTTCGACGTCGGTTCCGAATGAGTCGTCGACTTTTTTTACGTATCGCAGACGACTTGGCCCAGTCTGATCCGTTTTTCACACTGCGATATGACGCTAGGGGGCAAAGGTGATTCAATACTTTACAAAAATGTATGTCGGCCATTTGCCAACTGGCATATGGGTACGCACCTGATGCGTTGGACGAGTATTTAAGGATGTCCGAAAGAACTGCACGTGAATGTTTGCACAGGTTTTTCGAATGGGTCGTCAAATTATATAGCAAGAAATACCTGTGAAAACCAAACGCAAACGACGTTCAAAAATTATATCAAGCGCACGAACAAAGACATGGTTTTCCAGGAATGCTCGGAAGCATTGATTGCATGCACTGGCCGTGGCAGAACTGCCCTACTACTTGGCAAGGTCAGTATACTCGGGGAGATCATGGTCATCCCACTATAATTCTAGAGGCTGTTGCGTCACAGGATCTCTGGAGCTGGCATGCTTTTTTGGTCTACCTGGTTCGCTTAATGACCTTAACATCATATACCAGTCACAGATATTTGACGATGTAGTGACGGGAACAGGTCCAGACACAAGTTTTACGGTTTCGGGGGTGGAATGCAGGCGGGGTTACTACGTTGCAGATGGAATATACCCAACGTACTCGACAATCGTTAAAACTATTACGCACCCGACAGACGATAAAAGAAAGAAATTTGCAAAGTATCAAGAGGGTGCGCGAAAAGATATTGAACAGTGTTTTGGGGTTCTGCGAAAAAAATGGCATATCATTGAACATCCAGCACATTCTGCTACACCAAAGAGGTTACGACACATTATGTACGCTTGTATCATCCTTCATAATATGATCATTGAAGACGAAGGTAGAGCGATATGTGAGTACGACGAAAACGTATCTAACGGGAATTCTGTTCCAGTTAGTTTGGAACAACAAGATTTAAACATGTTCTCTCTACGTAACGAGTACACACATCATAACCTACAAGAGGACTTGGTGGAGTACATTTGGAACAACGCACAAAACGAACCTGACGGCCACATGCCGGATGAAAACTAGTAGTTTTTTTTTAATTTTTTAAGTTCTTAGGATTTTTTTTAAGATTATGTCATGTTTTTTAATATTAATAAATTTATTTTTCTATCTTATTTGATAAATGTTAATAAAACTAGATGAATTAAAAAAAAAGTAAACTTATGGGGTAGGATCATACTCCCATTTCTGGTGTTTTAGTGTGTTGGATCATCCTTAAAGGAACTATGACGTGACGCCTAGATGGCGGATCATCCTCCAAAAAATAATGGTCACCATACCACCCCACATAGCCTAAACACAACACCATTTTTTTTCTTTTCTCAAGGTAGATTCACTATGTAATGATTTTAATTTATTTTTTACATTACATTGGTTTTGGTAATCCTTTGTCCCTAATTATGTTAGCATTTTGCTCTGAAATGAAGATTTTCATTTAAAAAACAACTTATAATTTTGTATTATCATGTGAAATAAATTACTAGATATGTTTATATAGAAAAAAAAAATTAAAGTTCGGTTTTTATGTGTGTTGTTCCATGAGCATATTTATTTCTAATTATTTAATTGTACAATTAATTTCAATCCTCACCCAAATCTTAAAACTGATTTTCAATTTTCCATACTAATAAATGTTGTATATCTAATATATAGGGATTTATTTACTTATTTTTTACAAAAAGATCGTGTAAAATTAGTATATATTTTTAATTATATTATTATTATTATTATTATTATTATTATTATATGTAATGTGATTTTATTACTTTTTTTACATTATTTTGATGGTCAGATTTTCAATGTACATTTTTTATACATGATAATAATTTTGACAACATGAACTGGGTTAAGATTTGATGTACACGAATAATATAATTGAATTTTCTATGGAATATCAAACATGTGAAATCTAATCTAATCTAATCTAAATATGATAATAGAGAAACCGAATGAACAGTGCCAGACTCTTCATGGCACGTATTCATTGGGCCGTCGGTGCTCCGTGGAGATGCCCACGTATTACGTATAGCACCACGCGTCTTGTCACGGCCCCCGACCCGGTTTTACCCGTTTCAGATGCCGCGGGACAGAAACCCGTGGTATTTGTATTTAATTAGGCAGCGGAAATTTTTGACATGATCGTTTAAACTGAAATACCCATTTATTTCATTTCAGATTTCGGGACGAACCCCGTACTTTACAATAAAGGAATTTCACTGAGAAATTCTCTGTTTACAAAAACATGTTTATTTATTTACTGAGTCACATCCTTTAAGCTTGAGTGCTGCACGACACTTTTTCCTGGTTCACAGTAAATCACCTGAAACATGTTTAACAAAAATTTATCAGCGGGAAATACTGGCGAGTCATTCAATTTGCACAAAACGACACATTGTTATAATCTACAGTATTAAGAGCGATTACAATGTTTATATCAACCAATTACCCCAAATCGGTGTTTATCACTCGAACGGATATGTGACTATGGTCATATCACCTATTGGCTAACCCGTTGTCCAATGGTGAAGATTATCAAGTAATGTATACAAAACCCCACATACCGGCAGTAATTGAAGACTACAAAGACTTAATCCCTGTAATTATAACTTTGAAACAAATAGGGTTTTGGAAACAATTTGGTAAAAAGAGAATGACTCACATTGTGAGTTTAGTTGGGCAGAGTTTTGCCTACTGATTTAGCCTCGTAACCTAGTTAAATAACAATGCACACGAAACTAGGTTAGTAACTTAATACAACATTTACGATAAGCTCACGAAATCAAAACCCTCATGACGAATGAAAAAGTATAGCCCGACTTCGGGCAGCACTTAAACATCCATCGGATCGGTTTCAATCGATCGGACATTGTATCGTAGCAGTGATCGAGTTATTACCTTGTAATCGTAGCAGCGTTTCGACCCTAGAACACTCGTTTATAAGCAGAATGTTTGCTGTTTTGAAAGATTTTGTGAACACAGATGAAAGCCCCATGCACGTACTATTTATAGCTGAAAATTGAGTCTCTCGCGGCCCGTGTAAACCTGAAGAAAATCTTACGCGACCCGCGAGGGCCACCCTAGCTACGGCTAGGGCTGCCGTGTCACACCCTAGGTCTGCCACGTGTTATGACACGTGGTCTTGAGCTTATCTGGAACATTGTGAAGCTGTCGCGCCCGGCGTAAGATGTCCTGTTGGGGCACTGAATGTCTGCTGATTACGTCTTATCAAGTCTTTTGTCTAGATAGAATGAATGAGCACACAATAGATTAGAAATTAGGGTTTTACATGATTATCTAGGGTGTTTCTCTTGAAGGGGTTTCAAGGCAAGTTCAAGAGAAACCTATTGATCAGCTTTCTCTTGAACTGGTAGTGTGTCATTTTCAAGAGAAACCTATTGATCAGCTTTCTCTTGAACTGGTAGTGTGTCATTTTCAAGAGAAACCTAGGGCCTATATATAGGAGAGTGTGTCATTTGAAGAGAAACCTGATGGTGTTTGTGTGTGAGTCAAGGTGCTGTAGAAATTTTGTTAGAAATTGATTGTAAAGACTCAGAATCGATTAATAGAAGAAGAATTGAAAGGAACAAAGCTGTTATGACTTTATATATGTTGATTCCGCCTTCATATTTGAAGATGAACTGCCTTAACTGACTTTTAGGGTCACGCAAACGGTCCAACAAGTGGTATCAGAGCTCAGGACGAGGAGTTCATACCATAGCAGCTTGATTATACCAGATTTTCTTATTTCTACTCACTTCTTCTCATACTTTTCTGATTTGAACGAGTTCTAACGGTTGAAATGGCCTGATTTTTTCATATGTCGTGTAAAACATAGAATTAACAAATCCTACAAAGTATCAGATCAAAATTCAGATTAAAACTGATAAAAAAAATGGCTTAAAACTAGGTTTCGTTTGAACTGTTCTTCGAACTTTCTCTTGAAGAAACCAGCTTTCTCTTGAAAAACTCAATAGAAACCTCCATATAATACAGCTTTCTCTTGAAAGGTTCATATAATCAGGTTTCTATTGAAAGTAATCAGGGCTTTCTCTTGAACTTGGCTTTCTCTTGAACTGTTTCAAGAGGTTTCATTTGAATTTGAGTTTTTCAAAATCAAGAAAATTCTAACTGTTTGTTGATTTTTCAGGTACATATAAGATGGCAAAATCTGAACCTATTCCGTGGAAAGATGATAGAACTGAAGAGCAGAAATATCAATACAGAAAAATGATTGCTGAAAACAAAATAATTAGAATATCTCGTATCTATCTGGAAGCAAGGAGAGTGAATAGATGGGATCCGGACAGAGAGTGTTATCTTGATGAATATGGAAATATTGCAATCGATGACAAAACGCTTGATATCGAAGCCATAATCAAGGAGTACAAAGATGAGGATGATTATTGGCAAAGGAAATGGTGGGGAGATGAAGAAGAGAAAAAGAAAAAGAAAGAGTTAATAAATGAAATAGAAAGAAACTCAGAAAATATAAGCTTGGTTGAGTTTCTTGAATTAATCAAAAGGATTAGAAAAGGAACTGGAGACGAAAAAAAGAAAGAAGCTGATGATGGAGAGATGAATGGAAAATGCTCGAAATGCGAAAAATCAGAAACAGACAATGACAAACTTCTGAAGAATGTAGAGAGTTTAACATTGGAAATCAAAAGCTTGAAGGATGAGAAAGAATCTGATAATAAACAGATTCTTGAAATGAGAGAAAATTGTGAGAATTTGACGTCTGAAAATGTCAAACTGTTGAGTAGTTTGGACAGTTTGATATTGGAAATCAAAAATTTAAAAGAAATTGAAAAAGATTTTGAAAATGAAAAATTAAAATTTGAAAAAGATTTTCAAAGTCAAATAAAGATTTTAGAAGATGAAAAATCTGTTATTTTTAAGAATAATCTTGAAAAATAAATTGAAATAAATTCTCATCTTCAGAAAATCATTCGGCTTGAAAATGAAGCTGAAATTGCTCGAAATAAAATTAACGAGTTTGAGAATAAATTGAAAGGTTTTGTGAATTCTACATCACATGTTTGTCCAAAACCGATCAATTCTGTCCCAATAAGTGACAATGTCACAAATTTTGACAAAGTCAAAATTGAAGATTGTGATGAAATATCTGATGATGAAAAAGAAAAAGAAAAGAAAAGAAAATTATTTTTTGATTTACAAGAAAAATTTAAAAATACTGTGTTGCAATCTACTGAAATAGGTGAATGCTCGAAGCAAAAACCTGTTAAGAAGAATGCATAACAGAAACAAAAAGTTAAAAATTTGAAAAATCCTAAAAATGAAAATAAAAGCTCATCAGATAAGTCATCCAATCATTATCAAAAATCACAAAAATCTAAAAATGAAAACTCACAAAATGTTGGTAATAAGTGGTGCAGGTTTGACCACAGTGCTTCAAAGCTAAAACCAGTTTTCAAGAAGAGTGATGATTACCACAAAGCCAGACAATGTTATGATCTAAGCATATGGTGTGAAAGTGGTGAATGGTACGATAACAGAGTGTGCTACACCTGTGGTGTGAGAGGACACATTGCTTTTAATTGTCAGAATTGGAGTTATGAGACAAGAAGATGCTATAATTGTCAAATCAGAGGTCATATTGCCAGAGATTGCCCAAGGAGATCAAATGAATGATTGAGGGTTAATTCTCAGAAATTGACAAAGAAACCAGTCAACGTCAAGCCCCATGAACAGAATGTTCTAAAACCTAAAGTTCAAGATCAGACAATTCAAGAAAAGAAAGTTAAACTTTCACAGGGGCAGAAAGACAGACTGCGAAAGAAAAAGAAGAAGGCGAGAGAGTATTTGGAGAAGATTTTGTCCTCGGGTTCACCGGACAGATTGAATAAGAGTTCTGATGAATCAACTAACTCGATTGCAAAGTCAAGAAAGATGAATTCATCGGATAAAAATCTGAGGACGAAAGAAGAAAAGAAGAAGAAGAAAATGGTCGGCGATGAATCTGACGTCTCAAAGTCAGACAAGCCACCATCAGGCAATGAATCTGACAGGTCAAAGTCAGACAAGCCATGTGCAGGCAATGATTCTGGCTCGTCAAAGCCAGAGGAGCCTAGTGTTGAGGTAAAATATGAGAATTCAGGTTTAACAATGGATGATGAAAATTTTTCATCATTGTTGAACAAGAATTCAAAATCACCCAAGGCTGGTCAGGCTTGGGTGAATCTTTTCAAATAGAAAAACCTGACTTGCCGGAGTTCCCAGTTTGGTAAGCGTGGAACATGAATCGGCACATTTCTTGAGAAATTTCACTATGGTGATTTTTCGCTTTACATGTGGTAAATCAGGGACATTAAGTTGTACTTGATTTCCTACAAGTGTTTGTGTTGATAGAATCTTGAACTGTTAAATTTTTCAAAATGATTAAAGGAGAACAAAGTGATGAAGTAATCCCCTAACCAACAAGTGGTTTGTTAATTCAACAAAACTAATTTTCCGAAAGAAACATTTGATTAAAACAAACTTAAGTGTTTTGAAATCACAATGGGAAAATAGTTTGTTGTCAGGGGGAGTTCTGATTGTTTATGCCAAGTGGATGGCGAATTGAAGTAATTCGATATCGGTTGCCAGTTTGTTTTCAAATTTTCCTTGAAAATCAAAATTGAAACATATTTTGATTTTAGGGGGAGAAAAAATTTGAAAAAATAGAAAATTTGAAAATGCCAAAAACATTGAAAAATCAAAAATGAGTTTTGTTGTGAAAAAGAGGAAATGATAGTAAATCAGTGAACTATCACAGCATGCTAAAGATATGAAATGTCAAATGTGATAAACGGTCTCACTGATGATATGCCAGTAGGTTTTTGCACATTCAGTAGATTGTGACGAGATATAAACCAAAATTCAAACTTGCTTATATCGTGGGTAACATCTCTCGGATATATAGGTAACCCCTGAAATCTTGTTTGAAAGGTTTCGTATTCTGATATACTAGGCTTTATACTCAGTTGATATCTGGGGTATTATTCTGGGACTTCTGCTGAACGGTAGTTCTGACCTAGTCCTTGAATAATACTTTCTGCAAATGCTTGAAACATAGCATCACCCTCAGCATATATGGTAAGACAATAAAATTGCTTAGCAATGCTGTTGTAAAAAAGATCCTCTAAAGGGGACACACCCACAAGTTGAGTCATGATCTCTCTGCTGAACGGTAGTTCTGACCTGAGCTCTCATGATTCTTCATAATTTATTAACCCCTTACAGATATCATTTGTGTCATAATTGCCTGTAAGACTGAATATTGGGATCTGGATACGGGAGTATATTCTGAGGTGGGACACGTGATTAAGTTTAAGTATCTAAGACATTAAACTCGTATATCGAAGCAGTTGAACTTTGTGTGAAAATTTAAGTGGACCAGTATACTGACAATCAAGGTGAATTGTTTAGAACTTAAAATGTCAAAAGCTTAACGGTGCTAGTGATTTGTCTCATAAACTGATATGATCCTCTTACACAAGCTCACAAAAATATTGTTTGTATATATTTCTTTACTGCATTTCTTTAAAATCAAAATTCAAAAAGATTTTCGACAACTGATGTTGAAAAGCTGATATTCAAAATTCCAAGTGCTAAACATGATGAATTGGTTTGGGAGAATATGTTGAAAACTTTGAATGTCATATACAAATGTTTTGAAAGATTGTGTGCTTAGTTAATCAAGGTCATTCATTTGAACTTGATGTAACTAGTATGTTTGTTGTTTAAATGATGTCTACCAGTAAGTTTCTTAAATCTAAGTGTTATAAATTTGTGAAACTTATGTTGTGATAGAGGATATGCAGGTTTCAGGAATTCCCACGGAAGCTAAATGTCAAAGCTTGAACCAGATATCTCAGATTCTAGCATATTGAGAGGGGGAGTCTGTGAAAGGGGGAGTCTGGATCAACAGTCAAAGGGAGTTTGAAGATGGAGCTAGGAAGTGAACCTGAACCTGTGAAGAAAGAGTTTTTGCAATGAGAAGACAAAGTTGAAAAAGGCAAAGACTAAAGACTTGAAGCCAAAGACTTGAAGCCAAAGACTTCATCAACATCCAAGGGGGAGTTTGTTGGTGCACTGAATGTCTGCTGATTACGTCTTATCAAGCCTTTTGTCTAGATAGAATGAATGAGCACACAATAGATTAGAAATTAGGGTTTTACATGTTTATCTAGGGTGTTTCTCTTGAAGGGATTTCAAGGCAAGTTCAAGAGAAACCTAGTGATCAGCTTTCTCTTGAACTGATATTGTACATATTCAATAGAAACCTATTGATCAGCTTTCTATTGAACTGGTAGTGTGTCATTTTCAAGAGAAACCTAGGGCCTATATATAGGAGAGTGTGTCATTTGAAGAGAAACCTGATGGTGTTTGTGTGTGAGTCAAGGTGCTGTCGAAATTTTGTTAGAAATTGATTGTAAAGACTCAGAATAGATTAATAGAAGAAGAATTGAAAGGAACAAAGCTGTTATGACTTTATATATGTTGATTCCGCCTTCATATTTGAAGATGAACTGCCTTAACTGACTTTTAGGGTCACGCAAACGGTCCAACATGTCCTTAAGTCTTACGCGGCCCGCGACCAACCAATAAAATTTGATTTTCTTGGTTTTTCACAAGGATTAGGGTTTTAGGGTCTGGGTTTTCACTTACGGAGTGTTGTGGGACATTTTTGCAGGTTCTTACATCCTCCCCACCTTATTGAAAATCTCGTCCTCGAGATTTACTGGAACAAGTGAGGATACTTTCGCTTCATTTCCGATTCCAGCTCCCATGTATACTCAGGTCCTCTTTTTGAATCCCACTTTACCTTAACTAGCACCAATCGTTTGTGCTTGAGGAACTTTATCTTTCTGTCTTCTATTTGAAGTGGTTTCTCCACAAATTTCAACTTTTCATTTACCTCTATGTCTTGAAGAGGTACTACTAGTGATTTGTCAGACAAACATTTCTTGAGATTGGATACATGAAACACATTATGTACCCCGGTTAATTCGTTCGGTAGTTGTAAGCGATAGGCAACTGGTCCTATTCGTTGGGTAACTGTGAAGGGTCCTATATACCTTGGACTTAACTTTCCTTTCTTACCGAACCGAACTACCCCTTTCCAAGGAGAAACTTTCAAGAGTACCTTATCTTCAACTTGAAATTCTAACGGCTAGCGTCGATTATCAGCGTAACTTTTCTGGCGATCTCGAGCCGTTTTCAATCTTTCCTTGATTTGAGTTATCTTGTCGGTGGTTTCCTGTACAATCTCAGGACCAGATAGTTGACTTTCTCCTATTTCTGCCCAGCACACTGGAGTTCGACACTTTCGTCCATATAGTGCTTCGAACGGGGCAGCATTGATGCTTGCGTGATAACTATTGTTATAGGAGAATTCTATTAGTGGTAAGTGGTCATCCCAGTTTCCACCGAAGTCTATTACACATGCCCTGAGCATGTCTTCAAGGCTTTGGATCGTCCTTTCGCTTTGTCCATCTGTTTGGGGATGGTATGCAGTACTTAAATTGAGTCAGGTTCCCATTGCTTCTTGGAAACTTGTCCAGAAATGTGAAGTGAAACAACTATCCCTATCTGACACAACGGAGAGTGGGACTCCGTGTAGTGATACTACCTCGTCTACGTATAACTTAGCCAATCTTTCCATGCTAAAGGTTTCTTTCATAGGCAGGAAATGAGCGGATTTGGTTAATCGATCTACAATCACCCAGATTGCATCATTACCTTTCTTGATTTTGGGTAACTTAGTAACATAGTCCATTGTTATTAGTTCCCATTTCTATACAAGCATTTCTAAAGGTTGGAGTAACCTTGAAGGTTTCTGGTGTTCTGCCTTAACTTGCGAACAAGTTAGACACTTAGAAACATACCTAGCTATGTCCTTTTTCATTCCTATCCACCAGAAGTTATTTCTTAAATCTTGGTACATCTTATTATTACCAGGGTGCATTGTATACCTAGATTTATGGGCCTCCTCTAAAATCTTGTTTCTTAAATCTCCTAGTTCAGGTACCCAAATCCTGTTCTTATAAAATCTCCAAATTCCATCAGTCCCTTGCTCCAATTCCTTTATCCTTCCTTTCATTCCTTCAGCATCATCCTTGATGGTTGTTTCCTGAATGTTCTTAAGTTGTTCCATTAAATCTAATTGAAGATTTAATCTAAGAGCACGAACTCGTCTTTGCTTCTCATGGTACCTACGAGTTAGGGCATCTGCTACTACATTTGGCTTTCCTTCGTGATATTGAATATCACAGTCGTAGTCACTTAGAATTTCCATCCATCTTCGTTGCCTCATATATAATTCTTTTTGCCCAAATATATACCTTAAACTCTTATGATCCGTATAGACAGTAAACTTACTTCCATACAGATAATGTCTCCAAATCTTAAAGGAAAAAATTATTGCTCCTAACTCTAAGTCATGAGTCGTATAATTTTCCCCGTGCTTCTTCAACTGCCTTGATGCATACGCAATTACCTTTTTGCGTTGCATTAGAACACATCCGAATCCTAGTTTAGAAGCATCACAGTAAATTTCAAAAATTTTCTATCCTTTCTGGTAAGGCAAGAATTGGGGCATTTGTTAATCTTTGCTTTAAGATCCTAAAGGCTTCTTCCTGCTTGGGTCCCCATTCAAACTTAACAGTTTTACAGGTTAGCTTAGTTAATGGAACAGCTATCTTGGAAAAGTTCTTAATAAAGCGCCTATAATACCCAGCTAATCCTAGAAAACTTCTAACTTAGGTAGCTGATTGTGGAACCTTCCAATTGGTGATCGCTTCTATTTTGGAGGGATCTACGTGAATACCTTTGTGATTCACCATATGACCTAAAAATTGCACCTCCATTAGCCAAAATTCACACTTCGAGAATTTGGCGTAAAGCTTTTCCTTTCTTAACAGAGTTAAGAGTGCATGTAAGTGCTCACAGTGTTCATCCTGATTTTTGGAATAAATAAGTATATTGTCAATAAAGACAATTACAAATTTATCCAAATACGGCTTACAGATCCTATTCATCATGTCCATGAATGCTGTAGGAGCATTCGTTAATCCAAAGGGCATGACTGTAAACTCGTAGTGACCATACCTAGTCCTGAAAGCAGTTTTAGGTATGTCTTCTTCTTGTACCTTCAGCTGATGGTATCCGAAGCGCAAATCTATCTTAGAGAAATATCTAGCTCCCTGAAGTTGATCAAAAGATCATCAATCCTAGGTAATGGGTATCGATTCTTAATTGTAACCTTATTTAATTCTCTATAATCGATACACATCCGCATTGACCCGTCTTTCTTCTTTACAAACAACACTGGTGCTCCCCAAGGGGATAAACTAGGTTGTATGAATCCTTTGCCTAGTAATTCATACAATTGCTTCTTAAGTTCTAACATTTCTGTGGGTGCTAATCGATATGGTGCCTTAGCTATTGGTGTAGTTCCAGGAATTAGATGAATTCTAAACTCTATCGTCCTATCAGGTGGTAATCCAGGTAGTTCTTCTGGGAATACATCTGATACTACTGGGATTTCTTTAAGTTCCTTTCTTTTAGTGTTAATGATTACCGAAATCATATACATTATTCCTTGTTTTCGTTCATAACTAGAAACTTTCATTACTGAAATGAACTTCATTGGTTTACGTGGTTTATCTTCTGTAACCACAACTGTTTCTCCTGCGGGTGTATGGATTTCTATGGAATTCTTATCACATAGGATTCGAGCATGGTTGGCTACTAACCAATCCATTCCTAGCACGACATCGAATCCAGCTAAATTCATAGGCAGTAGGTTTGCATAAAATTTATGGCCTGAGAGTTCTATTTTTCCTTCTTGCAAAACCTTATCTATATTAACGGAATTTCCATCTCCCGTTTCTACCGTATAAATCTGCTTAAGTTTGGTTAAAGGTTGCCTAAGAACTTGGCAGAATGAAGTATTTATAAAACTTTGGTTTGCACCAGAGTCAAAAAAATACTTTTGCATAAATGTCATGTACCAGAAACGTACCAGCTATCACATCTGGAATCAGATCTGCTTCCTGGGTAGTTAGTTGAAAGGCTCTGGCATTTTTCTTGTTGGTTCCTTCAGCAGGTTTGGCCTTGTTGTCAGTTGGCTTAACCAGTTTAGGGCATTCTGGTTTATAATGTCCAGTTTCTCCGCAGTTATAGCAGATCCTTGTTTTCTTTTTGCATTCCTCCTCTCGGTGCCCCGGAGCCTTGCAAAAATTGCAATTTTCATTACATTTTCCAAAATGTTTCCTTTTACAATTTCTGCAGAAGGGCGGTGTGGAAGATTGCCCAGTTCCCTTTTTCTTGAAATTACTACTATTATTACCCATACGAAATCCTTGGGTAATCTTTTGGGCCAATTCCTTTTTCCTGTTCTCTTCTCTAGTGCGTACCAGCCCGTCGGTCAGAGTGTTTGCCAATTCGACCGCATCATCAATTGTTCGAGGTCTTGCAGCTTTGACGATATCACGAATCTCGCTAATTAGCCCCCAAATATAACGAGAAATGAGTACCGGTTCTGGCGAGGCCAGAGTTGGTACAATTCTAGCATACTCGAAAAATTTCGAAGTATGCCCCCTACAGTCAACATCCACCATCCAGTGGTTTAGGAACTTATTTGTCATTTGTTCCTTTTCATAGTCGGGACAAAATTTCCTTTCCACCAATCCTTTAAATTCCTCCCAACTCATGGCATACGCCACGTCACTTCCTTTGGCTTGTAGCACCGTGTTCCACCATTCTAACGCCTCTTCTTTGAAAAGGTGGGATGCATACATAACCTTGTCTTCCTCTACGCACTTACTGATTTTAATTATTGCTTCGGTCTTTTCTAACCTGCGCAATGCGGCCGACGCCCCTTCATTGCCTGCAAACTCAACCGGTTTACAAGCAAGGAATTCTTTATTAGTGCAACCGGGTGTTGCAGCTTTCATTTTCTTAAGGAATGGGGCTTGAAAAACCACATTATTATCGTTATTGCTGCCTCCATTTACACTGTTGCTGAAATTATCATCGCGAGTGCGTTTACTATGGTTGGCTTGGGAAGGCTCAGCAGGATTCTTAACAGCAGCGACAACTGCCGGGATAGCGTTGGCTATTCCCTGAGCAACGATATTGTCTATGTCTTGCCGATTAAGAAAATGGTCTTCATTATTTTGTTCAGATTGGTTAACTTCATTTGCCGGTTGGTTTTCCACGTTTTCCATCTGAATCATTAACAATATATATATAAATTATTGGCACCAATTTGATAATAATTAAACACAACAAAGCAATCACACATAGTTAAATCAACACGTATAGCCAAAATCGTCGACTTTGCGACATTCATATATATTTCTATAATATTATGCATCCGTACACACCAGGTATTTACAGATGTTTTATTTTAGTTAGTATTATACAATATTATATTATTATTATTATACAAACAAACCCCCATAGTTAGCTGGCCTTTCAGAAGCAACGCTCCCTCTCGTCGTACTTCCACGTGATCCTTTCCCCACATTCTGAATCCGATTTCCCGCATCCACCAGTTCCTCGCCGTAATGGCGTAATTCAGCAACGTTTTCTGCGCTCATAGGTGGAAAGGGTGCAGGTTCAGGATCAAACTGGGGAAAATAAACATTGGGGTTATTCATGAAATTCTGAAAGTGCCAGTCGCTCGTCCACCATTCCTCCAGCTGGCCTGTAACAGGTTGTAGGATGACAATAGGGTCCGGGATAGCAGGTTCCAAATTTATTGGAAGTTCAGATTGGGCTGGGAAATTGAAAAGAGTCTCGTATGTGGGTCTGATGAGGTCACAATTTGCTAGTTTCCTATCAAGCTCTTCCCACGGTGGCATCTCCTGGGCTTGCCCAGAACTTTCTCCAATTTCCTTTCCCTTTCCCTTGTCTTTAGGGTCCTCCGTCTTTTTCACCTTTTGGGTAGGTGGCTTCTTCCTTCGTCCGCGTTTCCAGTCCAGGATTCTTCTCCTCTTTTTAGGCTTGGGTTTCTCCTGGGACTGGGCCTGGAATACCAGTGGCTCTTCTGTATCCGCTTGATAGCCGGATTGGGTTCCTGCTGTATCCATATCGGTGGTATGGATTGTAAAGTTTCGGAGTGCCTCCGACAGTTCATTCATGCTGTTAGCACATATGAAGAAACACACAAAAATCCAAATTAAAATTTTATGTATTGTAAATTAAATTTTCACAGAATCACAAAATGGAAATCTAAACAATTAAGTATTTCTAAATACTTAATTGGCTTAAATCAGTGGCTCTGATACCACCTTTTTATGTCACGGCCCCCAACCCGGTTTTACCCATTTCGGATGTCGCGGGACAGAAACCCGTGGTATTTGTATTTAATTAGGCAGCGGAAATTTTTGACAGGATCGTTTAAACTGAAATACCCATTTATTTCATTTCAGATTTTGGGACAAACCTCGTACTTTACAATAAAGGAATTTCACAGAGAAATTCCCTGTTTACAAAAACATGTTTATTTATTTATTGAGCCACATCCTTTAAGCTTGAGTGCTGCACGGCACTTTTTCCTGGTTCACATTAATTCACCTGAAACATGTTTAAAAAATTTTATCAGCGGGGAAATACTGGCGAGTCATTCAATTTTCACAAAACGACACATTGTTATAATCTACAGTATTAAGAGCGATTACAATGTTTATATCAACCAATTACCCCAAATCGGTATTTGCCACTCGAACGGATCTGTGACTATGGTTATATCACCCATTGGCTAACCCGTTGTCCAATGGTGAAGATTATCAAGTAATGTATACAAAACCCCACATACCGGCAGTAATTGAAGACTACAAAGACTTAATCCCTGTAATTATAACTTTGAAACAAATAGGGTTTTGGAAACAATTTGGTAAAAAGAGAATGACTCACATTGCGAGTTTAGTTGGGCAGAGTTTTGCCTACTGATTTAGCCTCGTAACCTAGTTAAATAACAATGCACATGAAACTAGGTTAGTAACTTAATACAACATTTACGATAAGCTCACGAAATCAAAACCCTCACGACGAATGACAAAGTATAGCCCGACTTCGGGCAGCACTTAAACATCCATCGGATCGGTTTCAATCGATCGGACATTGTATCGTAGCAGTGATCGAGTTATTACCCTGTCATCGTAGCAGCGTTTCGACCCTAGAACACTCGTTTATAAGCAGAATGTTTGTTGTTTTGAAAGATTTTGCGAACGCAGATGAAAGCCCCATGCACGTACTATTTATAGCTGAAAATTGAGTCTCTCGCGGCCCGCGTAAACCTGAAGAAAATCTTACGCGGCCCGTGAGGGCCACCTTAGCTATGGCTAGGGCTGATGTGTCACACCCTAGGTCTGCCACGTGTTATGACACGTGGCCTTGAGCTTATCCGGAACATTGTGAAGCTGTCGCGCCCCACGTAAGATGTCCTTAAGTCTTACGCGGCCCGCGACCAACCAATAAAATTTGATTTTCTTGGTTTTTCACAAGGATTAGGGTTTTAGGGGTCCGAGTTTTCACTTACGGAGTGTTATGGGACATTTTTGCAGGTTCTTACACGTCTCCCCCTCTACACGATACCACATAACCCACTTCCCCACTCAATGCTTACTTTTCAGAGAACATAGAGAACTGGAGGAGAGAGAGAGAGAGAGAGAGAGGTTGCGAGATAGAGGGAGATCCAATGAATCAACGTTAGGGTTCTGATGTTTAAAACATGGCTGAGGAGATCACGATTGCGGTGATTGGCCGGAAAACTAGGGTTAGTACCGGTTGCCACCAAAGGGAGAAGATGTTTTCGAACCATGGATGGATTGAGTGCCGCTTTCGGCGGTGGCGCTGTAGGTGTTGGTACCTCCGCTGCATCGATGGCTTCGGTTGTCAATGGTGGTGTGGTGCCCTGAATATTTTAGGCAACAGATTAATGTCTCTTGGGTTTCACACAGGTAAACTATCGATTTATATAGTTTCAAATTGTGTTCTGTTTGATTGTTTGGTTGATTTTGAAACTGTATATGTTTGTTTGATTGGTTGATTTTGAAGCTTTATATTGATCGTACGCAATTAATATGCAATGGGTATGTCGTTCTTTGCTTCGAAATGAAATCCTCTGTTTCATGATTATTTTTATGAAATGTTTGTGATTTTATATGGTTTTCTGATGATTTTGTTTTAAACTTTTAACCTCAGAATGCATGTCTTCCATTGCTGGTTACTATATGATAATAGAGCAACAGAATGAATAGTGCCAAACAGCTCTATTCAATGGTTAGTGATGTGGTTGTGATAGGGAAACAAAATGAATAGCTCTATTTAATGGTCAGTGATGTGGTGGTGATGGCTGATTGGGCCTTTTGGCCATGGTGGCCTCGTCACCCCACGCAATGTCGGTATGATTTGGAGATTTAGGGCTTTAAATAGATTTCGTTACCGATTTACCCACATTACATACAAACAGCCCTGAATTTTGAAGTTAAGATTCGTTAGGTTAGTCTTATTGTTATACTTGGTCATGGGTGTTCATTTATGTGATTTTGCAGGCACAACTTTGATAGTTTGACCCAAGCAGAAGCCTCTCCCCGTGCATTATGATTCATAAAAAATGGATTAAAAGCGCATATCGCAGAAATTGAAGCTAGCTATAACCAAAGTTGGCATCGTGACACCTTCACAAATTGTAAAAATAAAGCTTAACAGAATGGTCCTTTGCTAACATGTCTTCAACACCTGTTTACCCACACCGCCGTATAGGTAAATTCAATCATCAAAACCTGCTTGGGTTTCCATTTTTATTTCTTGTAGACTGGTTAAATATGACCTGTTTGCCATTCATTGATCCCTATATGATCTTTTAGTTAATCTTAACCCCCATGGAGATTATGTTTGTCGTCGTATATACATCATTGAACGTATTGGTTTGGTCATTGATGATTATAAAAGTAATCGTCTGTATATGTGTGCTTATTTTCCATACCTTGCTAGCCACCGTATCGCGCGCAACCTTTAAAAATGAGATTTTGTTTTAAATTACATATTTTCTTAAAAAAAACATGACGTTTTTATTATATAAACAAGATTTTTATTAAATGAGATTTTGATAAGTGGTTCGGGTTATGAGTTGTAATGTAATGATTCGGTTTAGCACGATTGTGTTATGAGTTGTATTGTATAACGTACATGTTGTCACACCAAGAATGATTCGGTTTAGC
Source organism: Helianthus tuberosus (assembly GCA_030545235.1). Classification (NCBI taxonomy): domain Eukaryota; kingdom Viridiplantae; phylum Streptophyta; class Magnoliopsida; order Asterales; family Asteraceae; genus Helianthus; species Helianthus tuberosus. The sequence goes on from CM060370.1 coordinate 187,640,697, forward strand.
ACAACCCATATTAGTGAGGTGGCTTATTGATCAATCCTGTAACACTTATCAGGATTCACTTTTCAAATTCACTATCTTCACACAATTTTTTTTTTTTTTTTTGCTGATTTCATGTTTACTAATTCTGCATTTTTGTTTTGAAGTGGACGAAGAAGAGAACGAGGAGGTTGAAAAGGAAACCTCGAAACTTTGGGAAGTTCACCTTGGTGGAAAGGTCAACGGAGTAGTTGAAACCTGCATAGGTGATGACACGTAGGTGATGTCTAAGTGGTTCAGAACCTATTTCAACGTTTCTCACCCTTAGATATCTAACAATATTGATCCAGAAGAATGTACTTGGGCTTATGGGATGAATCCATTCGACTTGCGTGCGTATGGAGAAGGACAGATATCAGATAAAAATATCACACGTGGCTGAAAGTAGTGCTTTCACTAGATGTTTATTTTCATTTAATGTGTTTTTAACAACTAGGTATATAGTTTCAATCTGTAATGTATGTTTTAATAGTTCTGAATTCATTTACGATATGGTAAGTGTTTTAGAGAGAGAAATTAATCAGTTTTAATCTCTTAAGTCATATAGGATGTTTGTTATTTGTTAGAGTAAGTTGTTCACATTGTTAATCTGAATTATGTTTAATTAGGTTTTGGAATTCTATTGTATTACAGCATGTGAATCTATTACAAACCTTATAGTTTATTCAGATTGTTTGATTGTGTTTTCTTTTTTATTTACTATATAGGGTAGTAACACATAGAACTAATAAATGGTTTTTTGAGCTGTATCGGTTGGTTTCAAACTGTAAGCAAATCTAGGATTCCAGATCACAATCAACAGGGTGGGTCCTATGTTTATGCAGTTCAGACTGGATAGATTTGATTTGAAGTATTGCATCCAAGTGATCATACAAGTTTTATTTTTACTATTGTATCCTTGAAAGTTGAAAATGTGTGTGTATTTTGTTTATAATGTGTTGATGATTAGAAGTAGTCAAGGCACGATAATTTTGTACCTAATTTTTATCGGTTGATTCCATGTGTCATTGGCTCTAATAAGGGCATCATAGTCATTTCACACTCACTTAACACCAAAAACTAACTCTCATCCATGTCAGGGCTATCCGAGAACGAAATTGCAAAAGTTGAGGACTATATGTGTAATTTTAAAAAGTTAGGGACTAAAGGTGAAAATGGAGCAAATCACAAGGACTACCCGGGCATTTTTCTCAAACAATAATAATACTTTGAGTTTATGCACAAGACAATGCTACTTTAAACATCTATTTCAACATAATTGTATCTTATTCACAAATACAAACTACAATGTATTTATTCAATTTTTTATTACTAAATACATTTTTTTAATATTGTGTTAAAGCTAACTTAATAAAAGAAAAAAAAAACTTGAACGTAACATGTTTTAGATATATCATGACTATAATTTTGGGTCCTCTATTTTGTTTGCTATAGCGAGTGCACTAAAAAAACTGGTTCCTACCCGCCGCAAAGCGCTTGTCTCATGCTAGTTATAATAGGAAGAGTTGACAAGAAAATAGAATTATAACTAGTTGGATTCCCCACGTGTAGCGGCGAGAATCCGGTCTGTATGAGTTCATAATGGTCAACTAAATGAGTCACAAAAAATATGATAGACATTAGAAGTAGGTCAAACAATCATTGCAAACTCAAAAACACCTGCATATCAATATTACAGTGGTATAATACCAAAGACATCAAAACGAAAACAAATTATTATGTCAAGTATAACACCACTTAACTACATCTTAGGAAGCTAAACAAAGCAAGATGTTACCCCAAGATATTACAAACCTGAGTAGAGATGTTAACCAAACTGCGAGTCCAGCATTTTCTTCTCCTATAGTTGATTCAGTTTTTGTTTATGGGAAATAAAATGTGTTAAACTATGTGGTGTTTAATATATCAACATTTGTTTTGAAATCATATTTTGAAGGTGATTGTTTGCTGATGTTTACTTTTATTCTCTTTCAGTTTTATCTTATTTTGTAACTAATAAGCTAACACTTATTATTGTATCAAGCCTTCAATGTTGTGACCTTAGCTTCTGATCAACATGTCGCCAGAGCAAAGCTAACCGCGCGTAAAAGCCGGATAAGTTCGCTTCAGCCTCGAGCGTCACTAGTACAAAATCGGACTTAGGCAACTCCGCTCCAACTTCTCGTTAACCAAAATAGTTTGTGGTGTTTGAACCTAAACTGCTACAAAGAGGGAGCCGGTTTTAACCAACTAACCAAGGGAGAGATACCGATGGATATGATTTTGAGTTTTCTCACGAATGCAATTACACCAAGGGTTTCTGCTTGGCTTCTTGTAGGGATTATAGATACCTGTGTTGTAAGATATAACGATGTACATTTATTTAACTATAGTGAAGGGAAGTTAGATCTTAATATGTAAATATAGTTACACACCTTGAGAACTTGTTTAATTGTTCTTCTATTTGTACTAATCTACCTCCCATGAAAGCAAGCTACCCCATAAGTGTTTTTATGTCTCAGATTTACTTGCTCCACTTCCTCCTTGTTAATAATGGCCCTGATATAACAAAATTTTTCGAACGAGTCAGGTTAACTCTAAACACTACTATTGGATGAGAGGACTTATACTTGTCGCCTGCAATGGCGAAAAGATGTAGATTTAATCCTCCAAAAGTCTGGCCTTTATATTGTTGCATTTATACTTAGGCCATGTTTGGCTTTGCTTTTCAATACAATTTATGACTTTTTGGAAAAGTTAATAAGTCACTTCATACTTACTGATTTTTCCCTTCAAATAATAATTTCATGCCAAATATCTTTTAACTTTTCAAAAAGTCAATAAGCTAATAAGTCACTAAAATAAGCAATCACAAACACCCTCTTAGTGTCATTGATACTACCATGGTGATGATGATCTTATAACTCTTTATTGTAGCCGTAAAGGTTAGCTAATCCTAGTATCATCACCTAAGTTGATTTTGAGAGAACAATCATAACTATCAACACTAAAACGGTTACTCAGATGCCATGTCAAGTTAGTAAAGCATTTAAGGGTCATTACTATGGGTTTCAAATAATTCTATTTTACATACTTAAGCATGTGCCTACCTTATCTATCATAGTTCAATACATAGCTCAATTAAACATTAATCACATGTGTTTATCCGAACAAAATAGAGTTTAAATGCACTATAACAAACCTCTCCAGATGTTATGAGTCGACTCCTTTGTGTAACACCCCGAAAATTTTTGTCCAACTATGCGACGACACGTGTCCTGAATCTCCAACTAATCCTGACTATATGGAAGGAGAGGGACCCACATTAAATACATTGACTGAAATGTGTCCCGAATCTCCAACTAATCCCGACTATGTGGAAGAAGAGGGACCAAAAAAGCCAAAATGGGAAAAGAATCAAAGTCCAAGGACTAAAGATATGCCTTGCGGTCCGCAAGGGAATTCTAAATCTTTTGGGCGCCAGAGGTCCTTACGGAACATAAGGCACCACTCTTACGGTCCCGTAAGGGGGTGCCAGTGACAGAAAGATGGCAACTGGCCTGCCTTGGTTGCCAAGCTGCCACCTAGCTCCGATTCTTGCCACTTATCACCTCCATTCAACTCCTGGAAGGACACCAAGCATGTCCATAACACTTGGTGGGACACTTGACTTGATTTGATGACCTCTTGAGTAGTATAAATAGGTATTCTTAGTGTTCATAACACTCACACCTTTTCAATTCACTCTAATCACTCACTTGGAGTAATCCCTAAATGTTTGGAGCTGCTCTCTAGTGTTATTGAGTGTTCCTCTCTTCTAGTAAGTCTTCTTTTTGTTCAATTTCATTTATTTTAGCTAGTAATCAACTAAAAGTCCAATAGTTGACTTTCTGTTTGACTTTCAGTTCTGATAAATATGGTCAAGTCATAGTTCAATCTGAACTTCCCTACCTGATTGTAATAACGATGGTGTAATCCCTCTGTGATCATATTCTCGGATCATCACATTTACTAGTCGAATTAACGAGTCAAGCATGTTACTTACAAAAACTCTAAAATGCAACAATATGCATAAATCGTATAAATGAGTTTCTAAGCTTATAACTCACTTTTTTTAACACTTAAACAAAATATATAACTTAGTGCCGGAAAGTGCCTAAAACTCACACAAAGTGCTGAATTCAGCAAGATTCAGCAAAAATCAGCATTATAACACACTAATATTATGCAGAAACATGGTTAAATGATCCTGAATACTTTCCTAAGTGTCGGGAATCAAAAGTGTCACAAAAGGGTACATAAAGAACACTAAACTGTATATATAGTTTAGCACCTTAACGAACCAGTAACCAACCGAACAACCGGACACTACCCGAAACATCAAATTTACACTAGAAGCACTGTTTTAACATTACTAAGCTAGTTATGGTCCTCGAACATCATAACACCCTATAAATATCTAGTAACTAACATAACTAACTAACACTTGATTTTTAACCTTAAACTAACTAAACTAGTTAACACCTATCCTACTACTCCCCCCCCCCCCCCCCAACCTATTCTCGGCTCCAACAAGGGTCCCATAAGGGGATTTTTTTTTTTCATATTTAATTGGATTGTGTTATTGCTTTACAAGACATATTACACAAAAGTTTAAGTGGTAAAATGGATATAAGAAAGGCATGAGAGGATCTTGAGTTCATAAACTTCACACACTAACACACACTACTCTCCTCCCTCCTCCTCCCTTGTTCTCGGCCGACCTCAAGCACCCACACCACCTCCTTCATTCCTCCATTCTCATACATTCTACATACACACAAAGGTGCTAAAGATCATATAAAGGAGCTTGGAGCTTGTGGAAGTGGAAGGACCTCTCTTGTTTGCTTTTATTCATCTCATAACCTCTCTTGATCATCCCTAGCCTTGTGCTAGTGGTAAGAGTCTTGATCTTGCTATATCACTTCCATTTTTAGTGGTTAAAGAAGAATAATAATCAAAAACTTGAAGAACACTAAAGATCCTAAGAAGTAAACATGAACATAAGCTTGTTTAATGAAGTAATCTTGATGAAAATGAGTTGTTATGCTTGTTGATCATTGATTGTTTGTAGAAATGATGTTGATCATCTTAAGATCTTGCTAGATCATGATTAAAAACATAATCTAGCAAGATGTAAGAATAGAAATTGTTGTAGGATGACGGATCATCCACACATAAAGCATGAACTTGAAAGAAACATAATGTTTTCTTGAAAAATCATGATCAAGTAAGATGTTAATCATATAGATCTAAGAGTTTCATGAAGGATTTCTAAAGAAACCAAGTTAAAAATAAAAGTTTCATTTGATCTTGGTTCTCACATAAACAAATCTTATTTTTAGTGGTTAAACATGTGTATAAACACTTGTGTAACAAGAAGAATGCATAAAGAAATATTTTTAGAAAATGTGACAAGAAGTTGTAAACATCTAACTTCTTTAAAAATGAAGTTTTTAAAGAACTAATCACAGTTCAAAGGGTAACAAGACTTACTAAGAACACTAGTAAGTTACTACAAATTTTTACAAATATTCAAGTTCATGAAGTAGTAGATTATTACTTGATTTTGGCAAAATTGGTAAGTGTAAGTTGTTTGTTGATGATTGTAAATTGATTATGTTGATTTTTACAAAAGAAAATGATATGCTTGAAAGCATGGAAACCTCAATTTTTAGGGGAAACTATGGCAAAATTTTCTTAAAATATAATCACTTAGAAAAATATTTTTAAACAAATATTTACAACTGTATATTAAACCATGAATTTCCTACATAAACTTTGCCATAATTTTTGTTAAAAAATATAAATATTGGAGGTTGGTTTTCATAAATAAAAATGACTAAATATGTATTTAGGAAATATATATTTAGAAGACACCATGTGTGTGATTGTTTGTATAATTTGTGTATTAGTTATATTATTTTAGGACTTGGAATAATATAACACATCAAAATACCAAGAATTACCATCCAAAATATTACCAAAATTCCAAGGAATAAATATACACACTCACACAAAATATTGGTGAAACCGAACTATGAAATATAGGACTTATGAAATATTTCGGAAAATTTATTCACAAAGAATATTTTTGTAAATAATATTTTGGACACCAAGGAAGTAAAAATATGATTTTTACAATTACTACAAGAGTATATCATATTTTTTACAAGGAAAAATATATTATTTTTGGCAAGTATGAAATATACATTTTTCTTGAAATTTTTAAAAGATATATTATTTCTAAGAAATGTATATTTTTTCTTACACAAACATGAAATACAATATTTTTGGGAGAAATATATTTTCTCAAATAAATATGAAACATATCATTTTTGGGAAAAATGAGTTTATATATATATTTTCCAAGTGGACTTGAAAATATAATAATTTTTTAAACTTATAAGAGAATACAAATATTTTTGCGAACGAAAAATTATAAATAATTTTTCTAAGTAATATTCCATAATATATATATATATATATATATATATTGGAAATATAAATTGGATCTTTATTAAAGGTAATATTCCGGAATAACTAATATGAAATTAAGTAAAAGGGTACTTCATGAATACAATAGAAATACGTATTCTCGTACGTATAAATACACACCGGAATACGACCCCAAAATATGGCAAAAATACACATGTATAAGATACCCCCATCCTTGGGAAGGAAATACAAGTATAAATACTTGGGAAGTATTATTACAATAATATTGTTTAACAATTATCCCAAAAATTTATAAATATAATTTATGTTAAAATATTAATTATTTGAGTAAACTGCCATTTTGGTCCCTGTGGTTTGGCTAGTTTTGCCACTTTAGTCCAAATCTCAAACTTATTACATCTGGGTCCCTGTGGTTTGCATTTTGTTGCCAGTTTAGTCCAAATTTCAAAAACCCTATTTTTTTACTGTTGCAACCTTCTATTTTGTCTTTTTGTTCAAGGGCATTTTGGTCATTTTGCTTTTCATTTAACATTTTCTTAATTCAAAAATTAATATATATATATATATATATATATATATATTAATATACACACACACATAGCAGCATCTCATCTTCATCATCATCATCATCGACAACACCACCATCACTCTCTCTCTCTTTCTCTCTCCAAGCACCACCATCACCGCCACTGCCGTGAACGCCGCCGTCGTCCAACACCACCACCATCGTCAGAACACCACCGTCATCGCCGCCGCTGACCCCGTCTCTCTCCTCTCTTTCTCCGTTTATTTGGTCACATCAGCTCTCTCTCTCTCTCTCTAGCAAAAAAAGATGAAAATAACATATCTTGATATGCAGATGTTGATGAGCACATCGCAGATCTGAAAACAAATCATATGATTTGTTGTATCAAATCTGTAAATAACGATTGATTTGTTGAACACACACTCTGAGCACATACGATTTATGTTTCAGATCTGAGATAAGGTTGTAAATTCGTGGTGTTTATGAATCTAAGATTGAAGTTTGTGTGTTCAACATAAATCAAAGTTGAATCAAAATTGTAGGTTTGTTGTGTATTGCATCGAAGAAGAAGAGTGATTTTGTTAAAGTGCGGCTGCTGTTCTTTCAGTTGTAGAGAAATAGGGTTTCAATTTTTTTTTTCGACGGTTGCAGGTTTGCTGTGTGAAAAGAAATAGAAGAAGAGAGATGGCGGCTTTGAACTCAGAGAGAGAAAGGGTTTTTTTGTTGTTGATTTTAGGTTTTGAACTCAGAGAGAGAAGTGATGGAGAGAGAGAGAGTTAGGAGAGAGAAGCAGTTTAGGGAAGGAAGATGATGAGGTTGAAGATGATGAGGGTGGGGGTGGGTAGTTGGGCGGTGGTTGCAGGGGGTGCGAGAAGGTGGTGGCAGGTGGTGGTGCTTGGCGGCGAGAGGGGGTGGTGGTGGTTGAAGATGATGAGGTTGAACATGATGAGGTTGAAGATGATGATGATCAGGGGTTGAGGTTGAAGATGATGATTATCTGGGGGTTTTTATATTTTGGGGTTTTTATTAAATGAATTACTTTAAATAAAACATAAATGATCAAAATGCCCCTGCACTAAAGGACAAAATAAGCAGCTTTCAACAGTAAAAAAAATAGGGTTTTTGAAATTTGGACTAAAATGGCAACAAAATGCAAACCACAGGGACCCAGATGTAATAAGTTTGAGATTTGGACTAAAGTGGCAAAACTGGCCAAACCACAGGGACCAAAATGGCAGTTTACTCAAATTATTTTAACAAATAATTATATAACTTGGAATAATATCGAAGATACAAAAGAAACGTAACTCAGAAAAATTAATACTAAGTCAAGGCACGGCCCGTTCGTCTAATAGACATTAGTACGTTGTAGGTAGTCGTGTTCGACGAAGGAGCTTGAGTTACGATTGTTGAAGACGCAAGATTGTGAGTTCATGTCCCCCTTTTCTTAAAAATTGTTTTGTTTTATAACTTCGGGGGTGAAGTACATGTTACAAAATGATTACATACAATTACAATTGGTATGGTTAGCTTTGGAAAGTACAGTAGATCATGTGAATGGGTAGGCGCACTCTTAAGACCATTAATCCTCGTGTTAGGACCGAGGCGCATGAGTGATAGATCTATTTGGGTGTAGCGAGCCCACACCCATGTGGACCGAGGTTTGGCCCATGAGGTGACTATGTCTTACAGCCGGAAGCCCGGTATAAAATCTGCTAGGTTTGAGCCTTCCTACGCCGTTGCACGCATGTTAATGGACTTGCAAACTATTAATCGATTTGTTTCCTTGTTTTGCTTTCATACCGGGATTTACAAACATACATACATACAATGATTACAAGGTTTTATTCATACACACAAACAAACACATGAACTCGCTCAACTTTTGTTGATGTTTTCAAAATACATGTATTTCAGGGAATTAAAAGTGGATCTGGCGGGCGTTGGATGTTTCAAGTTGCGTTAAGAATAAAAGATGTCATCTATGGTCTTGAGGTTTGGTTTGGGTGTCCTATCCTGGACAAGACACCACTTCCGAATCTTGATTTTATTTAGAGTCTTTTGATGAGTCCTTGTGAACTCTTAAACAAATTCGTATGGTTTGTAAAACTTGAATTTGGAGTCTGTGTTCAAACAACGATGTTTGTGATGTTTTCAAACTTATTTAATGGATGATGCTCTATGGTTTTTATCATATAGTCGTTGTTATGATTGAATGCAATGGTATTAAGAAAGTCACACCATATTCACGCTTCCGCAAAAGTCTGGGTGTGACAGCTTGGTATCAGAGCTTCGATTATAGCGAACTAGGATTCCTTCTCGAGTCTAGACTACAATCATTAGGGCTCTCACGAAAATGTTTTCACAACATGTTTTCATTGCATACACGAAACGCCCAGATCCAGGAAAACCAACATTTTTACAAACAAAAAGACACGAAACACACTTCAAGGTTTATGTTTATGGTTCAGTCTGAGAGACTGGGTGGTTCAGTCTGAGAGACTGGGTGGTACAGTTTGAGAAACTGGGAGGTTAGTCTGAGAGACTAGGTAGTTCAGTCTGGGAGACTGGGAGGTTTAGTCTGGGAGACTAAGTGGTTTAGTCTGGGAGACTAGGAAGGATGCATGATTACATTGTTAATGATTGCATGTTTAATGTGAATAGTTGATATATGTGCATATGTTGTGATTGTTTTGTTACAGACACTATGTCATCTTTTGAGAGAGGATTGTCTGACACTGATGACCTCATGGCTGTTGTTTCTGACGATGAGATCGTCCCTGAGCCAGAGATCTTTACTTCTGATACCGAGAGTGACCCGGAGATGATGTCCGACGATGACGATGATTTTCAGCCCTTTGCGCTGCCCAATTTCGGAGATGATTTACCGATTGCTGATGGTATCCCGGACGAGGATCCGTTTGTTATTCCCATTCATGTGCACGATCACCTTATCATCGGTCATCCCGATGGTGAGCATGTCGTGGCACCGATCCTCGATCCTGTTCCTTTAGTGGTCATTCCTCCTGAGGATTGGCCATTCGATGATCTTTTTGACGATGATTTTGACTTGTTTGTCGATGGTCCTCCCGATGACGCTCAGGGTGATAGAGAGCTCGATGAGGACGTTATTGCTATTCCACTTCTGGGGATTCCCGTTATTGAGATTTCTTCTGATCCTAGCTTACATTCTGTCCCCGATTCCTTTGAGTCTGTTTCATCATCCGCCTTGCATGCAGTTGGACTACGATGATACACCACAGATTCTGACGATGATACAGCTATGTCAGCTGCATCGATTCCTCCACATGATATTGAGCCTAGACTTGAGCTTGATTTTATCCCTGTTAATCAGCCTGTTGATGCACCTGCTGATCCTGAGCCGATACCTGCAACTGAGCATTTGCCTGACCATGATCCTATTCCGTTCGGCATACCTGATGTTGCACCACATATACCTGATCCAGTTCCCGAACCCGCTGACCCTCCTGTTATTGAGCCAGTTACTCCCCCACTTGCACCTGCACCTATTGAAGTTGCCCCTTTTCACCCGATCGAGTCTGATGTTCACCGCACTGACTTACCTATCACTTTCTTGCAGGGCATTCCTCCACCCCATCCAGGGGAAGGCCCTTCTAGCCAGCAGCCTAGCCACGACCCATATGTGTCAGCAGCTTTCCCTCACATGCCTCAGTATACACCTACTGTTCATTTTACATCTTCACCACTGGATGAGCCACTTAGATGGTTCCCACCGTACACCATGCTGGTTTCTGATCCCTATCATCCCTTACACCTTACTGGTTACACCCGGGATGAGTTACTTTTGTCATTGCAGCTCCAGTATGAGATCATGAGTCGCAGGATTCTAGAGCTTGAGATGATACCGCGACCCTTGCCATGTCCATGTCAGCCTGCTTTTGCTCCTCGTTCATCACCATCCCCATTTTCACATCCTCCTGCACCGCTCACTCCATTTCCTGAGTTTGACACTCGCTTTCTTACTGTTGAGCAGCAGATCAGCTATCTGTTGCGTCACGTTTATGATCTTGAGGAGGAGCTAGCGCATGTGCTTAGCTTGCTTTTTGTTCCTCCACCTCCTCCTCCACCACCATCAGCATAGATGGTTTTTGGTTTTATGTAGGCAGCTTACTTTTGATGAGAGCACCGCTATTGAGCTGAGCTAGTGAAGCCTTTTGGAGACCACCTTTTGACTGTATGACTTATGATAGATTGGTAGACATTTTGGACAAGGGTAGTGCAACCCTGTGTTTCCCTTGATACGATACATTTGTAAAACATGTAACTGTATATGTGGTCGATGATTAATCAAAGCTTAATCGTAATGTTCTCGTTAAATACGATGTTAATTTACTTGTTTGTGCTATGATTGCATGCTTACTTATGACAAACACTATTATATACATACTACATACTATATACATAACACCTGACCTATACAGTCTTCTTTCTAGAAGATGCCTCCTTGAAGGAACAACCAATTGCCCACAACAGAGGTAGAACTGCAAGAACGGATTTCACAAGCAATCGCACAACATGAGGCCTTGCGCTCTAAACACAGCAGAGGTACCTCAGGAAATAACCCACCTCACGGCTGTACTTACAAGCAGTTCCTAGACTGCAAGCCTCTGAATTTTGACGGCTCTAGAGGTGCTGTAGCTTTCGTTAGATGGGCGGAGAAAACTGATTCTGTACTGCGAATGAGCAAGTGTGCGCCAGAGCACCAGGTCACCTATATTTCCGGACTTTTCCTAGACGGAGCTCTATCATGGTGGAACCTTCAGGTTCAGACTCTAGGAGAGGAGACTGCGTATGCTATGACTTGGGATGAGATGAAAGAACTAATGCGCAAGAAGTACTGCTCGAGAGCTAAGATTCAGAAGTTGGAAACCGAGTTTTGGAATCTAAAGATGGATGGTCCAAAGATTGCTGAGTATGTGCAGAGATTCCATGACCTGTCTCGCGTTATCCCCTACATGGTAGAACCAGAGTTCAAGTGAATCGAACGTTTCATTTGGGGTTTGGCACCCCAAATCATGAGCATGGTGACGATATCGAAGCCTCCAACGATCACTGAGGCCATTGATTTGAGTGTGGCATTGACTGAAGCGATTAGGCTGAACAAGTTTTCGATCTCTGATGGAAAGAAGAAGGAGACTCACGTCGAGTCATCAGGAGAGAACAAAAGGAAGTTCTCGAATTTCAAAAAGGGTACCCAAGGAAACAACAGTGGTAAAAAGAAGAGAGATACGAATCCACCAGCCGAGGTTAAGACTGGTGCTGCTACTTCTGGTGCTGAGATTAGAGGAAAAGGATATATGGGCACCCTGCCCAAGTGTGATGTGTGTTAGTTTCATCACGCAGGACGATGCCGAGCTGGAAAATGTTAAACGTGCGGAAAAATTGGCCATGCCAAAGAGACATGCTGGTATGGTACCGGTCGTGGGAATAATGGTGGACAGAGAGGAAATGGTAATGGTAACAGAAACCGTGGTGGAAACGGTTATGGAAACCGCAATTAAGGAGGAAATGGCGGTAATGGAAACCGTGGTGGTGCTGGAAACCAAGCCGATAATGGGAACCGCAACCAAAACAAAAACTAAGGTGGTACTGGAAACAAGCAAGGATGCTTTAGTTGCGGAGATGTTGGGCATTTCAAGCGGGATTGCCCAAAGAACAATCAAAACCAAGGAAGAGTTTTCAACATTGGGGCTAGGGAAGCTTGTCAAGATCCGAACGTAGTCACGGGTACGTTCCCTATCAACCAACACTTTGCATCTGTACTATTTGATACTGGTGCCGATTATAGCTTCATATCCCTAGAATTTAAGAATATACTTGGGTTAGTTGCCAATAAGTTAGATATCCCGTATTCAATAGAACTAGCTAATGGGAAGCTAGTAGAGGCAAACGAAGTGATTAGAGGCTGTGTAATAGAACTCGGAGAGCATGAGTTCACGCTTGATCTTCTGCCAGTCGAGTTGGGAAGCTTTGACGTGGTAGTTGGAATGGATTGGTTGTCGAGCAACAGAGCTGAGATCGTATGCCATGAGAAGATCATTCGCATCCCGGTGATGAATGGAGAGACGATTGTAGTGCACGGAGAAAAGCATGATATGCCTCTAAGGATTATCAGTTGTTTGAAAGCCCGAAGGTTTTTGCAAAAAGGATGTGTTGCCTACTTGGCTCACGTTGTGGACAAAGAAGCCGAAGAGCCGAAGCTGGAAAATATCCCTGTGGTAAGGGAATATCCTAAAGTCTTCCCCGAAGACTTGCCAGGATTACCTCCGCAACGACAAATCGAATTCCATATTGACTTAGTTCCAGGCATCGCGCCTGTAGCCAAAGTACCTTATCGACTTGCACCTTCCGAAATGCAAGAGTTATCGACGCAGCTTCAAGAGCTTTTGGACAAGGGATTTATTCGACCAAGCTTCTCGCCTTGGGGAGCTCCAGTACTGTTTGTCAAGAAGAAGGACGGTAGTTCTCGCATGTGAATCGGTATCCTTTACCGAGGATTGATGATCTCTTCGATCAACTACAAGGTTCGAGTTATTACTCCAAGATTGACCTTCGATCCGGTTATCACCAGCTAAGGATCCAGGAAGAGAGTATTCCGAAAACTACCTTTAGAACTCGTTATGGACATTATGAGTTTCTAGTGATGCCGTTTGGTCTTACAAACGCGCCAGCAGTGTTTATGGATTTGATGAACCGAGTTTGCAAGCCATATCTCGATAAATTTGTGATTATGTTTATCGATGATATTTTGATCTATTCAAGGACGAAGGAAGAGCATGAGCAACACCTTAGAGCTATTTTAGAGATGCTCAAGAAGGAGAAACTGTACGCAAAGTTCTTGAAGTGCGAGTTCTGGTTGCGAGAGGTACAATTCCTTGGTCATGTAGTAAATGAGGATGGAATCCATGTGGATCCCACCAAGATCGAGGCAATTAAGAATTGGGAAACTCCAAAGACGTCGACCGAGATCCGTCAGTTTCTAGGTTTAGCAGGGTATTATCGCCGATTCATTGAGGATTTTTCAAAAATCGCTCAACCGTTGACCTCCCTTACTCAAAAGGATAAGAAGTATGAATGGGGAGATAAACAAGAGGAAGCCTTTCAGTTACTCAAAAACAAGCTTTGCGATGCACCTATTTTATCCCTACCCGAAGGCACCGATGACTTCGTGGTATACTGTAACGCCTCGCGTCAGGGATTAGGTTGTGTGCTGATGCAGAGACAGAAGGTTATCACTTATGCTTCGCGCCAGTTGAAAGTTTATGAGAAGAACTACACCATGCACGACTTAGAGTTAGGTGCAATGGTGTTTGCATTAAAGATTTGGCGACATTATTTGTATGGCACCCAATGCACAATCTTTACTGATCACAAAAGCTTACAACACATATTCGATCAGAAAGAGCTTAACATGAGACAACGACAATGGGTTGAGTTGTTAAACGATTATGATTGTGAAATCAAATATCACCCAGGAAAAGCGAATGTGGTAGCAGACGCCTTGAGTCGAAAAGAGAGGATTAAGCCCATAAGGGTTAGAGCTTTGGAGATGAACATTCAAACATACCTCTCGTTGCGCATTCATGCGGCGCAGAGAGAAGCTCTCAAAAAGGAAAACTTGAAGGATGAATATCTCCGTGGGATGGAGAACCAGTTGGTACCCAATGAGGAAGGAACATTGTGTTTCATGGGATGAATTTGGGTTCCCCTCTTTGGTGGTCTTAGAGATGTGATTTTCGATGAAGCTTACAAATCGAGGTACTCGATCCACCCCGGATCGGATAAGATGTACCAAGATTTGAAAGATTTCTACTGATGGCCAAGATTGAAAGGTGATGTTGCAACTTATGTTGGGAAATGCTTGACTTGTGCCAAAGTAAAGGCCGAATATCAGAAGCCTTCAGGTCTTCTACAGCAACCTGAGATACCCATGTGGAAGTGGGAACAGATCTCAGTGGATATCATAACCAAGTTGCCAAAGACACCCAGAGGTCATGATACGATTTGGGTAATAGTAGACCGTCTGACAAAATCTGCGCATTTCTTGCCTATCAGGGAAAAGGATAACACAGGTAAGCTAGCTGAGCTGTACCTAAGGGAGATAGTTGCACGTCATGGAGTGCCTATCTCGATTATATCTGACAGAGACGGAAGATTTATGTCAAGGATTTGGCAATCTTTCCAGGAAGCGTTTGGTTCACAGCTAAATTTGAGTACGGCATTTCACCCACAGACAGACGGCCAAAGTGAGAGAACGATTCAGACGCTTAAAGACATGTTACGAGCTTGTGTAATGGACTTGGGTGGCAATTGGGACACTCACCTGCCTTTGGTTGAGTTCTCTTATAATAACAGCTACCATACAAGCATTCAAGTTGCACCGTTTGAAGCTCTCTACGAATGAAAGTGTCGATCGTCGTTATGCTGGGCAGATGCAGGCGATACACAGCTGGTTGGTCCTGAATTGGTCCAAGAAACGACAGATAAAATCATGCAGATCCGAGAGCGCATTAAGGTGGCTCGTGATCGACAAAAGAGCTATGCGGACCAAAGGAGGAAGTCCTTAGAATTCAAAGTGGGAAACATGGTTCTGTTGAAAGTCTCACCTTGGAAAGGTGTGGCACGCTTTGGGAAGCGTGGTAAGTTAAACCCACGATTCATTGGACCGTTCAAAATCCTGGAGAGGATTGGTCCTGTAGCATATAAGCTGGAACTACCTGCGGAACTTAATGGCGTTCATGATACATTTCATGTATCCAACCTGAAGAAAAGTCCAACACAGGAAATGGTAGTTATTCCTGCTGACGAAGTTCACATTGACAACACACTCCACTTCACCGAAGAACCTGTCGAGGTTACTGATTGGAAAGTTAGCAAAACTTGGAGGAGTAGTGTTAAGCTTGTTAAGGTTAGATGGAACGCGCGTCACAGCCCAGAGTTTACATGGGAGCGTGAGGACCGCATGAAAGCAAAGTATCCGCATTTATTCCCTAACACCCCTGCTGCTAGTAGTAAAGCTTAAAATTTCGGGAAGAAATTTTCTTAACAGGGGGAGAATGTGACAACTGTCAAAATTCAGGTATCCGTACAATTAATTAAATCCTGATTAGTGCTTAATGATTGTGCTGAATTTGCAATTAACTGCTTTCTGATTACTGTCATATACATACATATGCATCATACATTGTTTAATGTCATACCAATATTGCATGAAAGCCATGTTGCCTCAAATGATGCAGTAAGTACAGTTAGCACAGTTATCTGATAAATCAGGAAAATGTTGATAGAACTCAGCACATAGATAGACAGTGCATTGAGACACAGAATTAGCCAGAAATCAAGTACAACACTAGTATAGTGTGCAGGAAAGTAAGGATCACAAAACTGTCTTGCTAGTGATAGTTTAAGTGCCGGAAAGTGCCTAAAACTCACACAAAGTGCTGAATTCAGCAAGATTCAGCAAAAATCAGCATTATAACACACTAATATTATGCAGAAACATGGTTAAATGATCCTGAATACTTTCCTAAGTGTCGGGAATCAAAAGTGTTACAAAAGGGTACATAAACAACACTAAACTGTATAGTTTAGCACCTTAACGAACCAGTAACCAACCGAACAACCGGACACTACCCGAAACATCAAATTTACACTAGAAGCACTGTTTTAACATTACCAAGCTAGTTATGGTCCCCGAACATCATAACACCCTATAAATATCTAGTAACTAACATAACTAACTAACACTTGATTTTTAACCTTAAACTAACTAAACTAGTTAACACCTATCCTACTACCCCCCCCCCCTATTCTCGGCTCCAACAAGGGTCCCACAAGGGGATTTGTTTTCATATTTAATTGGATTGTGCTATTGCTTTACATGACATATTACACAAGAGTTTAAGTGGTAAAATGGATATAAGAAAGGCATGAGAGGATCTTGAGTTCATAAACTTCACACACTAACACACACTACTCTCCTCCCTCCTCCTCCCTTGTTCTCGGCCGACCTCAAGCACCCACACCACCACCTTCATTGCTCCATTCTCATATATTCTACATACACACAAAGGTGCTAAAGATCATATAAAGGAGCTTGGAGCTTGTGGAAGTGGGAGGACCTCTCTTGTTTGCTTTTATCCATCTCATAACCTCTCTTGATCATCCCTAGCCTTGTGCTAGTGGTAAGAGTCTTGATCTTTCTATATTACTTCCATTTTTAGTGGTTAGAGAAGAATCATAATCAAAAAATTGAACACTAAAGATCATAAGAAGTAAACATGAACATAAGCTTGTTTAATGAAGTAATCTTGATGAAAATGAGTTGTTATGCTTGTTGATCATTGATTGTTTGTAGAAATGATGTTGATCATCATAAGATCTTGCTAGATCATGATTAAAAACATAATCTAGCAAGATGTAAGAATAGAAATTGTTGTAGGATGATGGATCATCCACACATAAAGCATGAACTTGAAAGAAACATAATGTTTTCTTGAAAAATCATGATCAAGTAAGATGTTAATCATATAGATCTAAGAATTTCATGAATGATTTCTAAAGAAACCAAGTTAAAAATAAAAGTTTCATTTGATCTTGGTTCTCACATAAACAAATCTTATTTTTAGTGGTTAAACAAGTGTATAAACACTTGTGTAACAAGAAGAATGCATAAAGAAATATTTTTAGAAAATGTGACAAGAAATTGTAAACATCTAACTTCTTTAAAAATGAAGTTTTTAAAGAACTAATCACATTTCAAAGGGTAACAAGACTTACTAACAACACTAGTAAGTTACTACAAATTTTTACAAATATTCAAGTTCATGAAGTAGTAGATTATTACTTGATTTTGGCAAAATTGGTAAGTGCAAGTTGTTTGTTGATGATTGTGAATTGATTATGTTGATTTTTACAAAAGAAAATGATATGCTTGAAAGCATGGAAACCTCCATTTTTAGGGGAAAACTATGGCAAAATTTTCTAAAAATATAAACACTTAGAAAAATATTTTTAAACAAATATTTACAAGTGTAATTTAAACCATGAATTTCCTACATAAACTTTGCCATAATTTTTGTTACAAAAATATAAATATTGGAGGTTGGTTTTCATAAATAAAAATGACTAAATATGTATTTAGGAAATATATATTTAGAAGACACCATGTGTGTGATTGTTTATATACTTTGTGTATCAGTTATATTATTTTAGGACTTGGAATAATATAACACATCAAAATACCAAGAATTACCATCCAAAATATTACCAAAATTCCAAGGAATAAATATACACACTCACACAAAATATTGGTGAAACCGAACTACGAAATATAGGACTTACGAAATATTTCGGAAAATTTATTCACAAAGAATATTTTGGTAAATAATATTTGGACACCAAGGAAGTAAAAATATGATTTTTACAATTACTACAAGAGTATATCATATTTTTTACAAGGAAAAATATATTATTTTTGGCAAGTATGAAATATACATTTTTCTTGAAATTTTTAGAAGATATATTATTTCTAAGAAATGTATATTTTCTTACACAAACATGAAATACAATATTTTTGGGAGAAATATATTTTCTCAAATAAATATGAAACATATCATTTTTGGGAAAAATGAGTTTATAGATATATTTTCCAAGTGGACTTGAAAATATATTAATTTTTGAAACTTATAAGAGAATACAAATATTTTTGCCAACGAAAAATTATAAATAATTTTTCTAAGTAATATTCCTTAAAATATATATATATTTTGGAAATATATATTGGATCTTTATTAAAGGTAATATTCCGGAATAACTAATATGAAATTAAGTAAAAGGATACTTAATGAATACAATAGAAATACGTATTCTCGTACGTATAAATACACACCAGAATACGACCCCAAAATATGGCAAAAATACACATGTATAAAATACCCCCATCCTTGGGAAGGACATACAAGTATAAATACTTGGGAAGTATTATTACAATAATATTGTTTAACAATTATTCCAAAAATTTATAAATATAATTTAAGTTAAAATATTAATTATTTTAACAAATAATTATATAACTTAGAATAATATCGAAGACACAAAAGAAACGTAACTCAGAAACATTAACACTAAGTCAAGGCACGGGCCGTTCGTCCAATAAACATTAGTACGTTGTAGGTAGTCGTGTTCGCCGAAGGAGCTTGAGTTACGATTGTTGAAGACGCAAGACTGTAAGTTCATGTCCCCCTTTTCTTAAAAATTATTTTGTTTTATAACTTCGGGGGTGAAGTACATGTTACAAAATGATTACATACAATTACAATTGGTATGGTTAGCTTTGGAAAGTACAGTAGATCATGTGAATGGGTAGGCGCACTCTTAAGACCATTAATCCTCGTGTTAGGACCGAGGGGCATGAGTGATAGATCTATTTGGGTGTAGCGAGCCCACACCCATGTGGACCAGGGTTTGGCCCATGAGGTGACTATATCTTACAGCCGGAAGCCCGGTACAAAATCTGCTAGGCTTGAGCCTTCCTACACCGTTGCACGCATGTTAATGGCCTTGCAAACCATTAATCGATCTGTTTCCTTGTTTTGCTTTCATACCGGGATTTACAAACATACATACATACAATGATTACAAGGTTTAATTCATACACACAAACAAACACATGAACTCGCTCAACTTTTGTTGATTTTTCAAAATACATGTATTTCAGGGAATTAAAAGTGGATCTGGCGGGCGTTGGATGTTTCAAGTTGCGTTAAGAATAAAAGATGTCATCCATGGTCTTGAGGTTTGGTTTGGGTGTCCTATCCTGGACAAGACACCACTTCCGAATCTTGATTTTATTTAGAGTCTTTTGATGAGTCCTTGTGAACTCTTAAACAATTCGTATGGTTTGTAAAACTTGAATTTGGAGTTTATGTTTAAACAATTATGTTTGTGATATTTTCAAACTTATTTAATGGATGATGCTCTATGGTTTTTATCATATAGTCGTTGTTATGATTGAATGCAATGGTATTAAGAAAGTCACACCATATTCACGCTTCCGCAAAAGTCAGGGTGTGACACCTGGTAATATTTCTGGATTACTTTCTTAAGTTTCTATGAAAGGTATATAATGCACACGTGTTAGTAAGATAACCCAAATCACATTAACCGAACAACTCGAGACATAACTCCAATGACTGAGTCAGGCAGAGCCTTGACATTCATTACGGAGTCCTAGATCAATCGGGTGTAACACGAGACAGAACTCCAACGACTGAGTCAGGCAGAGCCTTGACATGCGTTACGGAGCCCTAGATAGATCGTGTAGGGTAACAAATAGGGGTTATAATACTTACAACGAGGCAAAGCTTCGCTTATTAAGGGGTTATTTGGCTATAAATTTAGCCTACAGAATATTGAGAGAGAATTAGAAATTTGAACGAGTTGGAATGCTGATCGAAGGAGCTATTTATAGCTGTTTTTCTGGTCCCTCGCGCCCTGCGACGCCCACAGGCCTAGCCTGTCGCGTCCCGTGAGACATTTAGATAGGGTTTAGGGTTGGTGAGTCACGACATCTAGTCTCAACGCGTGTCCGACACGTGGCAGTCAGGGTGATCAGCAAGTAACAGGCTGTCGTGGCCCGCGACACGCCTTGTTGATTCCTTCGCGGCCCGCGAGCGACGGCTTTTCTTGTTTTATTTGTTTTTTATTAATATAAAGGTTATACGGGTTCGTTTATCGCATACGGGGTGCATTTAGGAACGTTTAGGGTCTTTTTCGAGGGTTGTTATATCCTCCCCACCTTGTTTTAAATCTCGTCCTCGAAATTTAAGCTACGATATCTCCTTGGGGTTATGTCAGGTCTTTTAGTTAGTAAAAATAGTTTCAAGGTGTCTGGGGTAGAATCAAGACATGAATATAAGGATATCATAAATAAATTTTGGAATCAATGGTTCAGTAGAATTAGTTTCAGGAATTGATGTTTGAACAAGATGAAATGATACAATCATCAAGGTGACTAAGTTTCACAAAATTAACAGAGGTATATGAATCGAGTGACTTTTAGAAACAATAGGATTTAATGTCAAAAGAGAACTTACTTTGATTGTCAATTGAGGAAGACTCTGAAATAATCTCGAATGAAAATAGAAGTATGAAAAATGATTTCTCAATGATCAAACCAGAAATCAGTGACATTTATTTGAATGGCAGGAATACACCAAAAATACAATAGAATTTAGTGTATCATTGTCTTAATACATAATTGTATCAAAACTATTTGAATGATGAGTCAAACAAAAGACTTATGAATTTGTATGATGATTAGCTCAGGCTACAAATTTATACAGACACCACAAGGTGTTCTAATGATTGAAAGAGTTCAAAGATTACGGTTAACCGAACGAATTCACCGTTCTTGAAATTAACTGAAAGTTTTAGTGAAGTGAATCTAGACATTCAAAATATAGGATTTTCAAGTGAAGGAATGAATGTCATAGAATTGATCAAGGATGAAGGAAATGTGGGAGGTACATCGGAATATAATAGGAATTTATGTACTCTTATCCTAACACATAGTTGTGTTAAGATTAGCTTAGGATAATGAATCAACAGAAGATAGATAGATCCGTAGATGATATGAGTTCAGGTTTCAAAGAAAACGCCACCACAAGGTGTCGTAATTTAACAAATGATTTATTGGAATTGAAGACTTTAAACAAGCCTACTATGATTCAAACAAATGAGATTACCTTGAATATGATGATCTCAATTTATCATATGGGATCTTGAATTGAATGTATATTATGAACAAGTTTAAACAATTGAGCTTGGTTTGGACATATTCCAACAATGGATATATGTATTTGACAAGAAATGGTTACAAGGAAAAATTCGGTAAGTAACTTGGAAAAGAAAAGGAGTTTTCCAAGAAATCTGTTGACTCGATATCAAAAAGTCAACGTTTTTTAAATAAAGTAGGTTATAACGAAATAATATTCGAACTCGTGAATAAAAGATCTCTTGAAGTGAAATCACATGCGTAAAAAGCAATGCATGTGCAACATATGAATTTATCAAGAGATGAGACAAATGAGTCTTGGCTTTATGAAAGAAATATAAGGACCTTTTATTATAAAACTTTTGATTGAAACCAAAAGTCAACTAATACTTAGTACAGGCAAAACGTGTTGTTGTCTCATGCGTCGTCAATATTTATGCGTTCTCCTTAATTTCATCTGTTGTTTTAGCCTTGTTGTCGGGTACCTTAGATAGCTTCGGGCAGTAGGGACGGACATGACCTGGTTCTTCGCAGTTGAAACAGTTGTTATTTTTCCTTCTACATTCTTCCTCGGTATGTCCAGTCTTCTTGCAGAAGTTACAGTGGCGTGTCTTCCAAAAATGGCGTCTTCCTGAATGCTTTTGTTATAGTTGTTGCAGGTAGGTTGCACGATTGCTGGTCCAATTCCGTTATTCTTATATGATTTGTCATAGCGGATTCCTTATAAGAATAACCATAGGTTGTGGTTTTCTTCCGTTTGGGAACTGGAGTTTTGGTATGAATATCATGGCCTCCAATGATACTAGGGCTAGGTTTGAAGTGATGGGTATGCTTACAGCGTATAGTAGGATTCTCGTTTATAGGCATAGAAATTTTAATAGCTTCAATGATCGATGGTATGGCATTAGATATTACTTGAGCTATTATATTTTCTATAGTATTTCTATCCAGAGAAGTTCCATTACTAGCCTGAATTTCTTGATCACATGCTATTTCTTTTGACATCTGAATTGCAAACATTTTCAGATATAAATATCACAGAACTAAATAATCATTCAGATACGTTTTGTTGATCATACTGCATTATCACAATTATAATCATACCTATTAGTACTATGTGTTTGATATATATATATATATATATATATATATATATATATATATATATATATATATATATATATATATATATATATAGGGGAAGGTTCAAATGAAAACCACTAGTTATTGTGAAAACTCGAAAACTAATTAAAAAGGCCTAAAAAGCATGCCAAAAAAATTTTTTTTTTTTTTGCATAATAATTTTCGCTACTTTTAGTATATAAAAAAAATTTCAAAAAAAAAATTGTAGTGCACATGTGTAATGTGTAGTATTACACATGTGTAATACAAAAAAAAAAAAATTTTTTTTTTGAAAAAAGGTTTTTTTTATATACAAAAATCTGCGATTTTTTTTTTTTTTTTTTTTGGTGTGTGGTTCAAGTGAAAACCACTAGTTATTGTGAAAACTCGAAAACTAATTAAAAAAGCCTAAAAAACATGCCAATTTTTTTTTTTTTTTTTGCATAATAATTTTCGCTACTTTTAGTATATAAAAAAAAAATTGTAGTAGACATATGTAATACAATTTTTTTTTTTTTTTTGAAAAAAAGTTTTTTATATATACAAAAACCTGCGATTTTTTATAAAAAAAAAAATAATATTTGGTGTGTTTTTTAGGCTTTTTTTAGTTAGTTTTCGAGTTTTCACAATATATAAGTGGTTTTCATTTGAACCATCCCCTATATATATATTATCTTTTACTTTTATCATATATATTTTATCAAAATATAAGGAACGTATATATATATTATATTATGGGATGTTCCCTCTCGTCGTAGTTGCAGGCGAGCTTTTCTTCTATATTATGGGCTCGGTGTCCTAATAATAATAGCTTCTCTCCCTATTGTCTCAACTTAGCTTTATTTTCAGAGCCTTGACATGCATTACGGAGTCCTAGATCAATCGGGTGTAACACGAGACAGAACTCCAATGACTGATTCAGGCAGAGCCTTGACATGCATTACGGAGTCCTAGATCAATCGGGTGTAACACGAGACAGAACTCCAACGACTGAGTCAGGCAGAGCCTTGACATGCGTTACGGAGCCCTAGATCGATCATGTAGGGTAACAAATAGGGGTTATAATACTTACAACGAGGCAGAGCTTCGCTTATTAAGGGGTTATTTGGCTATAAATTTAGCCTACAGAATATTGAGAGAGAATTAGAAATTTGAACGAGTCGGAATGCTGATCGAAGCAGCTATTTATAGCTGTTTTTCTGGTCCCCCGCGCCCTACGGCCCGAAGAGATGTAGATAGGGTTTAGGGTTAGTGAGTCATGGCATCTAGTCTCGACGCGTGTCCGACACGTGGCAGTCAGGATGATCAGCAAGTAACAGGCTGTCGCGGCCCGTGACACGCCTTGATGATTCCTTCGCGGCCCGCTAGCGACGGCTTTTCTTGTTTTATTTGTTTTTTTATTAATATAAAGGTTATACAGGTTCGTTTATCGCATACGGGGTGTATTTAGGAACGTTTAGGATCATTTCCGAGGGTTGTTATATTAAGGCCTACGATGTCTAAAGCTTTTTTTATTAGATCCCGCCTGTGTGCTTGTACTCGTACATTTGTATAAACGATTATATATATTCAAGATTTGTTTAATTGAATATTTTTACTCAAATACTTCCGCTACATTATAAGTTGTGATACTGTTATCCAATCGTCACGCTTAAACCCTACCCATCCGGGCCCACCGGAAATCAGGGTGTGACACTTTCCTTCAGCATATTTAAGACTACACCGGTCTACCTCTTCATAGGTGCATGGATTCAAAATCCCTCATCAAATCTTATTCGGATATTGGCCAATAGGCATTTGTTCGAAAAGGGATAGTGATTGTCTTAACGATTTTGTACCTCGAGTTTTGGTTAGTGCCACAAAACAGAGTAATAAAAAACATCACACTTACAATAATAACCTATATTATTATAATGCAATAAATTAGGTACGAATAATAACAAAAATCAACAAAAAAAATCAATACAAGTCATATAACCGGATCATGAAGTTAAAATCATCGTCGGTACTAGAGGTGTTCAAGATTGGATTATCAGGTTTTCGGATATTCGAAAATTTCGGATAGTGAATATTAATATCCGAACCTATATCCGAAATTTCGGATATCCGATCCAAATTCATAAAAAAATTTCAAAAAAAAATATTTCGTGCATGTATAAAAAGTAACCTATATTCGATTTTCCAAATTTTCAACGTTAAAAAACAACTAACTTATATAAATCCACAGCGGAATCCGATTATTTACTATTTTTACTATATTTTAAACTAAGTATAACGCTCATATACTATATATATTTAAATAAAAAAATATTAGTTTTCGGATATCGGATAATTCGATTATCCAAAAATTTTAGAAATCCACATCTGAATCCGAATCTAAAAATTCGGATAATCCGGTTTTTGGATATCTGAAATTTCAGATATTTTGGATACGGATTTTCGGATATTTCGTATTCAGTTTTGGATCCGGATTTTTTTTAAAGACCCCTAGTCGGTACCACCAAAATATAGCAAACAACACATAAAACTTATGCAACAACAACTAGATCGGTCACTCGAGAACTCGTCGGAGCTTCACTGGAGTTCTGTAACACAAAATAGAGGTTAAATAGAAACAACGAAAACCAGTCTTACTGAAAAAGAAACATGCAATTGAAGCGATGCTTATTGGAGTTAAACTGAGAACCGTCATAACAAACTTCCATTGTTTTGAGGAATCGTTTTAATCTGAACCTAAACATGATCTCATAACAAACATGCATTGTTTTAAGCAACTATCTTAACCTAATTTCAATCTGGAATAAACATGCTTTCATAACAAAATCAACATCTATTTCATGATATTCAAACGTTCACCATAGCTTATAAACCAATATACAATCAATTAATCATCAAATTAACTAAAAAATAAGCATTTAAACTACAACTAAATAGGTTCCACATTAAACCTAAATAAACCATAAATATGCCATCAAAATAAAATTATTAACAAATGATCACCAGGACTGATTTCAAACTCTTCAAACTTGTCATCATCTTCTAACAATCTTCGAACATATCGATTTTAGCTTCTTTAGTAGCATTCTTTTGGCTGCTCAGTTGTTGACATATCTGATTCACGTACAAAAACCTAACGGTAATTGCATAAAAACATAATAAAAATGATTATGATTTAACCAGATTCGTTCCTAAATTTCGAGCCCTAATTCATGTCGCAAAGTAATATGTAAATAAGCATCAGATGAAATTCATATGAACTGAAAGTTTTAGAAGTGTTAACTTACAAGGATGGAATTCTTTTCGAAGTCTGACGAAAACCATCGCTTGGCTTGTGGTGTTATGTCGCCAACGTCGATTTGGGGAAGAATGGTGTTGATCGATGTTGTTAGTTGAGGTTGACTTGGTGCAAAGCATTTGTGTTGATTTGGGCGTTGATGTGTGTGATAAGAAAGCACACACATCTTCTTAAGAACAACGTACACATAACATAACCCACCGTACAACATAGACGTGCACAAAACTCCTCTTATGCAAAGAGTACAACAGGTAGAAGCCCAAGATTGTTACTAATTAGTAGTATTAAAAATATAAATTACACATATTTTGGAATTATTTGTAAATACAAATATTAAATGAATCAAAATGAAACATTCTTATTGATTGAAATTTAATCTTTTTTCTTCTTACAAAGAATTTCTTCTCATTTGAACCATCCATTATATGCATACATATATATATATATATATGGGAGGGATTAAATGAGAACGCTAAATATTGTGATAACCGTGAGAACGAATGAAAAAAAAATAATTTTTCTAATACAAATCTCATTGTAATTAGGCAAATAAGAAAATAATAATCCTATCTTTCTGAAATTGGCCGATAATAATTCCAATTCAGTTATTAGCCAATAATAATCTGACCTCAACCAATTTTTTTGTAAAGTAGTCCGCCGTTAAAATAGCTTAACGGAGTTAAGGTTTTTTTTCCGAATTACAAACCGATGTTTTAGGGCTTGTGATCAGAACGAGGATACGAGTCGATTGATGTAAAACTTACCTCAAAATACTGCCCCCAACCCACGAAAACGGTGCTTCAATTCGGGTGTTTAACTTCCAATTAACAAAATTCAAGCCATTTTGAACACAATTTCGAGGTAAGTTTTACCCAATCGACTCGTATCCTCTTTCTGATCAAAAGCTCTAAAACATCGGTTTATAATTCGGAAAAAAACTTAACTCCGTTAAGCTTATTTTAATGGCGGTCTATTTTACAAAAAAAAAAAAAAAAAAAAAAAAATTGGACAAGGTTGGATTATTATTGGCTAATAACTGGCTTGGAATTATTATCGCCCAATTTAAGAAAGATGTGATTATTATTTTTCAATTGCCTTGTAATTAAGATGCAACATCAAAAAAAAAAATTTACAACATCAACTAATTCATTTCTCCTCTCAAAATCACTCTTATTAGATTTTTTACACATGTGTAAGTATAACAAATTTACACATGTATAAATTTTCTTTATTTACGAATTCATGTATATTTAAACGTGTGAATGAAATTTCTAATATTGTATTCGAAAGATAATGATAAATGTAAAAAAATTGAATTTGAACTATTTTTTTACCAAGTTCTCGCGATTTTTTTATTCGTTCTCACGGTTCTCACTATATTTAGTGTTCTGATTTAAACATTCCCCTACACATACACATATATATACACTATTGTATAATACGTCTTTTGGGGATAACAATGTAATTTCAGTTCAATTTAATTTAAGACATTTAAGAACAATGTTGTTGCATTTGGTACAAATATTGATGCATAATAACTTGTCATTTACAATTTTGTCATTCTACATTATAGCATTTAATTAGTAAATGATACATAATTTTTTTTTTTTTTGAAAAGCAAATTTCATTCAACAAAAAGACGAACTATCTCCAAGATGGAAATAGAAGAGTCAAAACAACCGACCGTTACATAAAATCGAAATTACACCACATATACCAATCTAACGAAATTGTATTACATCTACTTCTAAACCACAGAAAACCCAACGTTTTGATGCCCGCCACTATCTCGACCACGTTCCGCTTCTTGTTTGAGAAGACCATTTCGTTCCTAGCTTTCCAAATCCTTTAACACGTAAGAATAGCAATACCTTGCATCACCTGTTTCTTTGTCTTCTCCCGCTTGAAATACTTGTGAAGCTCCACCACATCTTTAATCCCAAACAAATATACCTGAGGAATACCACATCATTTTGCAATCCCTTGCCACACTCCCATACTGTACCCACACCCATAAAAAATTTGATCTGAAGACTCCTCAAGGTCACCACATAACGTTCATACCAAGTTCCCCACATCGATGTTTCTCCTTTTAAGTGCCATTTCAGTTGGAATGCGATCCGCAAGCGCTCTTAACATAAAAATGTTGCATTTCTTCAGCAACCATGTACACCATTTGAAATAATTTGTATCCCCATTAACCATTTAATCAATCAACCACTTCTTAAAGATCGCCACTGAGAACACTTCGTCCGAGCCTGAAGTCCACTTCCAATAATCACGGCGGTCATTCAACTGAGTAGGATTAACCATCCGCTGACACTGAATCAGTTCAGCTACCTCTTGTGCCGAAGACGGATACGACGACCAATTCCAAAACATTGCAAACGAATCCCCAACCCACCCAATCCGATCATTGACTTTACACCATTTATTGCATTCCAACCGAAACAAAGCTGGAAATCTATCTTTTAAAGGAACAATACCGACCCAATTATCTATCCAAAAACACAAATTCGATCCATTACCCACCACTCCTCTCATCATGCTATTGAAGCCCATGTCTTGAACCTTCACCTTGTAATCAAAAGACACTATTTTAGACCACGTACCGGAAAATCGCCTATTACACTTTACCATATCCCACTTCCTTTTTAACCCATGAATAGCATCAATTGTTCTTCTCCACAAAGAATCCACTTCATTGCGATACCTCCATAACTTTTTTAATAGAAGAGCTTTATTCGACCATTCAAGTTTAGTCAAACCCAAACCTCCCTTCCGTTTCGAACATGTCACAATATCCCATCCCATCCAATGAACCTTCTTCACGTCATCCCCACCGCCCCATAAAAACTTCTTCATTAACGATTCAAGTTTTTTAATAACGCAAACCGGAGCTTTATATAATGAGAAATAATAAGTAGGAAGGGATTCTAGAACCGACTTTATCAAAGTAACCCGACCACCAATAGAAATGGAATTCGCTTTCCACTTCGTAAGCCGAGACCTAAACACATTCACCACGGCCTCCCAATTATTCTCCCTATTCATATTTGCTCCCACCAAAATCCCCAAATACACGAACGGAACCTCCCCAATCTTACAACCAAAACCATCGGCTTTCAGTTGCACCTCCATTTTACTCTTACCAATACCAAAAAGCGTTGACTTGTTAAGATTAATTCTCAAACCCGAACACACATAAAAAATTCTCAAGATCCTTCGCAAGTTTTTAAAATTAAAACTTGACCATTCTTCCAATATAAAAGCATAATCCGCATATAGAAGATGACTTAATTTCGGACCTCCATTCGGAAGACTCACACCATCAAAAGCACCAATTTTTACCGCTTTGTTAAAAAGAGCCGAAAACGCCTCCATAACAATAATAAATAAAAACGGAGAAATCGGATCTCCCTGTCTAATACCTTTGCTACAGTCAAACTCGAACGTAGGAGACCCGTTAACCAATACCGAAGATCTTGCTGAAGACACCACTCCATAAATCCACTTACACCATCTCTCTGGAAAACCCATTTGACTCATAATTGATAATAAGAATTCCCAGTTTACATTATCATACGCCTTTTCAAAATCTATTTTAAACAAAAATAGATCTCTACCGATTCGTCTCGCCCATGACATAATCTCACTAATTACTAAAGGCAAATAATAATGTAGTGTTATAAAATCTAGCATTTATATTTATAATGTAATACTATTTTATAAAAGTTGTTTTTTTATTTTTATAAAACTTGTTGCACTTTCAATTTAGGCTTCTATGTCATATCCTAATCAAACTATTTTTTTACAAACCTCGAGTTACATTATAAAATTTTAGTTTAGTTTATAAATTTTTTTTTTTTTTTTTGAAATTATTAGAATGTGGTCATTTTTATATGATCACTCACTCAACATTAATACATCATTCATTTTTGTATTGGTATGCCTTGTATATATAAGGACGTGTGAACTTGTTATTGATGCATGGATTATCAGCTAAAAATTTTTTAATAGTATATTGAGTTAATTGCCAAAATCGTCCCTGAGGTTTGGGCACATTTGCCATTTTCGTCCAAAATGACACTTTTGTACCATTTTGCCCCCCACGTTTGTAACTTTTTGCCATTTTCATTCAAATCACTAACTTAGTTTATTTTTTCTGTTAAATTGAAGAATTTTTGGATGAAAATGGCAAATACAAACCACAGGGATGAAAATGGCAAATACAAACCACAGGGACGATTTTGGCAATTTACTAAAACTTTTTTTAATTTCTTTTATTTAGTTAATAAAATCATAATTCACTGAATAACAAATAAATAATATCATGTATTATATAATTCATTGAATAAATAATATAAAAAATAAAAACTAAAAGGATTATTAAAATAAATAATAAATAATTCATTCAGTAGATAAAATTACGTATTGAATAAATTTATTGAACAAATATAAACAATTGAAAATTAATTTTTGTATTAATTTATAAAATTTAAAACATCATTCGCATTAATAGAAAAAAATTAACTTAGTTAGTGGTTGAATGAAAATTTATAAAAAATATGTGACAAAACTATTATTTTTTTTCATATAAAAATTGCATGTATATTCTTTTTTATTATATATGTGACAAAATTATTATTAATATATTATATATACAATTTATTAACACAGTAACAACAGATAAATTCAAATACGTAATATAAAAAATATTGCATTATCTTTTGTTGTTTAATAAAAAAATAACATAAATCCTTTAAGTTTTTATTTTTAATTATTTTTGTTCAATGAATTTATTCAATACGTAATTTTATCTACTGAGTGAATTATTTGTTATTTATTTTAATAATCCTATTTTGTTTTATTTTTAATATTATTTATTCAATGAATTATATAATACATGATATTATTTATTTGTTATTCAATGAATTATGATTTTATTAACTAAATAAAAGAAATTAAAAAGAGTTTTAGTAAATTGCCAAAATCGTCCCTGTGGTTTGTATTTGCCATTTTCATCCCTG
This sequence comes from Helianthus tuberosus, assembly GCA_030545235.1. Taxonomy (NCBI): domain Eukaryota; kingdom Viridiplantae; phylum Streptophyta; class Magnoliopsida; order Asterales; family Asteraceae; genus Helianthus; species Helianthus tuberosus. The sequence continues at coordinate 187,672,001 of CM060370.1, forward strand.
TGGTTTGTATTTGCCATTTTCATCCAAAAATTCTTCAACTTAACAGAAAAAATAAACTAAGTTAGTGATTTGGATGAAAATGGCAAAAAGTTACAAACGTGGGGGGCAAAATGGTACAAAAGTGTCATTTTGGACGAAAATAGCAAATGTGCCCAAACCTCAGGGACGATTTTGGCAATTAACTCTAGTATATTTGCTATTATTTTAAAATTTATTTCTCAACACTACGTCTTACAATAAATGAGCATTAGTTTAGTATGTGGTATATTAAGGAAAATAAATAAGTAAATTCATACCGAGCTTTGTAAGCTACTATCGTGTATGTTTTTGGTTATTAAAGAATTAAAATATTGAAAGCAATGTCTATATTAGTTAAGGGTAAAAATTGTCTGGTAGTATAGTTTAATTTTTTCGATTCTGATATTTTAATTTTGCAAGAATCAATCAGGCTAAGATTTAGTGCAAACTAATAATTACTGTATATTACTAAACAAATTGAAATAAATAGTAATTTTTATATTATAAAATATATAGTTTTTTTAATATTTTTATTATTTTGATATTATAATAATAGTTATTTCTTTACTTTTTAACTTTAATCTTTTTTTTTAATATTAGGGGTTGGGATAAGCTTGGTGTCAACCGGTATCGAACCAGTACTGGTATCGAAAATACCAGTACGGTCCTGTTCGGTATCAGTACATGAAGGTGAAAACCGACACTAATACAGAAAACGCCAAAAGTTGGTGCCGAATTGATATTGGAAATCTTTTGGTTCGGGAAATTCAGTGCTGCTACCCGGTACCATTTGTTCATCCCTGATCACGGTTACCGTACGAACAACGATATCATACAACTTTTTTTTTGTTGATTTTCTTCAACTTAATTTTTTCTTTTTTTAGTTTCAGGGGTAGGGATGAGCTCGGTAACAACCGATACAGAATCGTACTGATATCGAAAATACCGGTTACGGTACCGGTATATGAAGGTAAAAAACGGTAGTTAACCGGTACCAGGAACGCCAAAAGTCGGTACCGAATTGGTACTTAAGATCTTTCGATTCGGCAAATTTGGTATCGGTACCCAGAACAATTTGCTCATCTCTGACACGGGTTACGAACAACTTGTTACCATACAACTTTTTTGGTTGATTTTCTTTAAGTTGTCTTTTAGTGTTTTTTTTTTCTACATTTTTTTTATTTTTGTCAGCAGTTCAGTTCGCAACACGCTCGTGGTGATTTTAAAACACATGTAAACAGAGACTAAATAACAAAAGAAATTTGCCGCAACGGGGCGTACTTCTTTAAACCTAGTATAACTTAATTTTCTATGAAAAACCAAACATATAGAATTTACATAATATGTTAAGTTTATTCTAAACGCAACACTATTTGATTGCTTCAAGATATCTTCATTGTGTAACAATTTTTTTAAAATTTCCTTTGTTTTGATACTCCTTTTGTCCCTAACTCAGTAAACATTTTTCTCTTAAATGATGCTTTTTATTTAAAAAAAACTAATTACAATTTTGTTCAACTACAGGAAATGAATTACTACACGTGCGTATATACTAAATTTAATGTTCGGTTTGTATGTTTGTTGTTTCATAAACACATATATTTCTAATTATTTAATTGTATTATATATTTTAAATACTAACCCAGATCTTTAAACCTGATTTTAAACTTTCTATATTAATAAAGTTGCATTTAACAAATAAGAGTTTGTTTCTTCTTCTTTTTTACCAAGAAAATGTTGTGTAAGTTAATGTATATTATTATTGTACCCGAAATGAAAATTTCTGGATATTACAAGTGGGTAATTTTTTTTTCTTTTTTGAACGGCATTACAAGTGGGTAATTATCACCGAACAAATATAGAGGTGACTTGAGTTAAAATGCAAAAGAAACGCCTTTCATTTAGGTTGTTATTATTACGTTTCTCAATGAACAAGTGGTAAGAAATTTCACCACACTAATCAATATCTAATCAAATTTTAACCTATCTAAAGTTAATAAATCATTTATCTTTATATTATTACTAGGTTATAACCCCGTGTATTACACGGAGTTGAATAAATAAATTTTATATACTAAATAATAACACAATATATCTTTAAAACCTCATTTATTGTACGGGTTGAATAAATATAATTTTATATATTAAATAATAAAAAATTATATCTATAAGAACCATATTGTACGGGTTGAATAAATGTAATTTTATAAACCAAATAAAAAAGTTATATATTTAAAACCATGTGTATTACACGGGTTGAATAAATGTAATACTGTTTATCAAATAATAAAATAATACATCTTTAAAAAACCTCATTTATTATACGGGTTGAATAAATGTAATTTTATATACCAAACAATAAAAAAATTACATCTTTAAAAATATGTGCATTACACGGTTTGAATAAATGTAATTTTATGTACTAAATAATAAAAATATATATATCCTTAAAAAACCCCGTGTATTATACGAACTGAATAAATCTAATTTTATATATCAAATACTAAAAAACTATATATTAAAAAACCTCATGTGTTACATGGGTCAAGTAAATGTAATTTTGTATAGTGAAAATAAAAATATTTAATATATTAATAGAAAGTTTGGTTTTCATGATAAAAATAGATTATTCTGTTGTTGCAAAATTTGTTAACGAAGTCTTAATAAATTTAACCATTTATTTAAAACTTCGTAAATGTATAAATGATAAATAATATTAGTTAATTTTATTTTAAGTTTCGTAAAATTTATTTGATAACAAACTAAACAAAACGTTCAAATATAATTAATTCAAATAAATATTATTATAAATGAGAAGGAGATTAAACTTAATAATAATTATCCATCAGATATTAAACTAATAATATTTAGTAGGAGGGTTATCTATAATATAAGATGTTAAATTAAATAATATTTAGTAGGAGGGTTATCTATAATTAATTAGAAGCCTTTAAAAAAAATCTATAATTAATTAGAAGAAATTAAATAAAAATAATAATTATCTATAAAAGATGACCTAATATGATGAAAAGTGTCCCTAAAGTGGTTTCTTTTATTATATAGTATAGATTTTGTAACTATAATAATAATACTAATAATAAATCATGTATCATTTTTTCTTCAACCACGCCCTTTGAGAAAATTGTATGTTCATTTACCTATCATTTTTAAAGCAAACATTTTTAACCATGTTTAATTTTTTTTATATCAAAACTTATTTATTTACTAAACATATTTACGAGCAAACTTTAAAATTTAGCGTGTTAGATACTATTAAAAGTTTTAGGGGTTGTTAGGGAGACTTTTAATAATTCTGAAACTACCCCTGAATCGGTCAGAGGTAGAGTGTGATTGATTCACCAAAAAGACACATTTTAATGATTTATAGAGCCTCTTAATAGGTAAGTTTTAGAAACATGCTGACTGATTCGGATGCTACCTCTGAATCGGTAAGACCTCTTGATGGCTAAACACAATATTGGTAAAGTTATGCTACAAAATCTTCTAAATCTAGGAAGGGTATAAAGATACAATGGATCGCAAAATATAACACAATACTCAAAAATATAATATAATGTCGAGAAAAAAAAAAGGCACAGTGAGTCTAAACGTGCCTATTTAAATATGCTTGTTATTGATTAGTGTAAGTAAATATCAACAATTATAAAATAAAGCAAAAATTTTAAATAAACAGTTAGGCCTTCTTCTATTATAAAATAAAGCAAAAAAAATTTAAATAAACAGTTACGCCTTCTTCTAATATATTAATTTAAGTTGGCCTCTGGGCTCTGGCCCAACCAACTTAAAAATCCCCGAGGCCCAAAAAAGTACCATTTTACTTCCTGGACTTTGGATACAACCTTTTTATATAATCTAAAGAGTAAATTACTGTTTTCAACTTTTGATACTTTTGGTTTAGCCAATTTAATATTTTCTGCTTAAAAAGAAATTTTTGACATATCAAATCCTAATGTTCCATTTTATAATGGTTTTTATCACTGATACTAACTTTGTTACTTTTTTGTAGTTAAATATAAGGGTAATTATGTCATTATATACCTTCGAGACTGTTTTTGATCATTATAAAGCTCTTTTAAGAAGTTATTGATGAAATTACTCAAGTTTTTTTGTTATTATTTCATTATTTTCACGATTATTATTTTACAAAATACGTTTTAAATATAAAAATAAATATGTATTTGTATTAACCGTTTGTGTTTATAAACGTCTTTTAAAAATAATTTTTTAACCTTTTTTAAAACCGTCTATCATTAATTAAATTGTTCCTTTTAAATTATTTGTTTTTTAAAATCGTTCTTTTTACAGTCGTTTGTGTAACACCCTTATTATTATTTAACGATTTTCGTATAAATTACGAAAAATAAACGGGTAATTAGAATTTCAAATACCTTGAAAATACGGGTTTCATTAAACTTTATTTACAGAATTAAAACTATACAACATAACATGTGTGAGTTCGTCATTTAACATAACAACGATACATAGTGCGGAAGCTTATTTCTTGATCGTGTTTGGTTCTTCGTTGTGCTTGATCGTCCTCCGGAGCTAAAATTATACCTGAAACTCATAAAACATGAGTTAGATTAGTCATACGTAACTTAGAACGTATCTAAACGAGTCCGGGAAGCGAAACTGATTAAAATAAAAAATTTTCGCTAAAACAGTGCTCTTTCGCGCCACGCGAAGGAACCCAGTTTCTCCCTCGCGCCACGCGAGGGAGACCGTTTTCCAGCAGCTCTGGAGCTGGGTCCTGCATTTTTCAGCAATACCGATTTTTACGGAAACGGCCATAACTTCTTCGTTATTGATCTGTTTTACGCGATTCTTTTTCCTACGCGTCCGTAATTTAATTCTCCATCAAATGGAGTTAAAATCCAACATCCAACATAATAATTTTTTTGACTTCTAAGCCTGCGACTCATTACCTTTTTACCGAATTTTAACCCGTTTATGCATTTTATCAAACAAACGTATTTGTTTGATCCTTATTTCACATACACTTCTTCAAATTAATGTTATCTACCATTTAGGGTTCTAATCACAGGTTTATTACACAATTTAAACCCGTTTACGCTCGTATGCTTATTTTGACCCGTTAAGGGTATTTAAACACTTTGAAGCTTGAAATCGCTTTCATTCATTTCTAGTATCTTATTCCTACATTTCTTATCAAGTAATCTTCCACCACAACTATATGTGCGTTGGATTTAATGTGGATATCTATATGTTCCGAGTTTTACCCCTCGGATTATTATTTTACGGCAAAACTCAAATAGAGTCATTTGACTAACATATTACATCTTTCAACTTCTATACTTATTCTAAGTATTTATCTAATCATGAAATTCGTTTCCAAACAACCTTTAAGGGTTGTTTGTTCAATTTAGCCTACAAGGGCGTTTTGGTCGATTTTGGTCCTTCTTTTACGACGAAGGACTCTCACCAATTATTCGACCAAAATAGCACTTTTAACTACAACATAATTATGCGTACCTGGCTCGGATCAACATATTGACCCGTTTTAATACCTTGTCTTGACTTATTTGCTATTTCATAGCTTCGCTAATTCACGAGCCGTTCATCCTGCGAGCATGAGACTCGACATACACTTATTAGTCGTTAATTGTCAAATGGTATCAATATTACCTTTTGATCCCTTTTTACTCTTTTTACTAGTTTTGGCTTACTTATAAAGTAGCCGTTCGAAAACTCATTTTATCTTATTCTTTTCTTGACTAATTTACCGTTCCACCCCGTTTTACCATTACTATGGTTTCTAACATTTGTTTCTGATTCCGACCCAAATCATTTCGTGTCGGAAACCATATTTCGAATATTATCTCCATTGTATTTATAACTTATAGAATAGATATGTATTCTACAAAAAGGTGTAAGTTTCACTTACCTCGCATCCAAGCCACTCGTTCTCTTCATGCTTGATTTGTTTGACCCGCTTCTTCCCCAGGCTTCACCTAGCTTGTTAAGCTTAAAACTAGCATAATAATTCGCAAGATGGTTAGTTTAGTCATTGCTAATCACGACTATTCCACCTCACGTATTTTCTATCAAAATTATCATTCGATCTTGTTAATGGTCACTTTGACTTTTCAAAAGTCAACTGTCCCTTTTTAATGTATAAAATGCACAATTGAGTTCAACGAACCCACTTAAGCATTTCTTCGCCTATTCGGTCGAAGCTATTTTTAGGCAACTAATTTAACTACATTCATCAACATAGTTTATGTACATCATAAAATCATCTAATTATATAAAACTCGTTCTTTCATTAGGCAAATTCTACGGGTTCTATCTATAAGTGAAACCCGTTTCATCATGTCATTAGGTATTCATTCGGCTACCTATTCAAATCAAGTTCTATATTCAACTAATTAATATCATGGTTTCAAACATCCATATTCATGAATAATTTACCAATTTCTTTACAACATTCTAAGAACCCATCTCAATTATGTATGATTAAAATCTCGCATCAACTATCGATTATGACGATTTCTAGCACAAACATATCATCATCTTTATTATTTAGTCAAAACCCACTTAGCACATACAAAAGTAATCATCAAATCCCTAGTTTCTAACACCAATTCTTCAAGTTTTCAACTAGGGTTTGTTTCTAAATATGAATTCAACACATATATCACTCATACATTCAACATTCATCCCCGAATTTTGATTATGAGTGTTCATCATAATTTCTAGACATCACCAAATTACAAAATTTGACATACCTTACGATCCCCTTGACTTGGTGATCATTTATATGTGTTCATGCATTGATTTGGGGTTGATTTGAGCTCCAATTTGGTAAATTTGTGATGAACTAGGGTTTGCTCCATAGGAGCTCTCTCTCCTGGTCGATCTCCACACACACACCATGTGTGTGTTGTGTGTTTTTTTTATAATTATTAAGTTTCCTTTGTTACAATCTTGGCCCCTCAAGTTTAGTTTTAATTGTTTGTTATTAAGTAGGCTATAACCAACTTATTTCTAGTAACATTCCCTCTTATTAACTAGGTTAATTATTCCTAGTTAACTTAATGGGTTCGGGAAGTCATAACCCGTTTTATTTTAAGTCCCGTTAACTCGGGCCTTTTACATACTTTGTTTTTCTCAAAGTATTTATCCTCCTTTTAATTAATATCAAGTTTATTTATTTAAATCCTAATTTTTATCGGGTTAATTTTTACCACTAACGTCATTTTTACTCATTTTCACTATTAACGTGGTTTGATTTCCAAACCCGTTTTTGGGGTGTTACAGTTTGTCTTTTAAAGTATTTTTTAAACACTTCGTTATATATATCATTCTTTTTAAAATCGTTTGTATTTTAAATTTTTAAACAATTCACTCTTTTAAAGTCGTTTATTTCTTTTACAAAATGACGTGTATAAAAAAACAAAATAAATGGAAGATTTGAAAAAAGATGAACCATTCAAATAAAAAGTTAGCAAAAGATCGTTTGTTTTTCAAACTTTTTTTTAGAAGGGTTAATCTTCTTTCAAATCTTCCATTTATTTGGACCATTTATTCGTTCAAAATTCATTATTTTTTTAACCTCTTATTTATTAAATTCGTGTGTTTTTTAAAACCTTACACTTGTTAACTTATTTTTGAAGTTTTTGTTTATTTATAAACATCGTTTTTTTTTAAATCTTCGTTTTTTAAACCACTCGTTCATTAAATTGATCGTTTTTAAATTCCTTCTATTTTTAAATTGTTCATTTTTTAAGTTCTTTTTCCACAACGCCTATAAGTAAGTTGAATATAGAATTTCAAAAGTGAACGAGTTATAAAATGGTTCTAAATGTAACGGTTTAAAAAGAAACGCTTTTAAGAATCAACGACTTAAAAAAACAATTTGTGTAAAAAGGATTTTAGAAAAGAACTATATAACATGAACTTTTAAAAAAAAAATTAAAAGACAAACAACTTTTAAAATAAAGATTTTAATAAACAAACGGTTTAAAAATGATAGACGGATTAAAAAAGGTTAAAAAACAAATGATTTTAAAAACGACGTTTATAAAAAAAAACAAACAGTTAAAGAAAATACATATTTATTTGTATATTTAAATCACATTTTGTTAAATAATAATCGTGAAAATAACGAAATAATTAAAAAAAAATTGAATAATTGCATTAGTAATCTCTTAAATATTAAAAGAACTTTGTAATTATCGAAACAACCGCTAAGGTATATAATGACCTAATTACCCTTACACTTAACTGCAAAAAGTTAACAAAGTTAGTGTCAAGTGCCAAAACTGTAATAAAATGCAACCTAAATATCTAACATGTCAAAAGATTACTTTTGGGGCTGAAAAGTTAAACCGGCTAAACCACATGAGCCAAAACTGTAATTTACTCTAATCTAACTTTAAAAAGTGGAATACCCATAAAATGCAGTTGTCATCATCTCAGTCTAGAGAACATTTCGTTTTTTTAGAAACTGAAACCGGTTCTAACCGGATTTTTTTTCTTGGCCGGTTTTTTGGCCACACCGGTTTTGGTTCTGTTTCGCCCCAATTTGGCCGGTTTTCAATACCAGTGTTTCAAACCGGTTCTTGCGTATTTCTTAAAAAATATAGAATACGACTTTTATTATTTTGTATAGCTTTCAAACTGTTTAAGGTTAAAAATAAACAGTTCTTTTTATATTTTTTAAAATTTCAATAAAATAACCTTTTTTAAATAAATTGACCGGTTTTTCTAGCCGATTTGGGACCTTTTTTTTCTTTTCAAACTGTTTGGCAAAAACAGGTTCGGTCCGGTTTTTGAAGTGAGGGTGTGGTTAGAGGTGTAAAAAAACCGGTTTTAGAACCGGAACAGGAAAAACCGAAACCGGTTTTTTTAATAACCGGTTTCTACCCGAACCGAACAACCGGTGTGTATATAGGTCAGTATGTTTGATCTTTCTAACCGGTTTAAAAACCGAAACGGGTTTAAAAAAAACTGTTAACCGGATAAAAAACCGTTTTTTTGGCCAAAACTGATTTTTAACCGAACCGAATCAAGTACACTAGTTTGGGATCCCACCATGTAAGACCAGTTTTTTAACCGGTTCGGTAAAAAACCGGACTGGTTATTCCAAAAAAACTGATTTGTACACCTCTAAGTGTGGCTGTGTACTTGTGTGGAACCGGTGGGGACTGGGGATTTTCGGTTCCAAACCGGTTTCGGTTGGGTCGGGTTTTAAAAACTGGTTGGGTGTTCATCTCTATCTCAGTCCATTCGAAGTTTAGTATTTTGTATTTTAGTTTACCTGAAGTATGTACGTCAACCTTAAATATCACCAACGTTTTTTTACGCATTGATTGTGAATGACAGAACTCCATAATTAATCGCGTTTGAGTATGTAGGTTATTTGAATCATTAACGGTAAATAGAAACATATTAACTCAAAAAAAGCAAGATTTGTGAGCAGAAAGCATAGTTTGTAAGTAGAAAACAGAGGTATATGTACCTTTACATAATCAAAGACAAGTTATACTCTGTAGATGTCAAAGAGTAAATGTAAATGATTTATGTGAATTTTAACAAATCACATTAAAGTAAACATCTGTAGGTTTAGATCAGTTCTGAAAAATATGAAATGGATTGGTCGTGCGGGTCGGATAAGAGGTCAAAAACAAGTCATTTTAAGCACGATAAAGGTTGGGTTGGGCTGATCTATAACACTTTTTCCAATACTAGTCTACTAATTGAGTAACGCATTTTCAAAGTCAATCGAGGCAACCCATATTCTGCGTTCAAAACCAAACTTCGGAGATCAGTTGTTGGATCAGTCAAACTTCAAGTAGTTGTCACCAAGATTCAAATCGACATAATGCCAGAATCACACCCCACAAGAATACGGTTTTATCAGTTTATGATGGATGACGAAAGACGACAACCCACCTTAAGAAACAAATCAAGAGCCATGAAATGGAATGTGATTCCATCAAGCAATCGGTTTCTAGATCTAGTCATCACATCAAAGTCCAACAGAAAAACAGCATATACTTCATTTTTCTACGGGGGCGTAAGACATAACTAAATAAACAGCATTGTATCGGTGCAAAAAGCAACCTTGAGCCGACTTTTGTTCTTGAGATTCTTGTGGGATTAAATCGCCCCGCCACATTTCACCCAGACACATTGTCCCGGCGAATGTCACACCAGGTAAGTTTTCCAAAAACAGGGAGCTGTCACCATTTGGTTGGCCACGATGCATAGAAGCGAAAATAAGACCACCAGATACCTCCCACTTATCACTACCATTGAAAGATCTCACAAGGTTACAGACACTGTCCGTAGAAGATCTCGCGGTATTGGAATCTGTGAGGTAACACTGAAAGGTGTCGCCTGTTTTGACACCAACGTCTTCGACAAGAAAATACTCATTGTCCATTCCTGTGCTGCATGAAAATGAGCGTAGTTAGAGGTGACAATTTTGACCCGTTAATTATTAAAACGGAAATATATCAAAGGGTAAAAATGTATTTTTAATGCACAATCTTTCAAGTCATTTAGGTAATAGATAATTATCACTGAAAAAACTATAGCTTTCTAACCAATTTGCACTCTTGCTTTTGCAAAATTATAAAACAAGATGGAAATATTATCTTACGATAGAATTCGGTGGAATGCAAGAGACGTCATCCATTTTTCTTTTTCCTGCCCGACGGAACATTTCCTTCTTTTAGTTACCCCGATGTACATAGTAGATAACTCCATTTCCTATTTTAAGAACGCCAAATTTATAATCACAATAAATATTCTCTACAAAATAATTCATTTATGCGGTAATAGTGAACTAACTTAGGTTAACGAACAACATACCATAGCTTCAAACGGCCCTTCTCTGTGTACAATGAGATGGGCCATACAACCATACTTCTCTGTAACAGAATCCACCCTGTATGTGGGTCCCACTGGTGATAATCCACTTGACAATGCAACATGAAATCTAGTTTCCCCAATACCTGCTCATAAAAGAATCATATATTGATGACGTTGCAACGGATTAACACAACAGATAAAATAAATCTAAAACGTGTAATTTTGAAGTTACCAGGAGGTTTGTTCCTATCTGTGACAAATACCAAGGCAACAGCATCACAAGCAAGTTCTTCAGTGGCGGTATGTCGGAAATCATAGCAAAAACCACCAACAATGACAGTTTCCGGTGACATGGCATAATCTAAAACAAAGAAGAGATATAAAACTACAAAAACAATTATAATAAGTCACTGATGTATTTCTAATACAAGAGTACACTCACCAAGTTTTTCCATAGTATTTATGCCTACATGAGGATGCTCTCTCTGTTAATAAATCAAATGAGAATAAAATATGCAACAAGATTAGGTTTTTCTCAAAATATCATATAGAGTTAATAATATGTACACAAAGAAGTCACATGCTTACACTGAAAATCATTAAGGCAGCAGGGGATTGATGTCCTGATCAGTGGCGGAACCAGAACGATTTAGTTAGGGGGTCATTATAAGCTTATATTCTATATGGGTTCAAATTAGGGGGTCCATATCTAAGTTTGTTCTTCAAAAACTTAAAATTTATAAATAAAAATTCAAAAAGTTCCGATGACCGGAGGGTCAACGGACCCTCTTGACCCCCCTCTGGTTCCGCCCCTGGTCCTAATATAGAAGTCGAGAACTCCCAAATGTCTGTTATGAATTTGTCAATCATGAAATCTTGTGGGTGGTCCTGAGATATATATATACACACACACAATTATAGGCATATGATAAGTTTAATGTCGTGTTCGACAAAGTTGAGATTTATTACCTCAACTTGCTTTTGAAGCGAGATTGATTTTACTTTCATCCCTGGTACACATCCAACAGTTAACACGATTCCTCTAATTCCACTCTCCAATTTAGGAATCTGTAGGTTACTTGAATCATTATCTTCATAACGTTAAAGATGAACAAATTTACTAAATAAAAAAATACAAAATATGTGAGTAGAAAGCATAGTAAACCTTTTTGAATTCTTCATAAAATGCATCCCTTCCAATAAATCCAGAGGACCAGTTGACAATGACAGGAATTTTGGAGCTTAGTTTTGCAGTAATCTATAATTCATTCATAAAATCAAAAAATGAAAAATCAAAGCAAGTAGTGTGTTATGATTTTTGATGTCAAATTGATACTCATCCCACAGTTGTTAATGGCGAATAGCGACAAATAGCGATAAGGTACCTATATGCTACATAGCGAATAGCGATAAATAGCAGGCACAGTTTTATAAATAGCGATACATCAGGAAAAAAAATTAATATTATATTATATGTATAGTATATAAAAATACCTTGGTATACACGCTATTTTACATGTATATTTAACTTACATGTATATTTAACAAAAACCTAAAATCCAGCTATTTTATAGCTATATTTAATTGGTATTTATATTTAAAAATAATAATAATAATAAGTTAATAACTGAAATCCCGCTATATATATGGCTACATACCCTGTAGTGACCTTCGACCTATACGCTACGCTATTCGCTATAGCGATCGCTATTGACAACTATGACTCATCCTTACAAAGTTTGAAAAGATAGCATAAATTCATAGAAATTCGTTAAGATTCATCGGTTTGAAATTCAATAACATACGAGTTGGAAAGCCTCTTGCATACTGAACAAACTTCCGACTGAAAGAATGGCAAATTGAGGACGAATTAGCTTCGATAGTACTTCATTTGCCACTTCTTCAATAGCAACCTAATGAAAATTGGGGCACAAAAAGAAAAAAATGATTACATAACATGACTAAGAGTATAAGTTACTACTGGTGTATAATTTAGCGATTGAAATAAGTTACAAGGAGGGACGGATTGTTCGAGCATGCGGAGGCGAACTTGGGGCGACAAAGGATGCGACTGCAAACATGGTTCCACGAGCGGCTAACGCAATCAGCAGAGGCAAAATCAACAGCTGGCGGAACCTTAAGAAAAATTTAGGGGTATCCCAATTTTTTTCCTAGGGTCGTCGACTTGTCCCTCATAATTCGGGAGCCTTGTACAACTAGTAAAAATGTGTCCCTTAAAATTTTTTTTTACCTAGGGTCATCCTTAAGAATTCGTGATCTATTAGGGTCCCGTGCGATTACTAAGGATATATATATATATATATATAATATTAAACAGTTACTAATAAAATTTAGTAATTATAATAATGATATTTTGAGATAAGATATAAGTGAAATTACGTATTAATTAGGTAAAGATAAAGTTACCTTTCTTAATCCATACTCTATAATATAGTGCGACTTTCTAAGACCACACGGTGTGGCTGTGGAAATCCGGTGTGGAGCACGGCGTTGTAGTTGGGGTTTGAGGATCTCCACCGGCGTGGGAGCAAATGCGTGGGTTAGATGGTGGTGTTTCATTGGTGGGTTGATTTTGGGTTGTTTTTTTTATATAAAAACGCAACTTTAAAAGAAAATTCATTTTGTAAGGAACTTTTTTGAAAAGCCTACGTTTATTAATATAGATGTTTTTTATGGCTCATTCTAAACACACACCCCCCTTCCTAATTATACCCCCCTTGTGAGAGGAAAACTGTCGGTCCCACGCGGGCCCCACCTGTAAGTATGTGAGAGGAGGGGGTGTAAAAAATAACTAGGGGTTGTAGAAAGTAGCACCATTTTTTATGCTTCATAAAAAATTAAAATATGAATGAATAAAAAATTCAAGTGTGAGTTTTGACTTTGCATATTTCTGCTTTTCCATATTCTATTAATATGTGTCATCTTCTTCAACCTTTTAACAAAGCCGCTGCAAATGTTCACCGGAAAATTTCGTTTTCTGTCAACCTTAAAATTTCATATCATTTTATCTTCTCCTACACTCAAGGTTCAGAGGTATCTCCATAAATAAATAAAACGGAGACTAAAAAACTTACATTTCACTAAAAAAGTTAGGGGTATCCCGTTCAACCTCTCGCCCACACGTAGATCCGCCCCTACTACCGATAAGAAGTTGAGCCGTAGCCCGTGCTACGGCTCGTTTAATGCTAGGTCCGCCCCTGGGCGAGTATGTTCTGAAGAACGTCTATGTCGAGCTTTTCGATAGTTGTCGGTAACGCCATTTTAGTGATCAATGTAGTGAGTGTATAACCTTCACAGAATCAAAGATTATTCCTCATAAGAAATAACTTCAAATTTAAAACAACAATCCCACATATAACAACCTTACCAATTTCAAGTTCACAGATACAAATATATAATTTGACTCTAAAATATTTAATAAACTGTTGAGTTAAATGCCATTTTAGTCCCTGTGGTTTGGGTAATTTTGCCAGTTTAGTTCAAAGGTTTCATTTTTCACCTGTAGGTCCAAAAAGGTTTCACCGTTGCCATTTTAGTCCACTGGGTTAACTTCATCCATTTTTTCTGTTAACGAGAAAGGCAATTCGGTCATTTTACGAGAAAGGCAATTCGGTCATTTTATAGGGCAATTCGGTCATTTTCGTTAACAAAAAAAATGGATGAAGTTAACCCAGTGGACTAAAATAGCAACAGTGAAACCTTTTTGAACCCACAGGTGAAAAATAAAATCTTTGACTAAACTGGCCTGTGAGTAAGATGGCATTTAACTCTAAGCTGTTTCCAAATAACATTTTCTACACTAATAATCATTAACTAGTAATAAGATATACACGATTTAACTAACTACTTGCCAAATATCAAAATCAAACTCAACTTCATCAATTATCGACATTGTGACTCAACAACCAAAATTAGGGTTAGCTTACTCACAGGTTAATTCTCAAACACAATTGTGAAGTGAAAATTGAAAGGTGTGTAAAGAGTAAATTACAAAGTTCGTCCTTTATGTATGTCATATATTACAAAGTATGTCCTTTATCTTTAATAAGCTCAGAAAACATACTCAATGTTTGTAAACCCTTACAAGTTATGTCCTTTAGTCATAACACAATTAGTTTTCATGGTTAAAGTTGACTAAGTCAACCCCACATAAGGGTATTTTAGTCATTTTATCCTAAATATTATAATAAATAATCATAAAACCAATAAATAAAACAATTTTAGAATTATATATGTGTATATATACAGATAATGTCTTCTCCCTCTCTCTCTTTCTAATTATCCTACCCCCACAACCACAACCCACCTGTCACCGCCACCGCCACCACCGATCTGCCACCGCCACCACTTCACTGATAAATAATCAACATGATCAGATGATGAAAACGAACAACTGGGTTTGTTCTATGATGAATTCCGAGCATGAGAGTATATTTTAATTTCATTTTTGTCCACACAAACGACCTAGATTTAAGTTCAAAAACCCTGTTCATCGTCGTTCAAATGGAATCAACAGATCTGGTTCAATCAAAACCCTAAGACAGATCTACAACCTATTCCGACTATGCATATATGATTTTCATTCATATTATGTCAAAATCAAACCCTAGATCTACGTTTTAAACATGTTCAACGCCGACCAGACAAAATCAACTCAGATCTGGGTCAAATCAACCAAAAACTCTCACCTTTCGCTTGAAATCGCCCACAATTAAAACCCTAAACCAAATAGCATCCGTATCGCCCATCTCTCTGAAAAAAAATCATCAAACACCTAATACGGTGGGCGATCTGCAGTGAAGTGGTTGGGGCTCGGAGGTGCGGACGACGTTGGGTGAAGAGGCTGGAGTAGATCGATGTCTCTGAACTCAACATCGTCTTCCAGATCTTCAATCGGAGAACACGTTTCAGATCTTCAATCGGAAACGTTTCAGATCTTCAATCGGAGGTGCGGACGTTGTTGGGTGAAGATGTTGCTCTGGGAGAACACGTTTCAGATCTTCAATCGGAGATCTGTGGTTTTGGTGTGGCGGTTTTGGTTTCGGAGATCCAGGTTATGGTGTGGGGGTGGTGTGGTCTGGAGTGAGGGTGGTGGTGCCATGGTCGCCGCCTCGCCGGTGAACCTGCAGTCGGCTTCAAGGTTGTGGTGTGGGGTGGTGTTGGTGTGAGGATGATGGTGGCAGATGATGATGTTCAAGAGAGAGAGAAGAGAGAGAGTGCGTGTGTGTTTTATAGAGAGAGACAGAGTGTGTGTGAGGTAAATTGTTTTATATAAATAAATAGTAAAATTACCAAAATACCCTTATGTGGGGTACCCTTGGCATGATTTAACCATGAAAAATAACAGAGTTAGGGCTAAAGGACATAATGTGTAAGGGTTTGCAAACATCGAGTATGTTTTCTGAGCTTATTAAAGATAAAGGACATACTTTGTAATATATGACATACATAAAGGACGAACTTTGTAATTTACTCATGTGTAAATAACGACAGAAGGTGTTTGATTACCTGAGGAATGACTGTCGAATCAAGTGGATGAGTGCAACACTGTCGTTAATTTGGTGGTAGCTCAACAATTAGGGTTCGTTAGGCCATATATTATGCTATTGAGTGAAGCAACTGAGTGTGAGCGAGTGGTAGCTCTGTTTTATGTATGTAAAGTGAGGGTGAGAATAAACAGAAGGTGTTCGGAAATTGTTTGACCAAAGTTTATTTATGCTCAGTCGTTTAATAAATTAAATGAAAAGGTTCGATTAAGAAATTTCGTTCGATTAACCAAATGAACTAAACATGAGCAAAGGTCTTGTTCGTTCGACTGCGTTCGATAATATGTAATATGTTTGTCTATGTTTATCTATACTACTTTAATAAGCATACAGGAAGGACAGAAATGGTCATTTGCCACTTTACAATCATTTGAAGCCCATTGTACAACCTTTTAAACACAAAGGTGTTGAAAAATCCTTCAACACACGCGGAGCAGCTCATGGATTCTAACCAGATCCCTTTGACCCGTTTTAATCAAATGGATCCAATATATACTTTCTTTCACTAAATCAAACCCTAAATTCATTTCATTCTCACATCCACCCCCATCCTTCTTCTTATCTCTCTCTCTCTCACCAGACGCGGTTCTAGGGTTTCAAAACCAGGCGCTCCAAGATCGAGATCTAGGGTTTCTCTGTGATGAATCTCTTTACATCCGACACCAGATCGACTTCCTCATTATCATCACCACCATTTCTAGGGTTTCTTTACCAGTCGCTTCAAGATATACGCTTCCTCAGCGATGAATCTCTCTAGATCCAACACCAGATCGACTGGTTTGACCGCTCGGTATCTTTCTTTTTACAGTATCTTTTTTTTTTTTTTGTTATTTGAATCGGATATGTGTAATATTTCAGATCTGCCGTTGAGTTGTTCGTGTTAGGGTGCACCGGAATAACCAGATGTGGTATGTGTTCTGTAGTTTAGTTTTTTTTTTCTTTAAAGAAGTTTGTATTTTTTATTTGAAGTTGATTATTGTGTTTATCTTGCAAGTATCATCTGGAATTTGAATCGGATCTGTGTAATATTTCAGATCTGCCGTTGAGTTGTTCGTGTTAGGGTGCACCGGAATAACCAGATGTGGTATGTGTTCTGTAGTTTAGTTTTTTTTTTCTTTAAAAAAGTTTGTATTTTTAATTTGAAGTTGATTATTGATTATTGTGTTTATCTTGCAAGGTATTGTTTGAGCCGTAGCTTTTTTATTCTGCGAAATGTTTGTTTGTTTACTACTGGATAACCATATGTGGTATGTGTTCTTTACTTTAGGTTTTTTTGAAGCCCATTGTACAACCTTTAAAGCACAAAGGTGTTGAAAAATCCTTCAACAACACGCGGACCAGCTCATATAAACTAACCGGATGCATTTGACCCGTTTTAATCAAATGGATGCAATATATACTTTCTTTCACTAAATCTAAACCCTAATTTCATTTCATTCACATCCGCCCCCATGCTCATATAAACTAACTGGTATGTTTGTAGCTGATTATGTTTGTTACAAATCTGGTATGTTTGTAGCTGATTTACATGCTTATGTTACTGATTATGTTTGTTACAGATCTGGTATGTTTGTAGCTGATTATGTTTGTAGCTGATTATGTTTGTTATAGATCTAATGTTACTGATAAGATTCAGTTTTGCTTTTACAGTTGCCGGAGGGTGGTAAAGGAGTTGTGTACTCCGGATTTTGTGTTCTTAATCTGTCTGAACTGAAAGTGTTTGAGGCTGTGATGCACAAGCTGAGCTTGTGTTCTTAATCTGTCTGAACTGAAAGTGTTTGAGGCTGTGATGCAAAAGCTGAGCTTGTGTTCTTAATCTGTGTGAACTGAAAGTAACAATTGTTTTAAAGTAATGAATCAGGTTAAAACTCTAAACAGCTTTGCACTTGCATCAAATTATAACTCTTTTTAGTAAACTTTTTGAATTTAAAGTGTTTGAGGCTGTGATGCAAAAGCTGAGCTTGTATTCTTAATCTGTCTGAACTGAAAGTGTTTGAGGCTGTGATGCAAAAGCTGAGCTTGTGTTCTTAATCTGTCTGAACTGAAAGTGTTGAGTCTATGATGCATAAGCTAAGCTTGTGTTCTTAATCTGTCTGAACTGAAAGTGTTCGAGGCTGTGATGCAAAAGCTGAGCTTGTGTTCTTAATCTGTCTGAACTGAAAGTGTTTGAGGCTGTGATGCAAAAGCTGAGCTTGTGTTCTTAATCTGTCTGAACTGAAAGTGTTGAGGCTATGATGCATAAGCTGAGCCTGTGAGGTTACATATGTGTTTAAAACACTTGTACATCATGCTTTAAAGGTTGTTTAAGTTTAGTGGCAAATTACTCTTGTACATCATGCTTTAAAGCGAGGTTACATAACACAATAGACTGTGATGATGATTGTATTTTGAGGGTACATAGAAGATCCGAGTAGCATCTTGGCGAGGCAATATCCAGGTTGCATAGTTCTCACTCTGCAACCGTGTGTTGCAGCCATGGCTTTAACCGTAGTTGTGTTCATCTCTCAATTACATGTCTGAGTCTTCCAGATGTTTTGAAAGAAAGTATATATTGGATCCATTTGGGTAAAACGGATCAAATGCATCCGGTTAGTTTGTATGAGCTGGTCCGCGTGTGTTGAAGGATTTTTTTAACACCTTTGTGCTTAAAAGGTTGTACAATGGGCTTCAAATGGTTGTAAAGTGGCAAATGACCATTTCTGTCCTTGCTATATGCTTATTAAAGTAGTATAGTATGCTTATTAATTAAAGTAGTATAGATATAGAAGTATAGATATAGAGTATAGAGTATAGATATAGATATAGATAGATAGATAGATAGATAGATAGATAGATAGATAGATAATGTGCTTAAAATGATTTTAGCCTTTATGTTTGTTACAGATCTGGTATGTTTGTAGCTGATTTACATGCTTATGTTACTGAAGGTTTAAGTTGAGTGCTTGTAGAGTTGTGATGAATTGTGATGAATGTAGTTGAATTTATAGACTTCCAAGCATGCTTCCTTTCTGACAAATCCGAACAGTGTTTGCTTTTACAGCTGTATTTGAACAGTCATCGTCAGTAAAAAAATTCAAAAAGGATGGCAGTAAAATATTTTGGATTCTGAAAGGTTGTCAACTGTTTGAAGACTTTTTGTCAAAAGTCTTTGATAGGTTGTCAACTGTTAAACTGTTCAACTGTAAAATCAGGAGTTAGGTTTCTGAAAAAGGTTTCGAAAGTCTTTCTGACAGGTTACTGTTCAATTTTTTGGTCTTAAAAAATTACTAAATCAATTTTTACTTTAAATTCAAAAAGTTTATTAAAAAGAGTTATAAATTGATTCAAGTGCAAAGCTGTTTAGAGTTTTAACCTGATTCATTACTTTAAATCAATTGTTACTATAAATTGCAAAAGCTGAGCTTGTGTTCTTAATCTGTCTGAACTGAAAGTGTTGAGGCTATGATGCATAAGCTGAGCCTGTGAGGTTCCATATGTGTTTAAAACACTTGTACATCATGCTTTAAAGGTTGTTTAAGTTTAGTGGCAATGGCAAATTACTCTTGTACATCATGCTTTAAAGCGAGGTTACATAACACAATAGACTGTGATGATGATTGTATTTTGAGGGTACATAGAAGATCCGAGTAGCATCTTGGCGAGGCAATATCCAGGTTGCATAGTTCTCACTCTGCAACCGTGTGTTGCAGCCATGGCTTTAACCGTAGTTGTGTTCATCTCTCAATTACATGTCTGAGTCTTCCAGATGTTTTGATAAGCAAATGAGCAGGTTATGATGCATAATATGTCTGAACTGAAAGTGTTGAGGCTATGATGCATAAGCTGAGCCTGTGAGGTTATGATGCATAATATGTCTGAACTGAAAGTGTTGAGGCTATGATGCATAAGCTGAGCCTGTGAGGTTACATATGTGTTTCTTGTGCTTAAAACACCGTGTGTTTGCAGCCATGGCTTAACCCGGTTTGTAGCTGTGTTCATCTCTCAATTATATGCCTGAGTTAGGTTGTAATAGAAGACGTAGAGGCTATCTCGCAAATAACCTTCTAAGTGCATTGGGAAACTGAAACGTAGAGGCTTCTTCGAGACATTGTGATAGATATTCATCGTCTTCTATTCAGACAATGTGAATGCTGGAGTACTTTAGAAGTGTCCAAGGCTTGGAAGAAGGTGGGAGTTGTGGCTTTTGCTACGATATGGAGACTTTGGACGAGTAGAAACGAGAAAGAATTTAATGGCAACAACATTCCGATCGCTAAAGTGTACCAGTTTTGTTTTGATAGTCATTATGTATGATTTCAGAAGCTTTGACCATGTTGATATGTGTATTTCAATTTGTTGTATTTATGAACACAGATTATATTAAGAAAAAAAAAAGTTATTTTTGTATTGTGTAATCATCATCTTCTTAGAGTTTTGGCGTGGTTTGATTTCATTTCATTCTTTGATGCGCAATGGAAAGAATCTTTATATGAGGAACCCAAATCATGGAATCAAACCAAAAATCAATATGATGAACACACAAATCATGGAATCAAACTAAAAATCAATATGATGAACACACAAATCATGGAACCACTGATCCGATCAGTTCTTTATATGAGGAGCCCAAATCATGGAATCAAACCAAAAATCAATATGATGAACACACAAGAATCAAAACTAAAACACATTAAAAACCACTTATCCGATCAGTTCTTAATATGAGGAACCCAAATCATGGAATCAAACCAAAAATCAATATGATGAACACACAAGAATCAAAACCAAAACACATTGAAAACCTCTGTTTTGATACCCTAAACCCACAAGAATCAAAACCAAAACACATTGAAAACCTCTGTTTTGATGCATTTTGAACAATATACTCAGTTGATACATCAACCCTCTGTTTTTTCAAAATCAACCCAAAATCATCGAATGGATACCAAAATCAACCCTCTGCTTTTTCAAAATCAACCCAAAATAATCGAATGGAACCCAAAATCAAACCAAAAATCATCGAATGGAACCCAAAATCAACCCTCTGTTTTATCAAAATCAACCCAAAATCATCTAATGGAACCCAAAATCATCGAATGGAACCCAAAATCAACCCTCTGTTTTTTCAAAATCAACCCAAAATCATCGAATGGAACCCAAAATCATCGAATGGAACCCAAAATCAAACCCAGAATCAACAATCTGTTTTTTCACAATATAAACACATTCAAATCATCGAATCAAATCAAAAATCAATATGAGGATGAAGATGAGCCTGATCTGTTCGATGATGAAGATGTTCGATGATGAAGATGTTCGATGAAGACGAAGAAGATGATATGTTTATCTGTTCGATGAAGATGATGATGATGATCTTGGGAGTTGGGAGAGATATTGGGAGTTGGGAGAGCTATTGATGATGATAATGAAACTGGAGGTCGGCTATTAAGTGTAAATTGTCGCCACACTGGGACCTGTTTGCACAAAACAAAACCGTAGCATACCAATTTTAATCCGAATTCAACCAATTCAACTAACATGCGTTACCTTTTCTAACACATAAAATTAATAAAGTTGAGCCATGATGCATGTGTGTTAGTATGTGTATTCATAATTCATAGTACCATGTATATGCATTTAAATTTATGCCTGAATCATACGTGTTTATGCTATTAAACGAGTTTACCGAGTTACATATTTGTTGCAACTTATGTTGACGTTCTTGAACACCCTCAAGTCGACGCTTTGAATGTCAAATATAGATCAGAAATTATAGGCGGATTGGTTTGAATAGTTTTGAGCTTATGGTTGTGCTTTTGTTGGCTTGGCGCAGTTCGATTTGTTTACATCCTTGTAAAACTCTTTAAATCCCCATCACCAGTTTTGAAGTACCTTAACTGAAAATTTAGATTTTAGTTATGACCCATCTGAACTGAACCTTCTCATGCACACCCTTAGAATGACTAAGAAGTGATTTGTTTTCCTTTGCATCGCGAATTTGGTTTTGGTTATGGCTCAAAACCGAACTGCCCTAAGATAGCCCTAAACTCACTAACCTAAGTGATATGTTTCCCGCCGCATCGCGCGGGTAAAAAACTAGTTCATATACGTTTATTTACATTCGTTCGTGTTCATTTGTCTATGTTCTTTCGTTATAGGTTTACTTTTCCGCTTAACTTTTACACCCCCCACACCACAAATAATAATAACAATAATAAATATATTAAAAGTAGTAAAAATAAAGCTTGTTAATTTTAATTATTCAATATTTTGAAACCCTATCACTATTAGTCTATTAGATTACTTTAGTCGTCGTCACTCGCTGCTACCCTACATGCTTCAATCCAGGTTTGACGCTTTCTCCATTTTCAATCGACATTGAACCATTCACCGTTTCCATACATCGTCAATGTTTAAGGTTACTTGTGTCTTGATTTATAACTTGGTGGTTGTCTAATGTTTAAGATTAATATTGCTTTTTATATTTTTCAAATTAATTTTTGTTTGTGTTCGTTTACATTCTTGAGCAATGTTCACGAACTGTTTTGCGAACAACTGAATTTCCTTAGCAAATAAACACGAATATAAGCTTCTTTCGTCATGTGTTCACGAACTGTTCGCGAACACCTGAATTTACTTAACAAATGAAAACGAAGATGGTCTTATTCGTGTTCGTTTACAACCCTAAGTCTGAGAGATGCCCAATGATTCTTAGGAAGGGTACATTGTGTGCGAGTCAAAATCGTTTTGGGGGTAAATTGTGTGTGAGTAGAGAAGCTCATGAGCTACTCAAGATCATCTTCTAAAAGGTCGAATATAAAAGAGTCTAAATTGAAGCTCGTTTTAAAATGGAATTCGGCTTTGTTGTATGAAATTATTATAGAATACTTATATAATATACATTTTATTATATGCAAAATAATAAATTAATTTTCTATAAATCACTATTATATTGTAAATAAATAAATATTTAACTAAAAATCTATTAATCATCTTTATTTTCACCATAAAATTCAACAATGAAGTTAAAACAAATAAGCCGCGCTTGAACTTTAAAAAATTTTATACCCATACATTTTCTAAGGGGATGCACAATAGCTTCTCCTCAGTGGTTTTGTATTTTATTAGTTTTCTTTCTTTTACATTTAAAATATAAATTGTTGAGCACAAATTTACAAATTATTAAAGCATTGAACTAGCATTGTATACACTCATGGTGGCTTTAAGTTTTATTTTATTATTTTATTAATACATTTTATTTTAATTCTAATAATATAATATATTTTATAAAAGTTCAAATACATCGTTGCATTTTTAGGTCAACTAGTTATTTTCCACCCGCGCGTTGCGGCGGGGACCCAATGACTGCAAAACGCGTGTCAGCAACAGCAAGCAGATACTGAATATCAAAACATAAATAAAATGACGTGGTAAGTATAGGACCCACACATCCTACACGTTGGAAATTCGATTGTTTTAAATTCAGTTATTACGGTGCTATCACGTTAAAATATGGATGAGCTCGGTACCGGTAACGGCACCGAAAGTACCGATCAGGAAAATCATCGAAATTAGGTACCGGCACCGAAAATGCACGGTACAATACGGTATGGTATTTGAAGGTAAAAATCAATAAATACAGGTATGGTGCTAGACCGGTGTCGAACCGAAAGTAACGATTCTGAAAACGCCAAAAGGTGGGTACCAAATTGGTATCGAGAATGATTTGGTATAGTAAATTTGGTACCGATACGATACCAGTTTGATTACAGGATTTGATACGATGTGCTCATCAATAATCTAAATATCCAAGTTAATTTTACATAGAGCATGGCAAATATCTTTGAAAAAACTATTTGAGCCTTTCCTTTACATGTGACATTATTTTTTTCATTTTCGCTATCAGACTATGTGTAGTGAAAAAGGCAGTTATTGACCGGGGTTGAGGCCGATGAATTGCTTAATCTTTGTGGCTTATTATTTGATTGTAAGCTGAATACAGGGCCGGCTACAGGATTTGATGAG
Source organism: Helianthus tuberosus (assembly GCA_030545235.1). NCBI lineage: Eukaryota > Viridiplantae > Streptophyta > Magnoliopsida > Asterales > Asteraceae > Helianthus > Helianthus tuberosus. The sequence goes on from CM060370.1 coordinate 187,696,453, forward strand.
TTCGGTACCAACCGTACCGAAAATACCGTTACCGAAATCTCAAAATGTGGGTACCGGTACCGAATATACCTAGTATGGTACGGTTCGGTACCGGTCGGTACTGGTACGGCACCGGTATTTGAAGGTAAAAACCGGTGAATACCTGTGCAGAACCGGTACCGAAAATACACCGGTTTGGTAAATTTGAGACCGGTACCTATACCCGATACCATTTGCTCATCTCTTAATGATGTTACAATTCTAATTTTAAATAATTCTAATTCTAATTCTAATTATAATTTTAATTTTAATTTTAAATTCTGTCTACTCATTGAGTTTTGATTTTATTATATATAGATTTTGTTGGTTTTAATTTGATACCTTAGTCATATTAACAAAGTTGTTTTGTTATAAAAAAAATGTACCATTATTGATAAGGATATGTATAACAATACTTGGAGAAGACAACCTCGTTTTAGATTAGTGTTGGTTTGATGTGGCATTGGTTTCCTCTTCTCGAGTCACAATACAAGCTTCAACCATAAGACCTCATTTGGGGTCCACGGGCTTGAAGCCCGGGGGTCACTTCAATGCTTATACATAAGAGCCAGCCCCGATTGAGTGACCTTTCATCTCATCTTGTATTTGGCTAGGCAAATTTGTATAGGTCTCTCATCACATATTTAGTCTTATATTTATCATGTATTGATCGTATATTGGACTTGCTAGACTTATTTTTATCATCATGCATATGCATGTACTGGTAAGGGTTTCTGTAAAAAGGACATTTTTCTACAAAGTGTGAGAAGTTTATATAGGTATTATGTTTTAAATTTTAGAGATGGTGTTTTAGATTCTTTTGGCACCGTATAATAGAGAAAAACACCAAACGTAACAATTTAAAACATAATGAAATGTTTTAGACATGAGATCTAAAACACCGTTCGAAGAAATCGGTATGTTTTAAATTTAATGCCTAAAATACATATGATTGTGTTTTAAATTATTGTGTTTGATGTTTTTCTATATTATACAATCTCAAAATTATCTAAAACACCATGCATAAATTCTAAAACACAATACTTACATAGACTTTTTACACTTTGTAGGAAAAATTTGTAGACTAACTCACTAACCTTACCCCGCACACACTATATACAACATTATATGCCATTATACTTTCATATTTCAAGACTAAAAAAGCCTACTTATCACAAGCACATATCACACTAACAAGCTAAATTGGCTAATCAAAATTTTTTTTTTGTCGGGTATTTTAGGTTAAATGATTTGGTGAATTGATTAGATAAAAATATGTTAAATAAGTGAGTTAGATTGAATTATATGGAAAATGCAAATGCTTAGCCCTAACTAATCTTTTTTATGTTATTTTTATTTGTTATAAATTTTTTTAGAACTTTCATATATATAATATTGATAAAAGATCAAATACAAATAACTTTAACGTACAAAACGTACGAACTGAAGGGTTTGCTAAAAAAACACGGTGACATTTTCGTAATTATTTACTATAGAGTAATTATCAAAATTACTTTACAAATGATCTTGTAGGGTAATTTTGATCTTGTAGAGTAATTTTGTAAAATGTTCTTGTAGATTAATTTTGATCTTGTAGTGTAATTATCAAAATTACTCTACAAGTGTATCTTGTAGAGTCTTGTAGAGTAATTTTGATCTTGTATGGTAATTATCAAAATTACTCTACAAGTGTATCAAAATTACTCTGCAAGTTTATCAAATAACATACAATTCAAAATTATCTTACAAGATCATAATTACCATACAAGATCATTTGCAAAGTAATTATGATACTATACAAAATTACTCTACAAAATCAAAATTACGCTAAAGAACCTTTTACAAAATTACTCTACAAGATCAAAATTACTCTACAAGGTCATTTGTAGAGTGATTTTGATAATTACTCGACGAATAAATAATTACGAAAATATCAGCGCGTTTTTTTTGGCTTTTTCATGTCTTTCGTACTTTTTGTACGATAAGACACTTTGTACATGAAATTAACTCTATAAATTTATGAATGAAATAATACTTATTTTACAAACAAACTTTACAACTAAAACAAATGAAATTCCACTAATTATTTATTTGGGTATCCAAACTAAACCCAAAATAATAATAATAAAATAATTTGAAACCCAAATAAGGCAACCCCATATTCCACTTTCAAAAACTACTAACAACCGTTGTTGTTGGATCAAATATCAATCAAGATTCAAATCCAAATCACGACTTCATCAAATCCCGCAACAAAACAGTTTTCTCGATGTATGATGAACAACAACAAGACGACCCACTTCAAAAACAATTCAAAACCCTCCAAAAAGAATGGGATTCCATCAAACAATCCTTTTCCAGATCCAATCGCCGGAGTTCCACCACCCCCACCGTCGCCGCCGACCACCGTGTCTTTCATCCGTACGAGGATTCACCCAAAGAACTCATGACACTGTTACAGAACGAATATTCGCCTGCAAAAGATGCAGTTGAGATAAATGAAGCAGAGGCTGAGTTTGTTGAAGCCAATGGAATTGATGGTGAATGTTTTGATTTTGATGAAGAAAGTGAAGTTAGTACAGAGATTTCCTGCAAGGGTTTTCAAAATTATGACAAGTACAATCAATTGAGTGGTTTTGGTGGTTCTTGTACGGGTTCATCGCGGTTGGATGTGGCGGGGAAGGGTGTAAGGGCGGCAGCGAAGAGTGGTGGTGATGGTGGTTCTTGTACGGGTTCATCGCGGTTGGATGTGGTGGGGAAGGGTGTAAGGGCGGCAGCGAAGAGTGGTGGTGATGGTGGTTCTTGTACGGGTTCATCGCGGTTGGATGTGGTGGGGAAGGGTGTAAGGGCGGCGGCGAAGAGTGGTGATGGTGGTGGTTCTTGTACGGGTTCATCGCGGTTGGATGTGGCGGAGAGGGGTGGAAGGGTGGCCGCGGTGAAGGGTGGTGTTGGGAAGTGGTTTGTTAGTTTAGTTGTAATGGTGTTTGCACTTGCTATTGTTGCATTAGAGTGTAGTAGTGAACACAAAAGTATTCTAGTTCCAACATGAGTTTTAATCCAAATGTTTTTTCTTATGTTTTATTTTCTTATTTTTTGAATTTTTGGGTTTGCTATTGTTAGATTTTGCGGTTAAAAGTCAACGAGTCAAGTCGAGCCTGTTTTAGTTAGAGAGTGTTTGATTTTGCTTGTTTTGTGCTCTGTCTAAAACTCGAGCTTAGGTTTACTATTGTTACATTTCTTAGAAAAGTCGATGGGGCATACAAGTTGAGTTGAGCTAGTTTTACTTATAGTGTATAGAGTCGTCTTGTTTTGAGTTATATATCTAGAGCTTAGGTTTGGCTCGTTAGTAGTTTTTCAAGCTCGGCTTAATTTGAGCTTTCATCGAGCGGATCTCAAGTAGCTCATGACCAGCTTGACTCGTTTACTCTTACATGGTATCTCACTGCATGTCGTCTACTCGTTTAAAATCAAATGATACCTTTTAAAATGCATATCCAAACACAACCAAAAATGACAATATGATCATACATTCATAGATAGAAGTATAAGTTATATATCTCGAACAAACTCGCTTAAATAGTCTATATAAAGCCGGTGACAAACACATTATTTCAACAGTAAAGAAAACGAAAAACAGCGAGCTAATGCAAGTTGACGTTAGTCGAGTAAACATCTACTTGGATTTAGAAGACTCGGCTTTAGCTGTGGTTGCACCATCGGTTGACGGGTTAAGCTCATCCCAAGCATCAATCCAGGTAACCATGGCATCGCCAAGCTTCTCAAAGTAAGGATCAATCGGGCCAAGTTTTTCCTTCACGAGCTTCGAGAGCTCGATGTAGCATTGTTGTGGGGTTGTGCATTCTTTCGGGAGCGTGACGTTTTGGAAAAATGGAATGATGTCTTCTTGCCAGTAGATGCCTTTGTATTCCTTCTTTAAGTTGACAAATGGGTTGCTTGCTTTGCTATGCCAAATGTATGGTAACCCTGTTTTCACTCCTAGCCCCAAATGGTCACATATCACCTACAGTTTCACACTAACTTGATCAATATATGAACCCAAATAGCTTTTTAATCAACTAAAAGTCTAAAAAACATCTATTATTAAAGTAATGGAACAAAACAATCAAAGTTGCCGATTTCGACCCGTTTATTTATGAACGGGCCGAACCCAATTAAGTTTATCTTTAACGGGTCAAATAGGTAAAAACAAGAGGTTTAGCTACATGGAAACATGTGAAATGGATCGAATGGACCAAAAAAAGCCCAAAATGATCTTTTAACCTGCTACAACATTTTATTTGAAAGATTAGATTACTATGGTCGTTATATATTTTTTGTAATCATATTTAATAAAGAGTTTGTTTGTAAAAAACTTTGAATTATTGAACATAAGGAGTTTCTGGCCAACCCAATCTGATACGATCCGTTTAAAAATTTAAATAGTTTCTGGCCAACCCACTATGCAACCTCTAGAAACAATGATTCAATGAAACACTAAAATACCTTCGCACACCAACCAGCCCACATGTCATCATACCGACCAATGGGTTGACCGTCTCCCATGAGCCCAAAATACATGGCGGGCCCGATGAGTTCCCTATGAAAACCAAGGTTCATCCCACACATAGGGAAAAGGGTCTCTTTTGGGATGGTCAAAACAGCATCCACATACCTGCAAATTTGTAATAGAGTCGGTTATTCAGAACTGATTTATCTGAATATTCAGATGATATGAAACCTAATCTGTTTATCTAGACAAAAAAAAAACCACTCTCGACTTGAAACAAAAATAGGACCTGGTGTTGCGCTCACGAGGCTTGACAAGTTGAGTCGGGGCATCATAATCCGGGATATTAAGCCAAAGGCCATGAGAAATGGCTGTGGTGACACCTTCCCTTAAACTGAAGGGATACCCCCTAACGAAATCGGCACCTTCCCTATACGGGTCATACAATGTGTTGAAAAAAAAGGGTGCTGCTGGTGTTAACAGGTTGTGAATGTGTTGTGCCAATGCATTGATCTCTTGTCCACTTGGATCCTTAGCAACCTTCATTTCAATACAAAATAATAAATCAACAATTTAACATTCAGGCATATAATAAGTTGCATTAATGCTATAAGTGTCGAAATGTCATTTTCTTCTAACATCCATCTCCATTTATTCATACAAGTCAAACTGATCCTAAGACTGGTCCCAAAAGATCGGGCTACAAGTCAAATTGCATGCATTGGTTACAAGTCGAATTGCAGCATTGGTCCTCTCATATAGTCATTTACATGTTATATATACATGTATAGTATATAGACAATTATACATATTGACTTTATTGTCAGAGGGTGGTCCCGAGGCTATCGGGCTATACGGGTTATTTGACTTATTTCTATGTGCAGTTCCATCCTAGGGTCATATTCCAAGATCCAACGGATATATTGTAGCAAAAGCTTGCAACCATAAATCCTTAATAAAAGAAGTTCAACAAAATAGTTATACTATAACGGTTACTTTTGTTAGAAAAGAAAACCTTTCTAGAAATTTTTGGTTAGTAGTTGGTTGGTGGATACACGAATAAGTTAGGTAAAGAAAGGATTTTTTTTTTTTTATAACAGTAGCTGTTTTATGGTTATTAACACTCCAATTCTATAGGATATACAGATGATGTGAGTCGATTTTAGAATTAAAAGAACTATTTTACAATCAAAATGCAAAGGAAGAGCTAAGACAACACGTTGTGGAGTAACTAAAAAGTGTTGGTTCCTAGGCCATGTCAGTACCACATAGGCAGGAAGCAACCCTTTAACTAATGCGTTGCGGAGTAACTAAAAATTAAATAAGAAAACAAAAAAAGGTTTAGTGGTGCGTTGGGGGTGGACCCACCTTTAACTAATGCGTTGTGAAGTAACTAAATATCAAATTAAAACAAAAAAAAAGGTTTAGTGGTGCATTGAGGGTGGACCCCACCTGATTTCGCCTTCTTGGGCATTAACAGTTAACACATTTAACGAAATAAGGGGAAAGTTGGGTGGCGCCCCCATGCGTTTTGGTTTAGCGGTCGCCAAATCCTATGTGGAGGGTGGGGCGTTAGTGGGTGGCGCCCCACAACGTTCAGCCTAAGCATGATGAACAAGATCCATAGTGTACCCAAGATTGTTTTTACCGACAAATGAAAGCTTCGGTTTGGATCAGGTCGAGTCATATAATTAATGATAACTCTCCATTGAACCCAATAAAAGCTAAAAGCTACAATGTGGTTTTAGAGGTAAAAATTATCGGTAATACATCGTAAAAATAACCATTCAACATGTATAACTGAACTATTTAACCAAATTCAATACTCATTTTTTTCGCTTTTGTTTTTCAAATACAACATTTTAAGTTAAAAAATCTCTTGGTTAGCACTCAAAACTCTTGGGGACGGTCAAAAAGGCCGTAATTTCCGACCGTAATATATACGTATCACACGAAACTGAAAAAACTACGCGGTCGGTTGACCCGCATTCTATATAAGAGGTCCAAACATACTACTAGATAGTTAAAATGTTTAGTGCAAAATTACTATTCCTAATCAAAGAATATGGGAATTTTCCACTTTTCCCTACTTTAAGGGTTGATTGTGATTCCTAATTAGACAACAAAAAGTCAAAATTATTTGATCCCATAATTGAGAAAGAGTCAACAAATTTAAGTGGTCCAACAAACCGAACAATCGTACGGTCAACACTAGATCTTAACACGTGTCACGATCTAATCATAGTCTACAATAACAACCTAGCCATCGCCCATAGTAGTCTTCTTCTAATCTTACCTACTGTTGACTTCAGATGCAAAAAACGAGATCTAAAAACTCGTTAACGATCCCTGACTCACTGAGTCAACTCAGTACACAAAATTGAGGAGAATTTACAAATGCTAAACGAAGACCCATAATGTATAACACGTGTCGGATCTGGTTACTGAGTCAACTCAGTAGAGAAAACTCGTTTATGTTTTAGACTTGGTGAGTGAACTCAGTAAAGAAGATTCGTTTATAATCCCAGGCTCACTGAGTCAACTCAATACACAAAATGTATAACACGTGTCATGATCCGGTAACAGACTACAAAAACGACGTGAACTCAGTGAGTCAACTCGGTAGAGAGAACTCGTTTACGATTCTAGACTCACTCGTTTGGGATCCGGACTCAGTAACGAAAAGTCCTCACTGAGTCAACTCAGTAAACAATAGAGAGAGAAAATTTGAAAATTAACTTACGAAGCAGTCGTCTTAGGAAAAAAAAATCATTTAAAATTCTGAACTCAGTGGAGATATTTCGTTAACGATTCCAGACTCACTGAGTCAACTCGGTATTTCAAAAATTGGGGATTAGAAAACTTACGAAACAGTCGTCATCAATGGTGAAGATATACTTCTTCTTGGAAACAAGAAAGCCGAAGCACCGACAAGCAGAATCTTTGAACGAGATACAGCTGGATTTGGGGCCAAGGATCCGATTGATATCATTACGGTTGTAGAGTTCGTAATCGAATCCATCGGGTACCCGGATGGTTTTGGTGGGATCTCCATCTTGAACGATGATGAGATGGTAGGGCTGGAAGAAGGGTCGCCACTGCTCGAGGAAATCGAGGTTGCGGATGGTGGGGATGACGATGTCGAGTTCGTTGACTAATGGTGGTGTTACGACGGTTGCGGGAATAGACATGGTGGTGGTGGAGGTGCGGTGAAGGGGTTTGAGAAGGGGGGATTTATGAGGAAGAAGTGAATGTGGGGCACATGGGGGGTTGAAATAAATCAATAATGCTAACTTACCAAAGTTAGATTGATTATTCAAAAAAATATACTTGATTTAGATATTTATTTTAATAATTAATTAATGGAGTAGATGGAGATTGGTATTGACAAACTGGTGTCGAAAATACACGATACAATACGGTTTGTTAACGGTATTTGAAAGTAAAAACTTGTAAATAATAGTACCGAAAATGCCAAAAGTCAGCGTTATCGAAGATATTTTGGTTCGGAAAATTCGATACCGATACCATTTATTCATCACTAGTGTAAAGTATAAACCTTTGTAATGGCTTAGGGGAGGGGGGTGGTCACTAGTGATAGAATTCTATCACTCACAAGCACCAATCAAGTTTCGTCATGTCATCAACCATTTTTTCATCACTCGCAACCTTTTTTAGTGGGGGTGGTCATCACTCACCACCACACCCAACAATTCCCCCCCAACCAACAACTACCATCACAAACCAAAAGAATAACGCCGTGATAAAAATAACGAAAATCCGATTCCGTGCTACTATAACGCGTTATAGCAAGAGGCGGGGTGGGAACTTTGGTTTTTCCACGCGTTATAAATGCCATCACGGGAACCGCCCCGTGTGGCCTTATGTACTTTAGTAAAGAGTAAATTACAAAAATCGTCCTTTATGTTAACATCAGATTGCAAACTATGTCCTTTGTCTTCAATAATTACAGAAAACCTACTTTATGTATGCAAACTCTTGCACGTTACGTCCTTTGACCCTAACTCAGTTATCTTTTTTTGTTAAATTAGGTAACACAAGGGTATTTTAGTCTTTTTACCTATTATTAAAAAACTTTTAATAAATAAAACAAAATATCATATTATTTAAATATACATAAACATGTATGATGTATCTATCTATATTTATAAAAAACAAAATATCATTAGTTAAACTCTTTCTCTCTACCTAGCTCTGTATATCATCTGCCACCACCACCACTCCCACCTCAACCACCGTCCACCGCCATCCTTAGCAACCACTCCCACCTCAACCATCGGTATCACCGGCCACCCACAACCATCAGTAATGTCGACCACTCTCTCTTATCCTATACCCAACTTCAAACCTTAAAACCCCATATCCGCCGCCGCCGTCATCAAAGATCTAGAAGCGCGCCGTCGAAGATCCAGAAGCCTCCGCCGTAGGTGGTTAGGTCTGGTGGTATGTGCTTGATTATGGATCGTTTTGGCGGGTCGGGTTCTAGGGTTTGTGAAATAGAGGTTTGGGTCTTTGTTGGAGGTTGAATCCAGTGGTGTATTTTCCTCAAATTGTTAAAAAAGAGGGGAGAGGAATAAGTGTGATTTGAATTTAAATCAGTGACATCCAACCTTGAACATTGGTGATAGTGGCCACTAAGACCTTCATTGTTGGGGTTGGAGAGTCTTGTAAATTGTTTGGGTTTATGAAGACTAAATCGAAGAAGGAGTTCTCGTTTTCGGCGATGTCGAAGTCACCGGCGGTAGTGGGCTGAAGACATCCATGGTGGAGTAAAGAATGTGAATGTGTGGGTGGAGAAAAAAAAGGGTATAAATAAAAGTTGCAGAGGGGGAAATAAGCTTTTTGCAATAGTGAGAAAGTGAAGAAAGACTAGATCTTTGTTTGATTAAAATTGGTATTGATAAAGGGAAATCAATACAGATCTGAGGTTGGAGAGGTTCAGTGGCGGCGGCTGGTGGTTGTGGAGAACTCAGAACAGAGAGAAAATGGAGGATTGTTTATGGTGGTGGTGGTGTTAAAATGGTGGTGGTGTTGGTGGTGCTAAAATGGTGGTGGGTACAGGAGGTTAGAGAGAGTTGTGAGGGAGAGGATATAATTTATTATTTTTTATATTTTTTAAATTTTGTATTGTTTTGTTTATTAGAGATATTTTAAATAAATTAGTAAAATTACCAATATACCCTGATTTAACATTAAAATTTAACTGAGTTTGGGGTAAAGGACATAACGTGTTAGGTTTTGCATACATAAAGTATGATTTTCGTCAACCTTAAAGATAAAGGACACACTTTGCAATCCAATACAAACATAAAGGACGAGTTTTGTAATTTACTCTTTTAGTAAATAATTTATTTCCATGATTAGCTGTAATCGTATCCCGAAATATGGGATTATATCTTTAATATATATTGAACTCAATTCCATCCCGCCGCGATGCGGCGGGTTTTAGTAGCAACGAACACAATTTTACAACTAAAGGAAAAAAGAACCAAACGTCACACACTGAAACATCGATTGCTATACATTGTGTGCATAAAGCATAGCCATTCCTTTGCTTTTAGTGCAACGGGTTGTCTAAACGATGCTTGTATTTATTTCACATGTACTCTTGTAATTTCTCTAAGACTATTTTTTATAACATGTTTTGTTTTTCAGATTTTCTTAATTTCTCTAACACTATTTTTTATAACATGTTTTGTTTTTCAGATTTTTTTAATTTCTCTAAGACTATTTTTTATAACATTATCTTCAATTACGTTTTGCAAAATTTAAATTATTTAAATGTAGGTGTGTACAAAAGTAGTCTTTCAGTGACAAATTCAAAGCACCATTTTTCAAAGCCATAAAACTCTTGTGTTATGTGCATCCATCATTATACCATCAAATCATTTCTTTATTTTGTTTAGAGTTAAATGCCATTTTAGTCCCCGTGGTTTGGGTCATTTTGCCAGTTTAGTCCAAATGTTTCATTTTTAACATCTGGATCCAAAAAGGTTTCGTCGTTGCCATTTTGACCCAACTGACTTAACCCCATCCATGGACCTCTGTTAAGGCAAGGGCACTTTAGTCATTTCCCTAATTATTTTAATTAACCCTTTAATATTTCCATCTATATTTACATATAACTAGGGTTCTGTAACAACAATAGATAATAGTCTTTCTCTCCAGTGAGCAAATGTCCATCATCATCGAACGAATCAAAATGCCAAAAAGTCAATGGTTTAACAAAATCAAATGAAATCCCTAATCTCAAAATTAACTTATAAAGCATACAATGGTCTTTCTCTTCTTTCTCTCCAGTGAGCAAAGGCTCATCATCATCATAGCTGAAAGTGTTTTTTCGATCATGCTACCAATCGAAATGGAGCCTTCAGTGGTTCAGAGTTTCTAAAATCCATGACCGCAAGGCTAGTTGCAGGGTAAAACCCGCCATCCAGCATCCTTGCCATGCCATCCGCATCGATAATCGGAATATATGTTTAACGCATCACAACCAAGCCTCAAAAACAACCATCCACAACCGATACTTAAACCAAAGCCACCACAGCCTCACCACCACTACCACCACCACCACAGCCTCACCACCATAACCATCACCACTACTGCCTCACCACCGCCTCACCACAACCATCACCAACACCTGATTAACCTTTTCAAATCCACCAAATTGATTGTTGAATCTCCTCTGTTATGGCAAATTGACAAAGGGGTTTTGTTTGGAATTGAAAACCAAGTGGAATGGTGGAAATAATTACCGTTAATGGTGTCAGATTGGACAACGAAGAGTTCGTCGGAGTTCCAACAGTGGCTGGCGGTGGATCTGGTTCTGCCGGTGGTCACCACTGTTAGAATCGGACGGCCAGTCGAAGGCCCCATCTCCGATCTCTCTGACCATCTTCGACCTCTCTCTGATCTCTTTCCCTCTCTGCGATTCTCTCTCATCTCTCTCTTGCTTTCTGGAATGGAAAGTGTGTATGGATATGTGTGTTTTAATTAGATTATAGTAGTGGGGGTGGTGGCTTTACTCATGGGTATGGATGGTGGCTGATAGTAGTGGGGGTGGCGGTGGTGACTGGTTGGGGGCGACGGTGGCTGGTAGAAGCAAAGAGAGAGAGATAGATAGAGAGATACAAAGATATAAAATGGTTGGGTAAAAGCTGTTAATATATAAAATATGGGATATTTAATAAAACCTTTAAATAAAATAAAAAGGAAAAGACTAAGTTGCCCCTAACTTAATAGAGGTCTATGGATGGGGTTAAGTCAGTTGGACCAAAATGGCAACGATGAAACATTTTTGGATCCAGATGTTAAAATTGAATCCTTTGGACTAAACTGGCAAAATGACCCAAACCACAAGGACTAAAATGGTATTTAACTCTTTTTTTAAGGGTGAGCGGTGTGGGGCGGTAAACCCTGTAGGATCGTTCGACTGATCCGAATGAGTCGATCAGAGGAGTTTTGATCAGTTACAGGTGCGGAAAACAAGTAACTGACGTAGAAACAGCTAATTCTTCACTTTTACTACTGATTGTATTGATTAAATCACAAATACATTCAGTCTTCACACCAGCAGCATTTCGGTATGGAATACAAGAACTGATTCTCTAATTTCGCTCAAAGTGACCTATATATAGGGTCTTGATTCTGCTCGAAATGACACCAGACCACTAGGAGCGGAATTAGCTTTTATGATTCCGGGCGGAATCACCTACACATGTAAGTTTGAGCGAAATCAGCTTCTTACACTCTAAGACATGCTACTTTCTTGTAAAACGTGCCCTAATCTATACAATCTATCTTAAGACTCGATATAAGACGAAGACAACAGATGTATGCACCAACAGACTCCCCCTCAGATGTTGACGAGTCATAAGTGTCGAGTCTGACTGTCTTCAATCTTGATCAGTCTCTGTACTTCACTTTCTCTAACATATTCAACAGACTCCCCTTAACAATGTGCTGGCATTCCTTTAGTTCTTCAGCATCATCTGCTTCAGGATCGTAATTTGGCTTTCACAGGTTCAAGATCGTTGCCTGGCTCATGCTTTGTCCTTAGAGTCAAAATCTGGCTCATACTCTATCCACAGCATCCTCAGATATCGGAAACTGACTCTTTAAGCATCCTCAGGATTGATCGACCTGGTTTTCTATCACTCGGCTTTGACGTTGTTCCAAGATCGTCACCTAGCTCACGTTCAGCTCAAGTTATCTGCACAATCTCTACCTCAAAGTAAATTTTCTCATTTTAACAATTCAAAATATGCACTAACACTGACTCTTCCTCAAAAAAAATAACTCAATAATCTTGATGAACCACTTTAAAATTTGATCAAAACACATTTGATTTTCAAACACATACTTCTTTTCACAAAAATGTCATCATGTTTAGCACTTGGAATTTTGAAAATCAGCTCTCCAACATCAGTTGTCGAAAATCTTTTTGGATTTTTCAAAATTTATGCTAAAACACATCGAAAATCTTTTTGGATTTATTAATGTAAAGAAATGCAGTAAAGAAATATTTACAGACAATATTTTTGTGAGCTTTGTGTAAGAGGATCATATCAGTTCTTGAAAAGTCACAAGTACCGTTGAACTTAGTTACACATTAAGAATTAAACAATTCACTTAGATTGCCAATATACTGATCCACTTAAATTCTCACACAAATTTCAACTGATTCAGGATATGATTTAGATGTATTAAGAACTTAAACTCATTCATGTGTCCCACCTCTTGTATATACTCCCGTATCCAGATCCCAATATTCAGTCTTACAGGTGAGTATACCACAGATGATATCTGTAAGGGGTTAATAAATTATGAAGAATCATGAGAGCTCAGGTCAGAACTACCGTTCAGCAGAGAGATCATGACTCGACTTTTGGGTACGTCCCCTTTAGAGGATCTTTTGTATTACAACAGCAATGACTATCAATTTTATTGTTTCATCAATTTGCTGAGGGCGGCGCTATTTTTCAAGCAAGCAGAAAGTATTATTCGAGGACTAGGTCAGAACTTCCATTCAGCAGAAGTCCCGGAATAATACCCCAGATATCATTGAGCATAAAGACCTAGTATCTCAGAAAGAGGGACCTTTCAAACGAGATTTCAGGGGTTACCTATATATCCAAGTAGTGTTCCCCATGAAATAAGCAAGTTTGAATTTTAGTTTATATCCCGAAAAAGCTTACTAAATGTGTAAAAACCTATCGGCACATCATCAGTGAGACTGTTTAACACTATTTAAACATTACATTTCTTTAGCATACTGTGACCGTCTGCTGATGTACTATCATTTCCTCTTCTTTGACACCAAAACTCATTTTTTTAATTTTATCATGTTTTTGACTTTTTCAAATTTTCTAATGTTTTTGGATTTTCTGAAATTTTTACTCCCCCTAAAATGCAAACACATTTAAAGAAATTTGAAAAAAAACTATACAAGCAAATTGACAACTGATATCGAATCACTTCAAATCGCCATCCACTTGGCATAAACAATCAGAACTCCCCCTTACACAAAACTATTTTCTCATTATGATTTCAAAACACTTAAGTTTGTTTTAACCAAAATGATTTTTCTGGAAAATAAGATTTGTTGATTTTAAACCATTTGTAAGTTAGGGGTTTGGTTCATCATATTGTCTACTTTTAACCACTTGTAGCAGATCAAGTACAAATTAATGTCCCTGATTTACCACTTGCATGTATGCAACCTCTGTACCTCTTGTAAAAATATTCACAACATTCAAGCCTATGTAGGAATAAACCTCTACACAAACCATTTTACCAATCAAGATGCCGATTCCTACTTCGCACTTACCAACCTGGAAGCTCCGGCAATTCCTCAATCTGTAAAAATTTAGACAATTTTAAAATCTTTCACAAAAACAAATTTAATAAGAATGATGCCGATTCCTGATCCACAATTACAAACTTGGGATCTCCGGCAAGTCAGATTGTTTAAGGGAAAAGAATTTCCACCCAAGTCTGACCAACCTTGGGTGTTTTTAGCTCTTTTAGCTCTTGTTCAGTAGGGTTATAGGTGGCTTTCTTTGTTGCATAAAAATCTTTAACCCCTTTTACTTTCCCATCAAGCATTTTACCAAAAAAAATTCTTAACATTTCCATTGAATGTTTTCTCAACATCAAATTCCTTCTGATAAAAAAAGAATTGATTTGAGATCTCAACCTTACCAACCTTTTGCTTAATTTTTTCAAACGTCAAAGATGGAATTTGAACATCATCCTCAACTTGTGGCTCCACTGATTTTGTGGAATCAGATTCATCGCCGACCTTTTCATCAACCTTCTTAACAACCCACACTTGGTTGTCCTTGACTTTCTTTTTGTAAAGATTTTTCTTCGAACACTCACCAACCTCATAAGTTGAGTTTTCAAAAATTTTGAAGTTTTCAGTTGGTGGTTCAACATCAATAACAATTTCTTTCAGTTTTTCAGAAACTCCATGTTTAGTTTTAGCATTTTTTGGACAATTACATGCAATATGACCAACTTCATTGCACTTGAAACAGGTTCGAGTCTCTTTTGGATGAAACACTCCAGTTCCATTCCTTTTCTTCTCAGCAAGAAACTCCTGGTTTGATTGTCTCCAGAAAGGTTTCTTCTGTTCCTCCTCAGCACTTCCACCTGAAACAAATTCTGTTTTTGTTTTAGAATTTTTCTCATTTTTATAATTTTCTGGTGGAATAAAGCCTAATCCTTTCTTTTTGTAGCTACCATTATGATTTGGTTTCTTTTGAAAACCAGAACCAGAATTGTAACCCTTTTTCTTGTTTAATCGTTGTTGTACTCTTGAAGTGTATTTTTTAGGTTTTTCAGTAAGATTTAAATATTTTATTTCAGAAATCTTAATTTCTGTCATTTTGAAAACCTTTTTGATCATGTTGAATCTAACACTTCTTATTGGAAACTCTTTATCAGAGTATAATTTGTCAGAATCATTTAAAGTATATGCTACTTCAAATGTTTCATCATTCAAATTCGATTTTGATAACAAAAACTCTTTACTGTAAGACTGTTTAACCGACGATTTTGGACCGTTGACCGACGGACTTGAACCTCCAGACTCAGACTCAGACTTTGACTCAGACTCCTCGTCAGTATCCAACACCTGATCGACCACCTTTTTTATTAACTCAGACTCATGATCAGTGTCAGACGATGTGAAAGTAACATCAATATTTTCTGGTAAATCATCAGTTGTATCGGTTTTTAGCTTTATATTGACTGCTTTTTCAACTTGCTCCTCGTTTGGTTTTCTAGGAGAATACCCTTCCCAGATTGGAGGCGGACACTTGTTATATCTAACAGTTGGTTTCTTACCACTATCTTTTTTCTTTGGCTTGTCCTCTTGGAAAGCTTCCATACCTGCAACAGTTGGATAAATTCTATCAATAAGATAATCAGAACTAGAATAACTTTGCAATAATCGTCTGATTCTCTCATTTTCAATCTTTTCGGTTTCCAACTCTTGCTTCCATTTTGCACTTTCTTCGATGTAAAAGTTTATAGCTTTCTGTTTCGTCATCATCACAGCATTCATCATCGTTAGTGCTTGTTCTCTTTCAGAATTTGTCTTTTGAAGACCAGTTACTGTTCTGTTCAAAACATCATATGATTCCTTCACGTAATTGAGATTAAACAATAACTTCTCTTTCATCTTCTCAAACTCTGCCAGCTTCTCATCTTTTGCTACACATTCTTTGCAAGTCTCCAAACACTTTAAGCAAGGCTTGACGACTTCAACAATCTTTTCTACTTTGATTGTTTTCACCACTTCAACAACTTTTTCAGCTTCAGTCACCTTTTCTACTTCGCTCACTTGCTCAATCTTTTCAGCAGCAACTTTAACTTCTTCATTTTGAACAATCTTATCCTTTTCAGCATCACTTTCAGTCTTCATTTCTTTTTGTTCTTTTGCAGCTCGTTTTTCTTTCAACTTCTTCAGACGATCTGCAAAATAAAAATGAAAACTTTCAGGAAAAAGATGAGATTTTGCAATATTAATATGTTTTTCTTCCTCGCTGCTGTCATCAGTTGGTGATTGATCAAAACCAATTGAATTTTCAGCATTATCATCCGAAGAACCAGAATCAGATGGTGTTTGATCAAAAACAATTTCCTTTTCTGAACTACCATCACTTTGTGAACTTTCATCTACACTCTGTGAGCTTTCATCAGATACAACCGAAACTTCTTCTGTACTCTTCACAGTTTCACCAATAGACTTCATCCATGTGGTAAACATATCTGGTTCTTTCACAATCTTAGCAATGAAAGCTTTAAAATTCCCATTCTCATCTGCAAACATATCCCAGCTAAATCCTTCAGGTAACCTTTCATCATCTTGATTGATCAAGCATGCTTTGTTGTCAGATGAAATGAATTTCTCCCAGTTGAAGCTTTCTTGATTTCCCAAACAAGCTCTCTTTGAATCCTCTATTCTTCTACCATGAGCCACCTGTGGTTCTTGCAGTTGTTGCTGACCAACTTGCTGATAAATAGCTTTCCGATAGTAATCATCTTTTCCGAACGGATTCTGAGCTCCACTAGCTTCTCTGTTCTTGCATTCTCTCTTAAAATGCCCTTTCTCCCTGCATCGAAAACAAGTAACTTTAGATTTATCAAAACCTAAAGTAGAAACATGTGCATCAAGAAAGTTATTTCTTCCAGTAACAAGTTTGAACTTTTCAGCCCGTCTAAGAACACTAGCTAGACACCATTTAATGTCCATCAGTTCCATCTCTTCGGCGTCTATCTGATCGTAATCCTCCTTTGTGAGCATAGGATTTCCGATCCTTCCGGCCACTAAACCTTCATATGAGAGTAACACAGAACCTAGCAATGCCATGTGATCTTTTGCAGTTTCTTCAGAAAAACTTTGTCCGTCAGGAAGATTCAACGCGATGTTACACTGGATCATATAACCATTTCCAGTTTTAGTACTTTGAGAATGGAAACTTGTAGCTGACTCTTTCGGATTGACACTCGGAAATGAAGAGAATCCACTGTTTTTGTTTGAAGTCTGATCAATTTTTTCTGTTGAATCTCCAGCACTAAATGCAGTTTGGATCTTCGGGCTTCTTTCAGCTTCCGTAACACTGCCTTCGTAATACATCTTTACATCCTGTTGACCACTTGGACTGTTCATCCTCGCGATCTTTTGCTGTTCCAAATCCTGACTTTCAATCTTCTCAATAAACTGAGAAATTGTTAACCCATCATAAACCCCGGTATTTTTCAATATCATCAAATAAGTTCCCCACTCTTTCTGCGGTAACGCATCGGCTAACTTGTCTACCCACTCTTCACGATCTTTTGTAATACTCAGCATTGACATGGATCGCACCAAGTGACAGTAACGTTCAATCAGTTTCTTTGTATCTTCTCCCGGTAGACTACTAAACAGATCAAACTCTTTCTTGAGCAACGCCTTCTTGCTCTTAATCATGTTCTCACTACCCTCAAACTTTACACGTAGAGCATCCCAAATTGATTTTGAAGTCTTGTCATGCTGAAGCAACACAAAGATGTCTTCTTTGATGGCTTGTTGAAGCAAACTTATCATCATCTTTTCAGCACGATACATATCTCTTTCTTGATCACTGAACTCAGAAATTGTTTTCACAACTTGTAACTCAGTACGAGGCAACACATATTTCTTCAGTATACACTCCCATGACCTAAGATGGTTTGCCTGAACCCAGTTTTCAAATCTGTCTTTCCATCCGTAGTATTCTTCAATACTCATCAGTTTCGGAGGCTTTTGTAACGTTCCAGTCTCGTTTTCCAAGTTCATGTTATGAGCAATAGAAGCCGGAGTAGTCGGAGATGAAGCGAACGCGTTGTAGAACTCTTCACTCATGATGATATATCACGTTTTTCAAAAACACTTGATTTCGAGCGAAATTAACTAATATCAGATTCGAGCGAAATAACAAACAATACTTCTTGAGCGAAATCACTGAGTGCTGTTAGGAGCGAAATTAGAACTTTAGTACGCTGGAGCGAAATCAAACAAATTTTTGGAGCGGAATCAGCATATTTGTAATTCTGGAGCGAAATCAAACAAATTTTTGGAGCGGAATCAGCATATTTGTAATTCTGGAGCGAAATCAAACAAATTTTGGAGCGGAACCTAAAACTTTGTATCTCAAGAGCGAAATCAGCAAGTATCTCGAGCGAAATCAGAAAAATCCAGTTCGAGCGGAATCAACTCGAAGGTCCATTTTGTCCATTTTAAAGCCGTTTATTGATCTCAAACTTTCAGGAATTTGTTAATAGTCACTTTTATACAATCTGTGAAAATTTGAACCAATTTTGACCGTGAAAACTTTCTGAAATGCTGAAAGAAGGTGTAGAAGTAAGAAATCTCAATGAAATCTAGCTAATCTCTGCACAACTCCTCCTCCTGAGCTCTGATACCACTTGTAGGATCGTTCGACTGATCCGAATGAGTCGATCAGAGGAGTTTTGATCAGTTACAGGTGCGGAAAACAAGTAACTGACGTGGAAACAACTAATTCTTCACTTTTACTACTGATTGTATTGATTAAATCACAAATACATTCAGTCTTCACACTAGCAGCATTTCGGTATGGAATACAAGAACTGATTCTCTGATTTCGTTCAAAGTGACCTATATATAGGGTCTTGATTCCGCTCGAAATGACATCAGACCACTAGGAGCGGAATTAGCTTTTATGATTCCGGGCGGAATCACCTACACATGTAAGTTTGAGCGAAATCAACTTCTTACACTCTAAGACATGCTACTTTCTTGTAAAACGTGCCCTAATCTATACAATCTATCTTAAGACTCGATATAAGACGAAGACAACAGATGTATGCACCAACAAACCCACTCGGTACCGCACCCACATCCACCGCCAACATAGTTTACCGATCAATGTTACCGAAATGGGGGGAATTTCAGTGAAGGTTTACCGAGTCGGTGAGAGGGAGGGAAGGGGGAGAGAGATGGGTGTATAGTGAGGTCCATTCCTTCTCAACCAATCACACATTTTTCCTTTTTTTTAATAGTTTACTTAAACCGCATTAGGTAAACCACCACCAATGTTTTTGAGCATTAGGTAAACAATTTAGGTGAATTGACGTGGCACTGTCTGATTGGGTGAATGGGGAGTTTACCTATTCCAAATAGGTAACCACTCCCTTCACCCTAAAGGCAAATAATTTCTTTATCTATTACTTCTTTTAATTTTTTCTGAAATTATGTTAAAGAAAGATAATCTCAGAAAGTCTCAACTCCCTACAAAAGCTGAAGGTGTTGCTCTTCTTTTTCAAACGTGATGAACCCGATTGAGATATTTTAACCCTAAAAATTGTTACTTTTTTATAACATCTGTCTACAGAATAAAAGATTCGTCAATCAAGAAGTAAAATCAAAACCTTAAGTCCTAATTTCATTGTTTCCCAAACAAACATCAAGAACAAATCCTACAAATTACAAATCAATCTATGAAGACCCAAAGAAACAAACGCATCAGA
This sequence comes from Helianthus tuberosus, assembly GCA_030545235.1. Lineage (NCBI taxonomy): Eukaryota > Viridiplantae > Streptophyta > Magnoliopsida > Asterales > Asteraceae > Helianthus > Helianthus tuberosus. The sequence continues at coordinate 187,716,539 of CM060370.1, forward strand.
GATCACACAAAAACCCATAAATAAATTCAAACCTTTTTTCAAGATTTCACACATAAAAGTTGGGGTGTAACCATAACCGGCAATCACTAAAATTCAATACCAAATACAAAATAAAAACTCAAAAACAAAAGGTTAAAACAAAATCAAAATGTAAAGCAAAGGGGTTGCGGGTTTAAACCTACCATCCAGCATCCATGCCATAGCAACTTTCATGATTGTTCATATAAAATTTTCCACTCATCATAGCCAGATTCATCTACACCAACGCGACAACTTGACCGGTACCTCAACATCATCAATCACAAAGCAATGAGCAAAAACGACAACACCAAATCAATATTGGCATCGTACAGTGTAATCATGTTATTGCTTCAATGTATGCCTTCGACTTTCTAAACAAAATTGGTGGCAATGGCAAAGCTGTAGAAATAGCCACCAACAACAATACTGGTGGCGGTGACGACAAATCCACCGGAAAAGTCACTCGCAAATCCACAAACAAAGAAATGGGGTTTAAAACCCATAGGTTGGTACAATCCATACAACTATGGGTACAACCCTCACATGCTCATAACAGATACAACCCATCATGTCCAAATAATGTACCCACATGAATGTCAACGGCGGTTGTGACGATAAACGCACAAGCAAGCCCACAGACAACCACACCAGCGAAGGTGCCAACAAATCCACCTCCGGCGACCAAAAGACTGTCAGACCATGGTAAGACGGTAGGAACGACTTCAAAATCCAACACAATGCCATTGTCGGTGTGAACATTAAAGGCACAAACAAACCCACAGACAACCACACCTGCGAAGGTGCCGACAAATCCACCTTCGGGGGTCAAAAGACCGTCATACCATGGTAAGACTGTCACACCCCGATATTTCCACATTACCGGTGGGCCCGGCGGGGAGTATCATGGCGTAGTTGATATCATCATAGTCAATTGTATACAGTTTAATGCACAGCGGTAGTCTTGGTAGAAAATAATATTACAAACCGAAATGTAAAGTATGAAATAAATATTTTATAGACGGTTGTACGAGGATCCACAGGCGGATCTAAAACATAATATAAAATATGAGTGAATTTCAAGTTTTGTCCTTTATCTTTATATCCAATTGCAGGCGCTGTCCTTTATCTTTAAAATTGACGAGTTTTGTACTTATTGTTTTAAAATTTTGCATGCTCTATCCTTTAGCCCTAACTCAGTTAATTTTTTCTGTTAAAATAGATCATGTGCTAGACACATGAGGGTATAATTGTCTTTTAACCCTAATTAAAAAAACCTACTTTAAAAAATATATATGTCTATCAACTAATCTCTTTCTCTCTATAAACACTCTTCCTCTCTACTCCATCTTCACCGCCTGCTCCTTCCACCACCACCACCACCACCACCATTACTCTTCCTCCCTCTCTCTACACTACACTACGCCACACCCACAACCGGAGATCCAGATCTTGATCGAAATGGATCAGACTAAATCATCACTCTTCCTCTCTCTCTCTTTCCACCATCTCTCTCTAGAAACTGGATCTGCAATGGTGGTTGCAGATCTGGTGGAGGGTTAGGGTTTGCTCGAAATAAAAATTGGGGATTTCACATACAAACACAATAATCACAAAAGGACATCTTCATCTACTCATTCCAGAATTAGGGTACAGAGAAGAGAGAAAGAGAAGACGTTTGGAGGCTGAAATTGCATATTCTGGAGAGACCCCACATGAAGTTATGAGGTATGTGACTGTAAATGAGTGGTGACTTGAAGCTTTGGTTGTAAATTGGGAAGCTGATGATAGGAAGCCATAATACCAGAGTTGTAAAATGATATAAATTTTTGCAGGGGTTTAAAATGGTTTTAAAGATGAAATTAAACCACATTGGTAGGAAATGGAGAATGAGGGACATGAAAATTTACAGGGATGATGATTGATTTTTATGATGTAGCAGCAATTGATGTGAATTGAGAAATGAACTTTGAATCCTAAAACTCTTTCAAAGAAACCGTAAGTACTTTGAGTTTATATTTTAATTAACATAGTTTCTTTAATTAAATAGGTAAAATTACAAAAGTACCCTTATGTTACATGCACATGACCCCATTTAACATTAAAAAGAAACTCAGTTTGGGCTAAAGGACAAACCATGCAACAATCTGAAACATAAAGTACAAAACTCGTTAATTTTAAAGACAAAGGACAACGCTTGATATCAGGTATAAAGATAAAGGACAAAATTTTCAATTCACTCTATAAAATATTGTTCAACAGACTTTAAGCATCAAGAACTTGCAAGATTTTTTAACTAACGCCCAGAGCTCCCAGCCAATTATGTACAGTACCTGTCACTTAGTCTTTTTGAAAAATACGTCATTTTACACTGGTAAATACAATTAACCGACTCTTTTGAAAGCATTTATGAAAAATTGATTTAAATGCACAAGGCACAATTATTCTTTTATAACTTGGGACCATTATATTAAAAATAATCTTGTATCAGATTTACATGTTTGTCCAACATTTAGGGCCGTATAAAAACCGAACAAGATTAAACAACACACCACAAATATAAACTCACAGTGGTTTACCCCAGCAAATGAGTATATCTTTTACATACGTAGCTGACAGGTGTATGCCTACACTCCGTGCTTAAGTCGTGGCCATTTACGATTTTTAAATGAGCCAAGGATATCCAGGACACGGTCGTTAACCCCCAATGTTATTTGTTATCAAGCAACACAGTTTAAAGCGGGATTATGCAATTTAACCATTTTCGATTAAAAAGTTTCTACACCCGACCAAGCGGTAAAATTTTACCGTATCCCAAGCCCGTATAAAGGAAAATAAGTTAAAAGTATTTACCTGAGCTTAAGATGCAAAAATTTGTATACTCAGTCGTATATTCTAATCAAACACGTGCAAATAACTTCTACTGGGGCTCTTAATCTGGAACGAAGGTTTTATTAACCTATTAGATTCCAAACGGGTCTTATTTAAGTTGTAAACATAGACCGGTTAGTTTAAAGAAAGGTTTACGGTACGAAACGCTAGATTAAGCGGTGACCGGATTGGAATGTGATTTAGACCCGAAAAGTATGGAGACTTGTATAAATGGGTAAACTAAATACATTCTGGATTTTGAAATAAAAATAGTAAGGTTTGACCCGTTTCGGCTAATTTATGCAAACTAGTTACATAAACCGTACCGAACGCGCATATGCATATCAGGTAGCCGGATGAGTCATGTACAAGTTCCATAAGTTATTATGCTTCAAATATGTTATGATATCAGTAGGATATCAACAATTATGCCCAAAAAGATTTTTAAACCAAATTATGCCCCGTAGGGGTATTTTGGTCATTATAAAGTTTATAAAAGAGGTTTAATACTAAACTGTGGTTATAGTCTAAAACATTCAGTAAAAATATTTATTTTATCAAGTTACATCAGTAAGATATCATACATATGTGAGATTTACCATTTATGGCCAAACTATGCACTGTAGGGGCATTTTGGTCATTTCACATATGTTTTTAAGGGCAAAATTGGAAGTCTGAGTTCAAGACTTATACTTACTGTTAAAGTATTAAAATTTATTTATAAAATCAGTAGGTAACGAGTCTTAGGTGTTAAGTATGGTTTTAAATCATACTATGCACCTAATTATCGTAAAAGTCGGTAATTGACGATATTTGAGATGTTCATGAAATCCTGAGATTTTGATCAGCCTTTAATGTTTAAAATATTTTATTTAATATATAACATCAGTAGGAAAAGGTTTGGCGTGTTAATCATATGTTAATCTTATTTTATTAACAAAAAGGGTATTATCGTCATTTATCGAATTATACGAGAACCCAATGATATGGTCAGTTTATAATCTGAACCAATATTCCAAAAATCCCTAAAATAATAACAAAACAGTGGGTAATGAGTTTGGTGCCAAAATTTGGGTTTAGACATGATTTATGCTAAAAAGCATAGTTTAATTAATAAAAAGTTTTATTTTAAGATATCTTGCATAACTTTAGTTTGAGACCAGAAAATGATGTCAAATTTATTTGACATGCTTATATATCAGTAACATAGCTATTTGTATACTCGTATATTCAAAAATCTCGTTTTTACATTATACGGGCATAATAGTCAAATTTAAGCAAATAACGGAAACATGCAAATGAACTCAGATTACTAAGGGACCATGAAGTATAACCTCAGATGGCTATACTAACATATAATATGGTCACAAAGGAACCTTAAGGCACAAAGAAACTAAGCTAAATTGGGTCAGAACTGAAAGTCAAAGCAAAAGTCTACTTTTGCGACTTTCGGTTGCGAACCGAGCCAAAACTCAGAATTTTCGGGTTGAACATGTCTAAACATGTTCTTATAATATTTACCAAGTTATTAAAGTGATAAAACTGATCTTTTAGCTTCTATATTATCAGTTATGAATTTTATTTAAAAACTGACCTATTTGACTTTTATTTTAATTACTTTGACCCGACAATTAACTAAGTAAATGTGATAATTAGGAGGTGCCCTTTTGAGGGATTATCACCTACTTAATTACCAACACATAGCCACTTTCAATTCGAATAATGGTTGGACCGTTTATGATTAATCAAAAAGTTAAAGCACAAATATGATAACTTTGACTTTCGGTCCTTAAACTACTAAAAACTGAACTACAAGAGCCAAGAACACTTACAAGGGTCCTTAGCACGAAAGTTTAACTTGAGAGAGCTTCCTTTAGGTACAGGATGCTCCAGAGAAAGAGTTGTGAGTGAAAATTTGAAGGTGCAAAATCAAATGTGCAAACAAGGGAGCTATTTATAGGAAATTGGAGGCTCTCAAGATCATTTCAGCTGTTATGGAGTGATACCAGATGATCCCAAGTGTCCTAGTGTCAGTAAAAACCATTAACTTACCCCTGGTATCGCTCAGAAGCCATGCAATGGCGGTGGACAGGCTGCAACATGCAGCTGTCCAGTTTTTGGTCACTGGTAGGTTCCTCGCGGCCCGCGTAGGTTATGAGGGGAGGTCTACGCGTCCCCCGACACTCCCTATTCCGGTTGAAACATTTTTCAATTGTTGCACTTTCATTCCCTGGTCCTTTTAAGCATAAATAACTTTCATTTATTGCACTTTTGACCCCCATAGTTAACTTTTAAGTATGTAGGGACATAAAACAAACACCGTTAGGCTTCCGATCAGTTACGAGATCACCCGAAAGATATTATTTCTCCTCGTTGACGCTTTTAGCCCTTTTTATTGGAATTTACAACTTTAATCATTTATTTGTATCGAAACTTCACGAAGTCATTAACCGACATTCGTGAGAATAAAATAAATTGTTACAAAGCCTCGGGATCGTTAAAAGGTCATTCAGATGTAAGAATTAACATGTTGACACGTTTAACTCCTGTGCTTTATAAACTTTTGATTTTTAATCACAAAGGGCTTCTTAGATCCGACAATTTACTCATTAAAGAATACGATCGTCGCGTGAGGTCAATCAGAGGCACAAGTTTGGCATGTTGACGCTTTTAGTCCTTCCACATACATCTTTACACTGCTTGTCAACTTTAGTCCCTCAAAGTTAACTTTTTACATGATTAGTGTTTATGACACGTGTCTTTACTATATTGGACATGATTTTGCGAGGTGTTACAAAGACGGTGGGAACGACTTTGAAATCCAACACAATGCCATCGCCGGTGTGAACATTGTGATGTGGTGGAAATCTCTAGACAGAAAGAAACAGAAAGAGAAAAGTGCAGATGTTATAGCGAGAGAATAAAATGGGTTTAAAAACCCAAAGTGGGTACAACTCACTCAACCTTGGGTACACCCCTCAAATGCACACAACACTAAGAAAGCAGAGTGTACAACCTCTAATGCAACAAAATGTTGCAAATTATACTATTATATAATTGAATAGAGAGAAGGGATCAAGGATTCATTAAGAATACATTGTGTTTTATGGTATCACGAGATTATGTTCTCTAACCCTAGTTCTCTAACCCTAGTCGTTCGCCTCCCACCCCACTTCTCATCTAGCCAAAACACTTCTCCTCACTCTCACAAATTCGTTTACTGCTTCCTGTCTTCCATTTGAAACACCATGTGAAGACTCACCCAACTGTTACAATGTCCGATATCAAGAGTTTCATCCCCGTTACTTTGGAGTTGGAAAATTCCCAATACTCATCCTGGAGTTTCATCACCTTTCTCGTCATCGATCACATATCTCCCAAACCAGCCGTCTCCTCTTCTTCAGATCCTCACAAAGACAAAGCTCCTGTCAAGACAAGTAAAGACAAATGGGATCGCTCGAAGAAAGCTCCTGTAAGGTCTACACAAGCATGCTTCCCCCTTACCCACCCAAACACAAGAATATTAGTTAGCCGAAAATATACCTCCCATCAAGCTAGGTCACTCATTAGGCATTTAAGATCGGTTATTAAAACCCAAATTAAGTTAAGCTTAAACAAACTCTAGTCTAAGTTTGATCTCAATTAATAAATGAGCTCAACCTGGGCTTCATATACCATAGCCTAGATTTATGCTCATTTAATGAAGGAAATCAATCTCAAAACTCAAATAACGAGCTTAAATAGGCTCACAAACCTAGACAAATATATTATTTATTTAATACGCTGTATTAATATAATAAATATATAGTTTCATAAGAAATATTTTGTGAGAAGTGTTTTAAGCCTTAGATCTTGTAGTTAATGGTTGAGATCAAGAAGGGCTTAAAATGTAAATTATGTTTTATTTTTTAGTTAAATGCCATTTTAGTCCTTGAGATTAGGGTTATTTTGACAGTGTAGTCCAAAGGTTTCATTTTTCACCTGTGGGTCCAAAAAGGTTTCACCGTTGGCATTTTGGTCCACTGGGTTAACTTCATCCATTATTTATGTTAACGAGAAGGCAATTCGGTCATTTTACATGTAATTCTGTTAACTAGAAGGGCAATTCGGCCATATAAAATGACCGAATTGCCCTTCTCGTTAACATAAATAATGGATGAAGTTAACCCAGTGGACTAAAATGGCAACGGTGAAACCTTTTTGGACCCATGGGCAAAAAATGAAACCTTTGGACTAGACTGGCAAAATGGCCCAAACCACAGGGACTAAAATGGCATTTAACTCTTTATTTTTTGACTAATTTGGCTAGATTAGGGTTAATAGTGTCTTTTTATATTGTATTTTTAAATAAAGAAATTGTCATCAACTTTAATGCACATGCAAGTTCCACCCATCTTTTTTGAACGTCAATAACTTTTTATACGTAACGTTTTTTAAATAAATTACACCATAATAACGAGCATTTTTTATGTTTAATATGAGTACCATATTGTTATATTTATATAGATTTAAAAAAATTACGTATAGCATGATATGAAGCCACTGGAATGTAGGTTTAAAACACCATACGAAGAACATATACTAGAATGCAGGTTTAAAACACCATGCGAAGAACATACGAAGAACACACACTGGAATGCAGGTTTAAAACACCATGAATGCAGGTTTAAAACACCATAAGAAGAACACATACTGGACTGCAGGTTTAAAACACCATGAATCCAGGTTTAAAACGCCATACAAAGAACACACGAAGAACACATAGTGGACTGCATGTTTAAAACACCATGAATCCAGGTTTAAAACACCATGAATCTAGGTTTAAAACACCATACAAAGAACACATACTGCACTGCAGGTTTAAAACACCATGAATGCATGTTTAAAACACCGCACAATAGATGTTCGCACAAAACAAAAAAGAAACCGTATTACAATGATGATGATAACTTCTTGCGATCTTGAAGATTTATAAGAGATGGCAAATAAATCACAGATTCTTAAAGGATCTTAAAAAAACAAATCGGAATCCTAAAATAACTCCTAGGCGGTTATGGAAATATTTATCATTTAATTGAATTATTGAGTAAATTATTTTTTTACCCTTTAGAATTATATAACTCAAGGACACAGTCAGCCCCACAATATTTCTCACAATCCTCACGCTCAAACCCCTTTTTATAGGATCCTCAATCTATACGACTATAATTATATATATATATATATAAAAGTTTTGAAAAGATAACGAACGAGGCAAGTTCGATCTCTCTTAAGTTGGGTCGCCTCGTTTATATCATACCCTTTATTTTAAGATCACACTCGGATGTTCAAACCTCTAGTATAAGCGTAGTGGGACGGGTGGGTCCATTCGGGGAAGGTACAGTGTCATAAATTGCTCGAGTCATTATAGGTTCGAATAAAACACATCTTGCTTATATTAGTATTATTTTGGTTCGAGTTGAAGTTGTTAAACAAATATCTTTAAAAGAGTTAAAAGCGGTTGTTTTAAACAAGTATTACACAGCTAAAGACGAAGGACATACAAATTATAGTACAGTTTTCAGTTATGAATTATTTATCGAGAAAATCAATGAAAATTCTTATGAATTATTGTTAACTTCTCACGCATATTATTTAATAACCAACCCTTTGATGGAAGTCAAATAATACCACAGAGTGAGTGGTCTAGTGGTATGGTGTGTCAAAACTAAAGATGTGATTTTAATTCAAACAAAGGATTCAAGAACCAAATGGTTCATTACAAGATCAACATAACCGAACACACTCGGATGTGAAAGATCGACAAATTAGATACCAAATTAAAAGAACTGTATTAAAGACTTAAGACTCAATTGATCGATGTGAAACATAACCGGTGACCCCTTCTTATATCCGACTGGGCTCTCCTTAAGTAAGGATATAGAGCGATCTTCACAGAAGGAGAATAACGAGAGATTGAGAGTTCCTATTTTGATCCTTGAAACCAAACAAAAATCCAAAAAAACTCATTAGGATGAATAGCTTTAGCATCGTTGATGACTTGATGACATCAAGCAACAGCTGTACTTTAAGGCTCAGATTAAAGGGCAATAGGCTAGAAAACGAATGAAACCATCAAAAAAGAAAGACCCAACAGCAAGAAGATCTCACAAAATTCACTTCACAGAAGAAAACGAAATTAGAACAAAAAGAAAATATAGGATTAAAAGGAAAAAAGAAACATACTTTTGGGTATGAATTGACAAGTATTTTCACATGATTAAATGGTGTAAGTTTAATTTACTATAAGTATAATCATAGGATTAGGATCAAATACAAAGGGTATTTAGGTGTAGAAATTATTAATAAAATAAACTACTCGTGAGAGTCGATTTTCGCACTCATCATCCATCCAAACAAACACAATTACATATTTACTATATATTGATTATCAACTTTTCTCGTACTCACAAAATCACTATTCAATTTTCTTACACATTTAACCTCTATACTTTGCTTATTTTACAACTTTGTCACAGACATTTTTATTCATTTTTTACCCAAACACTTTTCCATTTTCAACTTTGGTTCTTTATACTTTTCATATTTCACAAATTTGTCGATACGTTCAGTCTAAATTTTGCGAGTTAACACGTTGCAATGCGCGTGTGTGGTTCAACATTTTTATGTTGTTTGTTTCGTCGTTTAATGGCTCCGTCATAATATGCTGGTCCTATTAGTTTTTCTTTTATATGTTTTACGTTTCGGTCTAACTTTTGCGAGTTAACACGCTCCAACGCGCATGCATGGTTCAATGTTTTTATGTATACTTTTTGTTCGGTTTAACGGTCCCGTCGCAAAGCACAGGTCCTAAATACTAGTTTATAAAAAATCACAACACATAGATGTTGGGATTAACGTGTGAAGCCCGACCCATTCCGGGTCGGTCAACTTTTTGGCAGAAATTAGAACAAATATAAGACCAAGGATAGTGACTGGACTGGTTAGGCAAAATGATTTAAGGGTTTCGGTTTGCCTAAGCAGGTCGCGGGGTCCCCCCACGTATGCAATACGTAGGGGTGGATCAAGGTATTTGTTATTGTTCTTGAGTTCTTGACTGAAAGATATTCAACCCAGAATATTGATGATGTTTAAGTGTTATTGTTATTTGATATTTGAAGTGAAGAAGAGATTGTGCAAAGTACACAATTTGGAGGGAAAGAAGAGAATGTATGTGTGTGAATAAAATCTGAGTGAAGGTGTTCTCTGATTTATCGAAGGATGGTCATGCTATAAGGAGAAACATTTGACCCTTGATTCGTAACTTCAGTGGGGGACTTGCCCATTTTGGTTAATGGAAGGCTTTTGACTTATGAATAATAGGGTGTGTCTTCCCTCATGCGCCGAATGTTGCTGTTTGAGGGAATCCACAGGTAAAGTGTGATGTGACTGATCACTGGTTCGTTCATTTTGCTGCTTATGGCAGCTATTTGCTTTTGAACCCTTTTAGCTTTCAACCCTCTGAGCTGTGTTGCACTCTGACCAGTTTATTAAGCTTAAACTACCCACGTCATCAAGAATCATAGCAAGTTTTCTTTGAATTAATTTTGATCAGCCAATCAAATAATTGCATTGCCTCCACTCACGTTCAAGGTACAACAAATATATTTCATTATTTGTTGGTGGTGATTATTTTTGAACAATAGCAAACTAGGATCAGTTTTGCTTATTATGGTTTCAATACAATCTTAATTTGAGTTGGTTACAAATAATATAGTTTATTATTTGGGTTGTTATTCCACTGCTTATTTGGTTTGGTTGTTACCCTTTTTTTACTCGTATCGCTTCTCGTGTTATAGCTCTTTTTATTAATTAAATAGAAATACCAACAAGTTCTTAAGGCCCGAGCCGTAGTATTGTTTTAATTACTTTAACCCTATACCGACTCTTTTCGGGCCAGTCGCGTGCGTGTGAGTGTGAAGTAATACCTAACAAGTGGTATCAGAGCTAGCATTGGCTCACTCTTTGATTTCTAGTATTATGGATGATGAGAGTAAAACGAAGATCGAGAAGTTCGATGGACAAAACTTTGGATGGTGGAAGATGCAAATCACGGATTTGCTATGTCACACCCCAACCGATGGCGGAAACATCGGAGTGAGACGAAAACGAGATTGCAAAAGACTTCATAACACTAAATGTGACAAGCATTTAATAAACAATATTTCATTTCATTGCTAACATCAAGTACATTGTTCGAAACATAATTACAACAAGTTTGAAACAAAACAAAATAGAACAAGTACTAAAGTTTAAAGTTGAGTTTCTAGTCATCCTGTTAGATTCCATTCATCATCATCGTCATCAAATTCCTGCAACACATATTAAGGTGTAGTTCAACACAAAAGTATTGGCGAGTATACGAGTTCGATTACTAGCATAAGTATAAGAGTTTTAACGAATCTACATGGCATAATTGTTTTCTAGAATTAATGTACAATACTAGCATGTGACTATAAATGTCAACCCAAAGATTCATGCTAGCGTAATCTTATCGTAGCAACGATAAGACCGTTTTGTTTAACTTAACATGACCTCAAGAATACGGGCGATGCGTTACTCCTATAGCGCTATACATGTTAAGGGAGGCTTGTACGAAGTTAATGACAAGTATAAAGCATAAGAATAGTCTAGCATGTAAGAGTTCAAGTATAACGTATTAAGCATGCATGTTGGATTGTTTGTTTGTGATTTAAGCATAAAGTATGTGTTTTGCGTGAGTTTTATAGCATGGACGTATTGCACCCAAAAGTGTAAAAAGTAAAAAAGGGAGTCATGTATACTCACGCTTCTGCAAGTTTTTCGAGATAAACCGCGAAGTTGATAAGTTGTTGGAGATGGAAACACCGAGTTTACCCTACATGGGGGAAACGAAGGTGTGTGAGTATTCGGATTTTGTGGAAGATTCGGATTCGGAATTTAAGTATAAAAGTATATTTACAAGAAAATATATCTTGTCTAAATACTCTTTTGGACACTAAGTTTTCATGTGTTTTCATGGGTCCTGACGTGCCCATTAGAATTACAAACGAGGAATCTAGTACTAAGATAATATAACCTAAGTTCATGACATCTAATCATAATCCGATTAATATCAAGAATTCGGTTAATTATATATATATATATATATATATAGGATTAGGATCATGAGTGAAAAACTTCTTGAGAGTGAACTGTCGCAACCCCCGTCCCCTACACTACCCGGGAACGGGCGGCCGCGGCCAGTTTCGGTGGTATCTAGGTTTATCATTTTGGCAGCGGAATCACATCAGGATCGTAGTTAGGAAATATTTTATCAGAGTAAAATACCACACTTTCATAATATTAAACACGTGGGAAAACTCCCAAGTTTTAAGCACACACATTTTTATAGGGATATATCCTATTTTACTTAATAAAACAACTCTTTATTTTAGGTAACTTTATAGCCACTTTTCCAAGCCTTCAGTGCTGTCCAGCTGGCTTCTATTTGGATTTCACATTTTGTTACCTGAAACGCGTTTAAAACATTTTGTCAGTGGGAAATACTGGTGAGTGAATCTCAGTTTAATTGAGTTAAGTAAAACCATTGTACAGTATTGAGGGCGGTCGCGCAATTACATTTGTTCCCATCTACTTTAACTACCACACACGGTACTGTCAACACGACTTGTGGTCATGTTACTCCTCGCAAGGTAGTAACAAATTTTGTATACAAAACCCCAACATACCGACGATAATTGTAGAATACAAATACTCAATCACTGTTTAATATAGTATTAATTAAGTGAGGTTTTGTAAAAACAATTTGCAAAAAAGAGATTACTCACATTGCTGTCTGAGGGTTTTCCTTAAGGATTTCCTGGTGATTATCTATTAAATACACAAATGCACACGCATTAGTATAATAACCCAACATTTACATTAGTAATACCCTCCCCGAGACGGCATTCCAACGACTACGTTGGGCAGAACCTCGACAGCCGTTACGGAACCCTGGATCAATCGAGCAGCGTATCTAATACGTAACCGGGGTTATGATACTTACAACGGGGCAGAACTTCGTTATTTATGGGGGTATTATGCCCGGAAATTACTTCTACACTATTGAAATTCGAGAGAGAAAAAAGTGTGTGAGCGACTGGGACTGAAGGCCGATGCCCTCAATTTATAAGGCCTGATTCTGGTTTTGTCGCGCCCCGCTTAGGAGGTAGCCACGCGCATATGCATAACGGGTAGCCGGATGAGTCATGTACAAGTTCCATAAGTTATTATGCTTCAAATATGTTATGATATCAGTAGGATATCAACAATTATGCCCAAAAAGATTTTTAAACCAAATTATGCCCCGTAGGGGTATTTTGGTCATTATAAAGTTTATAAAAGAGGTTTAATACTAAACTGTGGTTATAGTCTAAAACATTCAGTAAAAATATTTATTTTATCAAGTTACATCAGTAAGATATCATACATATGTGAGATTTACCATTTATGGCCAAACTATGCACTGTAGGGGCATTTTGGTCATTTCACATATGTTTTTAAGGGCAAAATTGGAAGTCTGAGTTCAAGACTTATACTTACTGTTAAAGTATTAAAATTTATTTATAAAATCAGTAGGTAACAAGTCTTAGGTGTTAAGTATGGTTTTAAATCATACTATGCACCTAATTATCGTAAAAGTCGGTAATTGACGATATTTGAGATGTTCATGAAATCCTGAGATTTTGATCAGCCTTTAATGTTTAAAATATTTTATTTAATATATAACATCAGTAGGAAAAGGTTTGGCGTGTTAATCATATGTTAATCTTATTTTATTAACAAAAAGGGTATTATCGTCATTTATCGAATTATACGAGAACCCAATGATATGGTCAGTTTATAATCTGAACCAATATTCAAAAAATCCCTAAAATAATATCAAAACAGTGGGTAATGAGTTTGGTGCCAAAATTTGGGTTTACACATGATTTATGCTAAAAAGCGTAGTTTAATTAATAAAAAGTTTTATTTTACGATATCTTGCATAACTTTAGTTTGAGACCAGAAAATGATGTCAAATTTATTTGACATGCTTATATATCAGTAACATAGCTATTTGTATACTCGTATATTCAAAAATCTCGTTTTTACATTATACGGGCATAATAGTCAAATTTAAGCAAATAACGGAAACATGCAAATGAACTCAGATTACTAAGGGACCATGAAGTATAACCTCAGATGGCTATACTAACATATAATATGGTCACAAAGGAACCTTAAGGCACAAAGAAACTAAGCTAAATTGGGTCAGAACTGAAAGTCAAAGCAAAAGTCTACTTTTGCGACTTTCGGTTGCGAACCGAGCCAAAACTCAGAATTTTCGGGTTGAACATGTCTAAACATGTTCTTATAATATTTACCAAGTTATTAAAGTGATAAAACTGATCTTTTAGCTTCTATATTATCAGTTATGAATTTTATTTAAAAACTGACCCGTTTGACTTTTATTTTAATTACTTTGACCCGACAATTAACTAAGTAAATGTGATAATTAGGAGGTGCCCTTTTGAGGGATTATCACCTACTTAATTACCAACACATAGCCACTTTCAATTCGAATAATGGCTGGACCGTTTATGATTAATCAAAAAGTTAAAGCACAACTATGATAACTTTGACTTTCGGTCCTTAAACTACTAAAAACTGAACTACAAGAGCCAAGAACACTTACAAGGGTCCTTAGCACGAAAGTTTAACTTGAGAGAGCTTCCTTTAGGTACAGGATGCTCCAGAGAAAGAGTTGTGAATGAAAATTAGAAGGTGCAAGATCAAATGTGCAAACAAGGGAGCTATTTATAGGAAATTGGAGGATCTCAAGATCATTTCAGCTGTTATGGAGTGATACCAGATGATCCCAAGTGTCCTAGTGTCAGTAAAAACCATTAACTTGCCCCTGGTATCGCTCAGAAGCCATGCAATGGCGGTGGACAGGCTGCAACATGCAGCTGTCCAGTTTTTGGTCGCTGGTAGGTTCCTCACGGCCCGCGTAGGATATGAGGGGAGGTCTACGCGTCCCGCGACACTCCCTATTCCGGTTGAAACATTTTTCAATTGTTGCACTTTCATTCCCTGGTCCTTTTAAGCATAAATAACTTTCATTTATTGCACTTTTGACCCCCATAGTTAACTTTTAAGTATGTAGGGACATAAAACAAACACCGTTAGGCTTCCGATCAGTTACGAGATCACCCGAAAGATATTATTTCTCCTCATTGACACTTTTAGCCCTTTTTCTTGGAATTTACAACTTTAATCATTTATTTGTATCGAAACTTCACGAAGTCATTAACCGACATTCGTGAGAATAAAATAAATTGTTACAAAGCCTCGGGATCGTTAAAAGGTCATTCAGATGTAAGAATTAACATGTTGACACGTTTAACTCCTGTGCTTTATAAACTTTTGATTTTTAATCACAAACGGCTTCTTAGGTCCGACAATTTACTCATTAAAGAATACGATCATCGCGTGAGGTCAATCAGAGGCACAAGTTTGGCATGTTGACGCTTTTAGTCCTTCCACATACATCTTTACACTGCTTGTCAACTTTAGTCCCTCAAAGTTAACTTTTTACATGATTAGTGTTTATGACACGTGTCTTTACTATATTGGACATGATTTTGCGAGGTGTTACAAAGACGGTGGGAACGACTTTGAAATCCAACACAATGCCATCGCCGGTGTGAACATTGTGATGTGGTGGAAATCTCTAGACAGAGAGAAACAGAAAGAGAAAAGTGCAGATGTTATAGCGAGAGAATAAAATGGGTTTAAAAACCCAAAGTGGGTACAACCCACTCAACCTTGGGTACACCCCTCAAATGCACACAACACTAAGAAAGCAGAGTGTACAACCTCTAATGCAACAAAATGTTGCAAATTATACTATTATATAATTGAATAGAGAGAAGGGATCAAGGATTCATTAAGAATACATTGTGTTTTATGGTATCACGAGATTATGTTCTCTAACCCTAGTCGTTCGCCTCCCACCCCACTTCTCATCTAGCCAAAACACTTCTCCTCACTCTCACAAATTCGTTTACTACTTCCTGTCTTCCATTTGAAACACCATGTGAAGACTCACCCAACTGTTACAATGTCCGATATCAAGAGTTTCATCCCCGTTACTTTGGAGTTGGAAAATTCCCAATACTCATCCTGGAGTTTCATCACCTTTCTCGTCATCGATCACATATCTCCCAAACCAGCCGTCTCCTCTTCTTCAGATCCTCACAAAGACAAAGCTCCTGTCAAGACAAGTAAAGACAAATGGGATCGCTCGAAGAAAGCTCCTGTAAGGTCTACACAAGCATGCTTCCCCCTTACCCACCCAAACACAAGAATATTAGTTAGCCGAAAATATACCTCCCATCAAGCTAGGTCACTCATTAGGCATTTAAGATCGGTTATTAAAACCCAAATTAAGTTAAGCTTAAACAAACTCTAGTCTAAGTTTGATCTCAATTAATAAATGAGCTCAACCCGGGCTTCATATACCATAGCCTAGATTTATGCTCATTTAATGAAGGAAATCAATCTCAAAACTCAAATAACGAGCTTAAATAGGCTCACAAACCTAGACAAATATATTATTTATTTAATACGCTGTATTAATATAATAAATATATAGTTTCATAAGAAATATTTTGTGAGAAGTGTAAGAAGTGTTTTAAGCCTTAGATCTTGTAGTTAATGGTTGAGATCAAGAAGGGCTTAAAATGTAAATTATGTTTTATTTTTTAGTTAAATGCCATTTTAGTCCTTGAGATTAGGGTTATTTTGACAGTGTAGTCCAAAGGTTTCATTTTTCACCTGTGGGTCCAAAAAGGTTTCACCGTTGGCATTTTGGTCCACTGGGTTAACTTCATCCATTATTTATGTTAACGAGAAGGCAATTCGGTCATTTTACATGTAATTCTGTTAACTAGAAGGGCAATTCGGCCATATAAAATGACCGAATTGCCCTTCTCGTTAACATAAATAATGGATGAAGTTAACCCAGTGGACTAAAATGGCAACGGTGAAACCTTTTTGGACCCATGGGCAAAAAATGAAACCTTTGGACTAGACTGGCAAAATGGCCCAAACCACAGGGACTAAAATGGCATTTAACTCTTTATTTTTTGACTAATTTGGCTAGATTAGGGTTAATAGTGTCTTTTTATATTGTATTTTTAAATAAAGAAATTGTCATCAACTTTAATGCACATGCAAGTTCCACCCATCTTTTTTGAACGTCAATAACTTTTTATACGTAACGTTTTTTAAATAAATTACACCATAATAACGAGCATTTTTTATGTTTAATATGAGTACCATATTGTTATATTTATATAGATTTAAAAAAATTACGTATAGCATGATATGAAGCCACTGGAATGTAGGTTTAAAACACCATACGAAGAACATATACTAGAATGCAGGTTTAAAACACCATGCGAAGAACATACGAAGAACACACACTGGAATGCAGGTTTAAAACACCATGAATGCAGGTTTAAAACACCATAAGAAGAACACATACTGGACTGCAGGTTTAAAACACCATGAATCCAGGTTTAAAACGCCATACAAAGAACACACGAAGAACACATAGTGGACTGCATGTTTAAAACACCATGAATCCAGGTTTAAAACACCATGAATCTAGGTTTAAAACACCATACAAAGAACACATACTGCACTGCAGGTTTAAAACACCATGAATGCATGTTTAAAACACCGCACAATAGATGTTCGCACAAAACAAAAAAGAAACCGTATTACAATGATGATGATAACTTCTTGCGATCTTGAAGATTTATAAGAGATGGCAAATAAATCACAGATTCTTAAAGGATCTTAAAAAAACAAATCGGAATCCTAAAATAACTCCTAGGCGGTTATGGAAATATTTATCATTTAATTGAATTATTGAGTAAATTATTTTTTTACCCTTTAGAATTATATAACTCAAGGACACAGTCAGCCCCACAATATTTCTCACAATCCTCACGCTCAAACCCCTTTTTATAGGATCCTCAATCTATACGACTATAATTATATATATATATATATAAAAGTTTTGAAAAGATAACGAACGAGGCAAGTTCGATCTCTCTTAAGTTGGGTCGCCTCGTTTATATCATACCCTTTATTTTAAGATCACACTCGGATGTTCAAACCTCTAGTATAAGCGTAGTGGGACGGGTGGGTCCATTCGGGGAAGGTACAGTGTCATAAATTGCTCGAGTCATTATAGGTTCGAATAAAACACATCTTGCTTATATTAGTATTATTTTGGTTCGAGTTGAAGTTGTTAAACAAATATCTTTAAAAGAGTTAAAAGCGGTTGTTTTAAACAAGTATTACACAGCTAAAGACGAAGGACATACAAATTATAGTACAGTTTTCAGTTATGAATTATTTATCGAGAAAATCAATGAAAATTCTTATGAATTATTGTTAACTTCTCACGCATATTATTTAATAACCAACCCTTTGATGGAAGTCAAATAATACCACAGAGTGAGTGGTCTAGTGGTATGGTGTGTCAAAACTAAAGATGTGATTTTAATTCAAACAAAGGATTCAAGAACCAAATGGTTCATTACAAGATCAACATAACCGAACACACTCGGATGTGAAAGATCGACAAATTAGATACCAAATTAAAAGAACTGTATTAAAGACTTAAGACTCAATTGATCGATGTGAAACATAACCGGTGACCCCTTCTTATATCCGACTGGGCTCTCCTTAAGTAAGGATATAGAGCGATCTTCACAGAAGGAGAATAACGAGAGATTGAGAGTTCCTATTTTGATCCTTGAAACCAAACAAAAATCCAAAAAAACTCATTAGGATGAATAGCTTTAGCATCGTTGATGACTTGATGACATCAAGCAACAGCTGTACTTTAACGCTCAGATTAAAGGGCAATAGGCTAGAAAACAAATGAAACCATCAAAAAAGAAAGACCCAACAGCAAGAAGATCTAACAAATTCACTTCACAGAAGAAAACGAAATTAGAACAAAAAGAAAATATAGGATTAAAAGGAAAAAAGAAACATACTTTTGGGTATGAATTGACAAGTATTTTAACATGATTAAATGGTGTAAGTTTAATTTACTATAAGTATAATCATAGGATTAGGATCAAATAAAAGGGTATTTAGGTGTAGAAATTATTAATAAAATAAACTACTCGTGAGAGTCGATTTTCGCACTCATCATCCATCCAAACAAACACAATTACATATTTACTATATATTGATTATCAACTTTTCTCGTACTCACAAAATCACTATTCAATTTTCTTACACATTTAACCTCTATACTTTGCTTATTTTACAACTTTGTCACATACATTTTTATTCATTTTTTACCCAAACACTTTTCCATTTTCAACTTTGGTTCTTTATACCTTTCATATTTCACAAATTTTTCGTTACGTTCAGTCTAAATTTTGCGAGTTAACACGTTGCAATGCGCGTGTGTGGTTCAACATTTTTATGTTGTTTGTTTCGTCGTTTAATGGCTCCGTCAAAATATGCTGGTCCTATTAGTTTTTCTTTTATATGTTTTACCTTTCGGTCTAACTTTTACGAGTTAACACGCTCCAACGCGCATGCATGGTTCAATGTTTTTATGTATACTTTTTGTTCGGTTTAACGGTCCCGTCGCAAAGCACGGGTCCTAAATACTAGTTTATAAAAAATCACAACACATAGATGTTGGGATTAACGTGTGAAGCCCGACCCATTTCGGGTCGGTCAACTTTTTGGCAGAAATTCGAACAAATATAAGACCAAGGATAGTGACTGGACTGGTTAGGCAAAATGATTTAAGGGTTTCGGTTTGCCTAAGCAGGTCGTGGGGTCCCCCCACGTATGCAATACGTAGGGGTGGATCAAGGTATTTGTTATTGTTCTTGAGTTCTTGACTGAAAGATATTCAACCCAGAATATTGATGATGTTTAAGTGTTATTGTTATTTGATATTTGAAGTGAAGAAGAGATTGTGCAAAGTACACAATTTGGAGGGAAAGAAGAGAATGCATGTGTGTGAATAAAATCTGAGTGAAGGTGTTCTCTGATTTATCGAAGGATGGTCATGCTATAAGGAGAAACATTTGACCCTTGATTCGTAACTTCAGTGGGGGACTTGCCCATTTTGGTTAATGGAAGGCTTTTGACTTATGAATAATAGGGCGTGTCTTCCCTCATGCGCCGAATGTTGCTGTTTGAGGGAATCCACAGGTAAAGTGTGATGTGACTGATCACTGGTTCGTTCCTTTTGCTGCTTATGGCAGCTATTTGCTTTTGAACCCTTTTAGCTTTCAACCCTCTGAGCTGTGTTGCACTCTGACCAGTTTATTAAGCTTAAACTACCCACGTCATCAAGAATCATAGCAAGTTTTCTTTGAATTAATTTTGATCAGCCAATCAAATAATTGCATTGCCTCCACTCACGTTCAAGGTACAACAAATATATTTCATTATTTGTTGGTGGTGATTATTTTCGAACAATAGCAAACTAGGATCAGTTTTGCTTATTATGGTTTCAATACAATCTTAATTTGAGTTGGTTACAAATAATATAGTTTATTATTTGGGTTGTTATTCCACTGCTTATTTGGTTTGGTTGTTACCCTTTTTTTACTCGTATCGCTTCTCGTGTTATAGCTCTTTTTATTAATTAAATAGAAATACCAACAAGTTCTTAAGGCCCGAGCCGTAGTATTGTTTTAATTACTTTAACCCTATACCGACTCTTTTCGGGCCAGTCGCGTGCGTGTGAGTGTGAAGTAATACCTAACAAGTGGTATCAGAGCTAGCATTGGCTCTCACTCTTTGATTTCTAGTATTATGGATGATGAGAGTAAAACGAAGATCGAGAAGTTCGATGGACAAAACTTTGGATGGTGGAAGATGCAAATCACGGATTTGCTATGTCACACCCCAACCGATGGCGGAAACATCGGAGTGAGACGAAAACGAGATTGCAAAAGACTTCATAACACTAAATGTGACAAGTATTTAATAAACAATATTTCATTTCATTGCTAACATCAAGTACATTGTTCGAAACAGAATTACAACAAGTTTGAAACAAAACAAAATAGAACAAGTACTAAAGTTTAAAGTTGAGTTTCTAGTCATCCTGTTAGATTCCATTCATCATCATCGTCATCAAATTCCTGCAACACATATTAAGGTGTAGTTCAACACAAAAGTATTGGCGAGTATACGAGTTCGATTACTAGCATAAGTATAAGAGTTTTAACGAATCTACATGGCATAATTGTTATCTAGAATTAATGTACAATACTAGCATGTGACTATAAATGTCAACCCAAAGATTCATGCTAGCGTAATCTTATCGTAGCAACGATAAGACCGTTTTGTTTAACTTAACATGACCTCAAGAATACGGGCGATGCGTTACTCCTATAGCGCTATACATGTTAAGGGAGGCTTGTACGAAGTTAATGACAAGTATAAAGCATAAGAATAGTCTAGCATGTAAGAGTTCAAGTATAACGTATTAAGCATGCATGTTGGATTGTTTGTTTGTGATTTAAGCATAAAGTATGTGTTTTGCGTGAGTTTTATAGCATGGACGTATTGCACCCAAAAGTGTAAAAAGTAAAAAAGGGAGTCATGTATACTCACGCTTCTGCAAGTTTTCCGAGATAAACCACGAAGTTGATAAGTTGTTGGAGATGGAAACACCGACTTTACCCTACATGGGGGAAACGAAGGTGTGTGAGTATTCGGATTTTGTGGAAGATTCGGATTCGGAATTTAAGTATAAAAGTATATTTACAAGAAAATATATCTTGTCTAAATACTCGTTTGGACACTAAGTTTTCATGTGTTTTCATGGGTCCTGACGTGCCCATTAGAATTACAAACGAGGAATCTAGAACTAAGATAATATAACCTAAGTTCATGACATCTAATCATAATCCGATTAATATCAAGAATTCGGTTAATTATATATATATATATATATATATATATATATATATAGGATTAGGATCATGAGTGAAAAACTTCTTGAGAGTGAACTGTCGCAACCCTCGTCCCCTACACTACCCGGGAACGGGCGGCCGCGGCCAGTTTCGGTGGTATCTAGGTTTATCATTTTGGCAGCGGAATCACATCAGGATCGTTGTTAGGAAATATTTTATCAGAGTAAAATACCACACTTTCATAATATTAAACACGTGGGAAAAATCCCAAGTTTTAAGCACACACATTTTTATAGGGATATATCCTATTTTATTTAATAAAAACAACTCTTTATTTTAGGTAACTTTATAGCCACTTTTCCAAGCCTTCAGTGCTGTCCAGCTGGCTTCTATTTGGATTTCACATTTTGTTACCTGAAACGCGTTTAAAACATTTTGTCAGTGGGAAATACTGGTGAGTGAATCTCAGTTTAATTGAGTTAAGTAAAACCATTGTACAGTATTGAGGGCGGTCGCGCAATTACATTTGTTTCCATCTACTTTAATTACCACCCACGGTACTGTCAACCCGACTTGTGGTCATGTTACTCCTCGCAAGGTAGTAACAAATTTTGTATACAAAACCCCAACATACCGACGATAATTGTAGAATACAAATACTCAATCACTGTTTAATATAGTATTAATTAAGTGAGGTTTTGTAAAAACAATTTGCAAAAAGGAGATTACTCACATTGCTGTCTGAGGGTTTTCCTTAAGGATTTCCTGGTGATTATCTATTAAATACACAAATGCACACGCGTTAGTATAATAACCCAACATTTACATTAGTAATACCCTCCCCGAGACGGCATTCCAACGACTACGTTCAATAGAACCTCGACAGCCGTTACGGAACCCTGGATCAATCGAGCGGCGTATCTAATACGTAACCGGGGTTATGATACTTACAACGGGGTAGAACTTCGTTATTTAGGGGGGTATTATGCCCGGAAATTACTTCTACACTATTGAAATTCGAGAGAGAAAAAAGTGTGTGAGCGACTGGGACTGAAGGCCGATGCCCTCAATTTATAGGGCCTGATTCTGGTTTTGTCGCGCCCCGCGTAGGAGGTAGCCAAGGGCTATACGGCCCGCGAGGGTAGCTAGGGTAGGCCCTAGCTGATCCGACTCAGGTCCTAGCTTCGACACATTGCATGACACGTGGCAGCACCGGGCTACGCCTCATGTCCACTTGGTCGCGGCCTGCATAAGACCAGGGTAAGGTCTTCGCGGCTCGCCACAACTCCAAAGATCTGATTTTTAATTAATTTTAATAAAAATAAAGGTATTCGGGGCCCGTTTGCGTATATGGGGTGTATTTTAGGACATATTGGGACACTCTAAATATATTTAGGGTGTCAAAAAATTTAGGAGAGTTGTTATATCCTCCCCACCTTGTTTTAGAGCTCGTCCTCGAGATCTACTGGAACAAGTGTGGATATTTCCTTTGCATTTCTGATTCAAGCTCCCGTGTGTATTCTGGTCCTCTTTTGGAATCCCATTTCACTTTGACCAGAACTAATCTCTTGTGCTTGAGGTTCTTGACTTTTCTGTCTTCATTCTCTAGAGGCCTTTCTACAAATTTATGTTGTTCATTTACCTCTATAACCTTAAGAGGTACTACCAGTGATTCATCAGCTAAGCATTTCTTGAGATTAGATATATGAAATACATCATGTATTCCTGCCATTTCCTCTGGCAGTTGTAGCTGATAGGCTACAGATCCTATTTTTCTAATAATCTCAAAAGGTCCAACATACCTAGGGCTTAGCTTTCCCCTTTTGATGAATCTTTCCACTCCTTTCCAAGGAGAGACTTTCAACAACACTTTGTCTCCTACTTGAAATTCCAATGGCTTTCGTCTGTTATCAGCATAACTCTTTTGTCGATCACGTGCTGCTTTCAATCGTTCCTTAACTTGGATGATCTTTTCAGTTGTTTCTTGCACTATCTCTGGTCCAGATAGTTACTTTTCCCCAATTTCTGCCCAACAGATTGGGGTTCGGCACTTTCGTCCATAAAGTGCTTCGAATGGTGCAGCATTGATACTTGTGTGATAACTGTTATTATAAGAAAATTCTATTAACGGTAGATGATCGTCCCAATTACCTCCGAAATCAATTACACAAGCTCTAAGCATGTCCTCCATTGTCTGAATTGTCCTTTCGCTTTGTCCGTCTGTTTGAGGATGGTAGGCTGTGCTTAGATTCAGCTTGGCTCCCATTGCTTTTTGGAAACTTGCCCAAAAATGAGAGGTAAAACGGCTATACCTATCAGAAACAATTGATAAAGGAATTCCATGTAATGAAACTATTTCATTTACATATAGTTTAGCTAATTGTTCCATACTGAAAGTTTCTTTCATTGGGAGGAAATGAGCTGACTTAGTTAGCCTGTCTACAATCACCCAGATTGTATCATTACCTTTTCTTGTTTTGGGTAGTTTGGTAACAAAATCCATTGTTATCAATTCCCATTTCCATATAGGCATTTTCAATTGCTGTAATAAACCTGAGGGTTTCTGATGTTTAACTTTAACTTGTGAACAGGTTAAACACTTTGCAACATATGCTGCTATATCCTTTTTCATTCCTATCCATCAAAAATCCTTTCTCAAGTCCTGATACATCTTATCACTTCCAGGATGCATCGTATACTTAGACTTATGGGCATAAGCTATAACCTTTTGACGTTGGATCAACACACATCCATAACCTAACTTAGAAGCGTCACAATAGACTATAAAGTCTTCAATTCCTTCTGGTAACGCTAGTATGGGTGCGTTGGTTAGTCTTTGCTTAAGAATTCTAAAGGCTTCTTCTTGTTTTGGTCCCCATTCAAACTTAACGGATTTACAGGTTAGCTTAGTTAAGGGAATGGCTATTCTAGAAAAATCTCGAATAAATCTTCTATAATAACCGGCCAATCCTAAGAAACTTCTAACCTCGGTTGGTGACTCAGGGGTTTTCCGCTTGGTAATCGCCTCGATCTTGGTGGGATCCACATGAATTCCTTCATTATTGACTAAATGCCCAAGAAACTGTACATGTTCTAACCAAAATTCACACTTCAAAAACTTAGCATAAAGTTTTTTTTCTCAATAAACTTAGAAGTGCGTGCAAATGCTTTGCATGTTCCTCTTTATTCTTAAAATAAATGAGAATATCATCTATAAAGACAATTATGAATTTATCCAAATATGGCTTACATATTCGGTTCATCATGTCCATAAATGCAGCTGGGGCATTGGTTAAACCAAATGTCATGACAGTAAATTCATTATGGCCATACCTTGTTCTAAATGCGGTCTTAGGAATGTCCTCTTCCTGTACCTTTAATTGATGATATACTGACCGTAAATTGATTTTAGAGAAAAAGCGAGCTCCTTGTAGCTGGTCAAACAGATCATCGACTCTTGGTAATGGGTACCGATTTTTAATCGTGACCTTGTTCAATTCACGGTAGTCAATGCACATACGCATTGATCCGTCTTTCTTTTTGACAAATAAAATTGACGCTCCCCATGGTGATGAGCTTGGCTGTATGAATCCTTTCTCCAACAATTCGTCTAATTGTTTCTTCAGTTCCTGCATTTCTGCGGGTGCCAAACGGTAAGGTGCTTTGGCAATCGGTGCTGTTCCTGGTATCAAGTGGATTCTGAATTCAACTTCTCTGTCTGGAGGTTGCCCTAGTAACTCTTCTGGAAATACATCTGAAAATTGAGATACTACTGGAATATCTTTCAGTTCTTTTCCTTTAGTGTTAATGATTATGGAAATCAAATACACTAATGATCCTTTTCTTACATAACTGGCTGTTTTACAGAGATGAATTTTGTGGATCTAGAGGGTTTATCTCCTTTAATTGTGATTTTTTCACCCTTTGGTGAATTTACTTGAATCATCTTTTGATCACATAAAATACTAGCTTTATTGGCTATTAACCAATCCATTCCTAACACAACATCGAATCCTGCCAGATTCATTGGGTAAAGGTTTGCAATAAACTCTTGATTTAGAAATTCTATTCTTGCTCCCTGCAAGATTTCGGTAATCTTAATGGTTTCCCCATTTGTTGTCTCTACTAGACATTCTTGTGGGAGTTTAGTTAATGGTTGTTTGAGAAGTTTGCAAAATAAAGTATTAATAAAACTTTGGTTTGCACCAGAGTCAAATAATACTTTAGCAAAAACATCATTAACTAAAAACGTACCGGTGATCACATCCGGGATCATCTTTGCTTCTTCTGCCGTCAGAACAAATGCTCTAGCATTTTTAGTAGTCTTATTGCCCATGGCTGGAACTAGTTTTGGATAATTCGGCTTGATATGACCTTTTTCTCCACAGTTGAAGCACATTTCATTATTTGGTTTCTTCCTACAATCTTCTTCCTTGTGCCCTGGTATCTTGCAGAAATTGTAGTAGGTAGAGCATTTTCCTGAATGCTTCTTCTTGCAAGCCTTGCAATAGGGTGCAGAGGTAGAACCTACATTTTTCCCACGGTTGGAATTTCGATAACGAAACTCTTGGGTAAGCCTTTGAGCTAGGTTCCTTCTCTGGTCCTCCTCTCGTGTACGTACTAACTCATCTGTCAAGGTGTTTTCTAGTTCTACAGCTTCTTCTATAATTTGAGATCTAGCTGCCTTGACTACATGTCTAATCTCACTGATTAATCCCCAAATGTAGCGGGAGATTAATAATGGTTCAGGTGATGCAATGGTTGGTACTATTCTAGCATATTCAAAGAATAACGTGGTATAACCCTTACTATCCACTCCAGTCATTCTAAGGTTTAAAAACTTATTTGCTATCTGTTCTTTTTCATTAGGAGGGCAGAATTTCCTTTCCACCATGTTTTTAAATTCTTCCCATTCCATATTGTAAACCCTATCACTTCCCCTAGACTGGAGGATAGTGTTCCACCATTCTAAGGCTGAGTTTTTAAACAGATTGGAGGCAAACATTATCTTATCCTCTTCCGCACATTTGCTTATTTTTAAGATTGCCTCAGTCTTTTCTATCCAGCGTAAAGCTGCAACGGCCCCTTCATTTCCCGAGAATTCCATTGGTTTACAAGACCAAAATTCTTTATAAGAACAACCATAAGACATGGTTCTTCTTCTTTTGGGAATGGGCGCTTGAAGTATGGGTCCATTGTTTACGCTGTGTTCAGGTTCAGTGGGTCGTTTACTGCCATTGTTACTTTTATTATCGGCTTCCCTAACTGTTTTGATAATATATGGCATTTAATCTATTATCCCTTGTGCCACTATTTGTTGGATGGCACTGTTATCCACTTGGTTTCCATTATTGTTGTTGTTCGGGTTATCGTTATCCGGGTTATTGTTACTCTGGTTATCGTTATTCTGGTTTTCCTGGTTCAGTTCGTTATCCATCTGAATTTTAAACATTCGCCAATTATTACTATCACAAAATAATATTTAATGCAAACATTCACTTAACACGCATATTGATCAAAATCATCGAGCATTGCGACTTACTCTTTCTTATATATAGTATGCATCTAATACAAACTGATACTGGAATTTAAAATTACAATACTACTATGCATCATTAACCACAAAGTGGCCTATACTACGATAGATATATTATCATTATATATATATTATAAAAATATTTTTTTTCATACACACATATTATATATATATTTTTATTATTATATTGTTATTACTACCTCCACCATCACTGATATGGGTTCATCCAGAACTCCATATTACGCTCGTCATACTTCCAGACGAGTCATTCTCCAACCTGCCTCATCCTCTCGCTACTTTCTAAAATCTCCTCACCGAAGGTTCGGAGTTCTTGCACATTCTCTGCACTCATTGGGGGTGTAGGTACTTGTACTGGATCTGGGTACTGTGGCATGGGTTCTTCCTGAGGATATGGATTCTCTAGGATTTCCCTAATGTATTCATCATTATCATAATAGGGATCTAGAAGGTCCAAACCTGGGTAAGCAGTTATGTTTGGCATGGGTTCTTCTGATATGTGGTAGTGTTGCTGATAATCCCTATGATCATCGAACCACGGATCATAGTCCGGGTCTAAAGGATTGGGTGCTGGTACTCTAGGTATCTCAGTTGGGTCAAAGGCTGGTGCTGGGATTTGGTTTTCTGGGTTGACTTCAATCTCCATTGGTTGTGTGGGAAACAAGGGTAATCGTTGGGGTGCTATGAGTTGCTCCAGGTTTGGGTCGGCAGTTGTGGTTGCTAAGATATGAAAATTTGCTAAACTCCTATTAAGCATATCTTGGGTGTGAGCATCTGTTTCTCGTTATGCGGCTGCTAGAACTCGCTGCTGTTGTAACTATTTCATTCTCTTCCTAAGCTCATGCGCTCCCCTACTGAACCATCCTCTCTTTTTAGGAGGGAATGGCTCTTCAGATGGAGCCTTAAACACGAATATCCCATCTTCATTGTCAGCTGAATACCCTGAGAGGGCAGCTCATACTGTAACTAACAACTAGTCAAATAACATACAACGATTAAATACAGATATGCACGTATTTCCGTAGAAAATTTCCTATCAATTTGAATAATATCTTGGTGTCAGCAGAACACTTCTGTGGCTGAATTAGTGGCTTAGCTCTGATAACACCTTCTGTCGCAACCCCCGTCCCCTACACTACCCGGGAACGGGCGGCCGCGGCCAGTTTCGGTGGTATCTAGGTTTATCATTTTGGCAGCGGAATCACATCAGGATCGTAGTTAGGAAATATTTTATCAGAGTAAAATACCACACTTTCATAATATTAAACACGTGGGAAAATCCTAAGTTTTAAGTACACACATTTTTATAGGGATATATCCTATTTTATTTAATAAAAACAACTCTTTATTTTAGGTAACTTTATAGCCACTTTTCCAAGCCTTCAGTGCTGTCCAGCTGGCTTCTATTTGGCTTTCACATTTTGTTACCTGAAACGCGTTTAAAACATTTTGTCAGTGGGAAATACTGGTGAGTGAATCTCAGTTTAATCGAGTTAAGTAAAACCATTGTACAGTATTGAGGGCGGTCGCGCAATTACATTTGTTTCCATCTACTTTAATTACCACCCACGGTACTGTCAACCCGACTTGTGGTCAGGTTACTCCTCGCAAGGTAGTAACAAATTTTGTATACAAAACCCCAACATACCGACGATAATTGTAGAATACAAATACTCAATCACTATTTAATATAGTATTAATTAAGTGAGGTTTTGTAAAAACAACTTGCAAAAAGGAGATTACTCACATTGCTGTCTTAGGGTTTTCGTTAAGGATTTCCTGGTGATTATCTATTAAATACACAAATGCACACGTGTTAGTATAATAACCCAACATGTACATTAGTAATACCCTCCCCGAGACGGCATTCCAATGACTACGTCGGGCAGAACCTCGACAGTCGTTACGGAACCCTGGATCAATCAGGCAGCGTATCTAATACGTAACCGGGGTTATGATACTTACAACGGGGCAGAACTTCATTATTTAGGGGGGTATTATGCCCGGAAATTACTTCTACACTATTGAAATTCGAGAGAGAAAGAAGTGTGTGAGCGACTGGGACTGAAGGCCGATGCCCTAAATTTATAGGGCCTGATTCTGGTTTGTCGCACCCCGCGTAGGAGGTAGCCAAGGGCTACGCGACCCGCGAGGGTAGCTAGGGTAGGCCCTAGCTGATCCGACTCAGGTCCTAGCTTCGACAGATTGCATGACACGTGGCAGCACCGGGCTGCGCCTCATGTCCACTCGGTCGCTGTCCGCGTAAGACCAGGGTAAGGTCTTCGTGGCCCGCCACAGCTCCAAAGATCTGATTTTTAATTAATTTTAATAAAAATAAATGTATTCGGGGACCGTTTGCGTATATGGGGTGTATTTTGGGACATATTTGGACACTCTAAATATATTTAGGGTGTCGAAAATTTTAGGAGAGTTGTTAAATGAACTGAGTGAACTAATCTTGGCCCTTGATCATTTTTTCGATTAAAAGGGTAATATTGACATTAGCCAAGTACTTTTAATTAAAATCCCTTAATTTTCTCCTCTATTAACTCTCTCTCTCTCTCTCTCTCTCATTTTTAATTATTTTTCTATTATTTTAATTATAAGAGATTGAACGGCTAATGTTTTTTTAAATAAACTGCTATGTTCCTTTTAAAATTAAATATTAAACCTAATTAAATTATAATTTTTAACATATGTGTATACAGGTCAGTATATACTAGACTTATACACTTATGTATTATTACATCTTG
Organism: Helianthus tuberosus; assembly: GCA_030545235.1. Taxonomy (NCBI): domain Eukaryota; kingdom Viridiplantae; phylum Streptophyta; class Magnoliopsida; order Asterales; family Asteraceae; genus Helianthus; species Helianthus tuberosus. The sequence continues at coordinate 187,746,763 of CM060370.1, forward strand.
TTTTCACGGGTTAGTATAAACCAGATTTATACTCTTGTGTATTATTCAAGTACATATGTGTATACGGGTCGGTATATACCAGACGTATACATCTGTGTATAATTCAAGTACATAGTGTATACATGTCGATATATATCAGACTTATACACTTGTGTATTACTACATATTGTTTCCACTATACATCTTTTCATCAAACATTGATCTAATACATATATGTAAAGATAATGTAACTAAATATTTTTAATTGTGTTCTAGCTGGAACAATATTTGACAGTGTTTGTATTTTTTTTAAATTATGAAATATTAAGTTAGGTAATATGTGAGAGAAAAAAAATATAGAGAATTTAATTAAATATTCTTTTAATTGGAAAGAGAAATCAGGAGAGAGAAAAAATTAATTAATTAAATGAAGATAGAAATATACAATTATACCCTTGTGTCTATTAAAATACTTGTAAGTTACAAAAGATAATTACAATCTTGCCACTAAAGAAAAAAATTAGATCTACAAAATCAATGATCAGGATAAGTTCATTTTGTTCACAAATAAATCATTGTTCACTCATGATCCCAACCCTATATATATATAGGGTCAGGATTTAGAGAAAATGGTAGAAAATGGTAGAAAATGTGAGAACGGTGAGAACGCTTATTGATCGTCTGATCAAAACAATCTATGGACTAGATTGGCGCGGTGGCATTTTTGTAAATAACATCAATTTTATTACGTGGACGCGTTTCATTAAGGGTAAAAAGGTAAAACATCATTTCTCACATAAAACGCCATTGAAAAATAAAACGCCAAATAAATACAAAACGCCAGTTTTATCACTGCGTACTTTTTTCTGTGTTTTTATTTAAGCTCTCTGCTACAAAAACGCCACAAAATATGAAACACCATAATATATAAAGCCAAACCTTACATCCGGATAAATGTTAATTACATTTTTTTTGTTATAAAAATAATATTCCTCCTAAACTACGCGCCAAAAAAAATTCTATAAATAGAAACGTCTCACCACCTTCCGTTTATCACACACAAAAAAAAAAACACAGTGCTTCCTAAAAAAAATACAACTCAATGTAAAACGCCAAAATATACAACGATGGCAAACTGATGCGTGTGAAGTGTCGTAGATTTTTAATGTATATTTTAAGCCATTTAACACTTTTTTTAGCCAAGTTTTAAATTTATAAAACACGATATTTACTAACACTAAACACACATATGGGCAAGTGCACCCATCGTGAGCGCAGTATAGTGTTGGTAAGATACCGAGATCGTCCGAGGACACAAGAGCTTTTAATACTGGTTTATCCTCAATGTCTAATCAAATCAAAAGTTTAGAAAAAGGTTTTTAAACTAGAAAAATAAAACTAACTAAAATGCTGAAAAATAAAATAAAAATAAAAATATATAGACAAGATGAATCACTTGGATCCGACTTGTGTTTAGTGTAACCTTTGATTATTTCTGCACTTTTGCACTTTTTAAGAGATTATCTTAGTTATTGTAGTAGGCCCCTCTTCTAAAGGTAAAGTTACCATCAACCCAGTAGTTTGAGTCAGAAAGGATACAATCCTAAAGGGTTGGATTATTGAAAGATAATTAATTAACTTATTAATGCATATTGTGGTAGGCCCCTCTTCTGGAGGTAACGTTACCCTCGGCTAAGTAGTCTGAGTCAGCAGGGATACAGTCCTATGTAGCCAGGTTAAAGTTTTAATAGTAGTTTACATATGAGGGGATCAAGGAGTTCGGACCCCCGCCATCCAATACCAGTGGGTATTGAAGGAGGTCCTGCTAAAGTTGACCCAGGTCCTTGCAGGATCTATACACTGAACAAGGCAATACTCTTACCAAACCGTTCCCTTAACCCCCGACCAGGTAGCCAACATACCTCCATATAGACCGTGGAGATATGAATGGTGAAAATCTTTTATTTTATATAGACAGTAAAATAATGCCATGACACCACGGACAAACGATAAGGAAGACTCACCTTTAACATAAGAAACTAGTTATTAAAGTCATTAATACATAACCAAATAAAAAGTGCGAAAAGATTAAAAATAAAAAGTATTAGTCTAGACACTTGTCTTCACCACGTGATGTAAGAGACTTAGGCAAACCATGGCCTTTGATTGTCAAAAACTCTTACGATCAATCTTGGATCCCGAGACTACTCACACACTCTATGATGGATGATGGATGATGGTGGTGGATGATGGTGTTGTGGTGGTGGTGGAGTGTGGGTGAAGTGTGAGAGAGGTGGTTTGCCAAGGGATGGTTTGCACATGAGCCAAGCACCCCTATTTATAGCCTGCACATAAGCCCGGACACGGCCCCGTGTCCATTGGGCACGGCCCCGTGTCCACCCATCTTCTTTTTCTTCATTAATTGCAGTTTGTCTGCATTAGTTGACCACCCCCCGTGTCCGCTGGGCACGACCCCGTGTGCAGAAGCGTATCTGTACTATCAAGATTTCCTCAGATTATGCGAATCTTAGAGTTGACCACGGCCCCGTGTCCGCTGGGCACGCCCCCGTGGTGGGTGATGGAAGCTTCTACAGCTTTGTCTTTTCTGCAGACACTTAGGCACGCCCCCGTGCTCATTGGGCACGGGGCGTGTTCAGCCTTCTGTTCTCTTGTTTTGCTTGGCTTGGGAAGATGCTGTCGAGGGGTCGGGCATGCCACGTTTATCCCTTTTCTTGTATTTATGTTAGATTTAGTTGCCTTTTTGCTTCTTTTGTTCATTTGAGCTCATTTAATCCTGAAAATACAAAAGGAAGACAAAAACACACTTTTTCCAACATTAGTACTAAAAAGGGTTAGTTTAATGCCACATTTGATCTAATTTATATGTTGCATTTTGCACACATCAAATACCCCCACACTTGAATCTTTGCTTGTCCTCAAGCAAAACTCTTTATAATGTGGCTTTACACTCCCAAATGGAATGGGTAGAAGAGAAGGTTTTGGGCTTGTCATAGAGTGTCTGGATTTCCAAGATTCTTTATTAAGTTTTATTTTTATTTATTTACAATCCTATTCGTCATGATTTATTTAAAACATTACATAAGATAAATTACTTATTAGGGCATAACATGCCTCTTTAAAATTCCATTTATATACAAGTTCACATACCTCACGGGGGATCACTCAACACTTGGCCGAAGGTGTATTTTTGTGAAACTTCTTGAGAGCGGCATGGAACTTACTTCTACCATAAGTTTGCCAAGCAATCAATCCTCCTCCTTTTTAACTATATACCTTTGTAAATATCAAGAGGACTTTGGGGGAAGGGTTAGGCTTGGGTTAAAGGTAGGTGGTTGGGTTAGTGGTTAGTAGAAAAGGGCGAAAGGCGTAAAAAGCGTCGGTTCTCATAAGACTTTTTATTTTTGTAACTTTTTATTTTGATGAAGCAATTCTTCAAACAAAGTTCTTTTTGATAAACTTGTTTGTTTATTTCTTTTGGCTTCATAATCATTTTTTTTTTCAACATACGAAAGTCATAAGAAAAACTGAGCTTTGTTACTAAAATAAAGGGTTTAAAATGAAAAAGGGTTTTGGTGGGTAAAAAGGGTGTTTGTTTTGGGTTAAGAAATGAAAAGGTTTAGGCTCAAAGGGGTTAGCTAGGGGGATTTTAGGTAGGTGGTTAAAAAAATAATGGTGTAGAAATAAAAAGGGTTAGTCCTAATGCCTCCATCATTTACTTACTCGGGTTTAAGTTGGTAAGGACCGGGAATGTATCGTCGTGGCAAGTTCTAGAGTCGTAAGAACCAAGCGGCTATTCACACAAGAAACGAAAAATGAGCATTTAGTTTAAAGATGTGTATTTGTATGCTCAATAAAGGCTCAAAACCCACTTTTTGTGGGAATGGATTTTTTATGTGATCAAGTATATATAATCAAATTTTAACTAGATTTGTCATGCCGTTTCATAATTTTCTTATGTTGGTTCTTTTTATCACGATGCTATCGGTTGTAAATTTGTAAAAATATCACCTTTTTTAGAATTTGAAATTCTCAAATTAAACCTAGACAAGTAAAAAAATGAAAAGTTTATGAAAAAATTTGGGGTGTTTAGCGGTTCCAATAGAGTTTTGTGTAAGGCTTGTAATTAGGACTTGCAAAATTCAAGGTTTTAGCATCCCCCCACACTTAAATTACACATTGTCCTCAATGTGCACCAAAAATAAGTTTTTAGGTTGATTGAATGTGTAAAAACATGTGAAAAAGCAAAATTTTATGTTACTGGGCGTCTGGACACGGCCCCGTGGTGTCCGGGCACGGCCCCGTGTTCAGATCGCCAGTAACAGAAAATGAAACAAAGTAACAGAAGGCTGGACACGGGGGCGTGTTCAGTGAGCACGCCCCGTGTCCAGGTACCTGAACTGGGCATTTTTTCTGCAGATGGTTGAGCACCGGGCGTGTTGGCTGAGCACGGCCCCGTGCTGAACTTGCTGTAATGAAGAAAAATAGGCGGGAGGCTCTGTTTTTGTGCATGGGTGCTGGTGCAAGTTTCCCTTGGTATCCTTCACCATCCCGAGTGTGTTTTATTCCTAAAAATTAAAACTAAACTAGAAAGCATAAAAATTAATCTAAACTAAGCTAAGGATAGTTCCGCGGAATGCCTCCGTGGTGCGCCACGTTTATAAGGGTCCTTGGCTAGACCCAAAGCCTGGTCATATGTTACCCAAGTGGGATGTTTCGCATCCCATGTTACACCGTCGGAGAGCATCATCCAAACTCGAGTCTATGACCTTCATGTAATTGTCCGGGTCGTCGTCTTCTACTCTCTTTCCAACTCCAAACTTCATTTCCTTGTCTCCGATCCTCAATGTTAGTGTTCCATCATTCATGTCTACCACTGCTTGGGCCATAGCTAGGAATGGCCTCCCTAAGATGAGTGGTACTTCGGTATCTTCCTCCATATCTAGTATGACAAAGTCGGCCGGGAATACGAATTCGTTGACTTTGACCAATAGATTTTCAGCGACACCTTGTGGGTATTTGACGGACCTATCGGAGAGTTGTATGCTCATTTTTGTAGGGCTTGTTTTCTCTAGGCCGAGTCGGTTGAACATTGATGCGGGCATGAGGTTGATGCTAGCCCCGAGGTCGGCTAGTGCATTGCGAATGGGGGATTCCCCAATCGAACAAGGAATTGTGAAGCTTCCAGGGTCAATCTTCTTTCGCGGGAGTTTGTTGAGTAGCATTGCGGGGCATTCTTCGCCTAAATTAACTAATTGCAATGATTCAATTTTCCTTTTATGAGTGAGGAAGTCCCTCATAAATTTTGAATATTTAGGCATTTGAGTTAGGACTTCGATAAATGGAATATTAACATGCAATTGTTTTAACAGATTTTCGAACTTTGCGAATTGCTCATTGGACTTTTGGCGAATTAACCGACCGGGGTACGGAACTGGAGGATTCTTGGTGGGCTCTTGAATTGGTGGAGAGGTCGTCTCTTGTTGGGGTGTGGTTGGAGTTGTGGCTTGGCTAGATCGGCTCTTTTCTGTTGGAGGCAATGGAGCTTCCTCGGGACCCACGGTACGGTTTCTCAATGTGATGAGATGTACTTGTGCTTTTGGGTTGGTTTCGGTATTACTTGGTAACGCGCCTTGTGGTCTCTCGGAGAAATTTTGAGCTAGTTGATTTAATTGTTTTTCAACGTTTTGAATACTAGCTTGTTGATTTCTAAAATTCGATTCCAATTGTTGAAATCGATCCGAGTTTTTCTTTTCGGAGTCGGAGATGAGGCGAGATACAATATCTTCAAGCCTTTCTCGTCCCCCTTGTTGTTGAGAGAAATTTTGTGACTCGCTTCTTGGTTGTTGAAAGTTTGTTCGTTGGTTTAGATTTTGTTGGTTACTACTATTTCCGGGTTCTCTCCAACAAAGGTTAGGGTGGTTACGCCATCCTTGGTTGTAGGTACCCATTGGAGGACCCGACGGCCTAGGTCTATTATCAATGTAGTTTACCGATTCTGTTTGATTATCTACTTCTTTCATACAACTCCAATTTTCGTGTGGTCCACCACACCCCTCACAAGCCGTAACCGAGGCTGTCTTTGCCATTTCTAACTTTTTGATTTTTGAAGAAAGGGCCTCGATTTGAGCTTGTAAAGAAGTGCTTTCATCAACCTTATGGGCGCCCGGGGTAATAGATTTATTGCCTCGGGGAGTGTGCCACTGAAAATTGGTTTGAGCAATTTCCTCAATTTGATTATATATTTCATTTGGGCGACGATTACCTAAAAGTCCCCCGGAGCTAGAGTAAAGTGTATGTCTTGTGTGTGGCAACAACCCATTATAGAAAGTGGATACTTGTTGCCATACCGCAAGACCGTGATGAGGACACTTTCTTAGTAGCTCCTTGAACCTTTCCCAAGTTTCATATAAGGATTCCCCATCCTCTTGTGAATATGTATTAATTTCAGTCATTAATTTAGTCGTTTTAGCAGGAGGGAAATACTTATATAAAAACTTTTGGGCCAGTTCATCCCAGGTGTTTACCGAGCCAACTGGGAGGGTATTAAGCCAAGCCTTAGCTCGGTCTTTTAGTGAAAATGGAAACATTCGAAGGCGGATGGCGTCGTTTGATGCTCCATTGATCCGAAACGTGTCACATATTCTAGGAAGTTAGTGCTATGCAAATGGGGATCTTCGTTCGCAAGCCCATGGAAGGTTGCGGAGTTTTGGAGCATTTGTATCAAATGCGGTCGAAGTTCGAAGTTATTGGCCTTGACATTTGGTGCATTGATAGCGGCGCCAAGATTACCCACGGTGGGTCGTAAGTAATCCATGAGGGTACGTTGATCCACCATTGGAAGTGGGTCCCCCGAAACTTTCTCTTGGTTTTTAGCTTTAAGTCTTTTTCTGAGAAAGCGTTCGGGTTCTTCTAGAGGTTCTTTTATGTCTCTACTAGAACTGGAGCTCAGACACTACGTAGAAAGTTCAGATGTGGCGCCTGGGTTCCAAGTCCTGCAATAAAAATAGAAAAGAACGTTGGTCAGAAGGTTCACCACGGCCCCGTGCTCAGCTGAACACGGTCCGTGGTCAGAGATACAGTAGTTGTTTTCCGGATCCTTGTTACTGGGGAGCTCGACACGGCCCCGTGCTGCACCGACACGACCCCATGTTCAACTCCCTGTAACTCAGAAAATAAAAACTGCCAGTAACAATGCTGAGCACGGCCCCGTGTCCAACCAAGCACGGCCCGTGCTGAGTTCTGCAGAAACTGAAAAATTTAAGAAAAATCCTAAAAAAATAGAAAAATAAGAAAAAACGATTAGGCCGTTGATTCCTAACTTTCTTAAAATCCTTGTGTCCCCGGCAACGGCGCCAAAAACTTGATGCGTGTGAAGCGTCGTAGATTTTTAATGTATATTTTAAGCCCTTTAACACTTTTTTAGCCAAGTTTTAAATTTATAAAACACGATATTTACTAACACTAAACACACATATGGGCAAGTGCACCCATCGTGAGCGTAGTATAGTGTTGGTAAGATACCGAGGTCGTCCAAGGACACAAGAGCTTTTAATACCGGTTTATGCTCAATGTCTAATCAAATCAAAAGTTTAGAAAAAGGTTTTTAAACTAGAAAAATAAAACTAACTAAAATGCTGAAAAATAAAATAAAAATAAAAATAGATAGACAAGATGAATTACTTGGATCCGACTCGTGTTTAGTGTAACCTTTGATTATTTCCGTACTTTTGCACTTTTTAAGAGATTATCTTAGTTATTGTAGTAGGCCCCTCTTCTAAAGGTGACGTTACCCTCAACCCAATAGTTTGAGTCAGCAAGGATACAATCCTAAAGGGTTGGATTATTGAAAGATAATTAATTAAGTTATTAATGCATATTGTGGTAGGCCCCTCTTCTAGAGGTGACGTTACCCTCGGCTAAGTAGTCTGAGTCAGTAGGGATACAGTCCTAAGTAGTCGGGTCAAAGTTTTAATAGTAGTTTACATATCAGGGGATCAAGGAGTTCGGACCCCCGCCATCCAATACCAGTGGGTATTGAAGGAGGTCCTACTAAAGTTGACCCAGGTCCTTGCAGAATCTATACACTGAACAAGGCAAGACTCTTACCAAACCGTTCCCTTAACCCCCGACCAGGTAGCCAACATACCTCCATATAGACCGTGGAGATATGAATGGTGAAAATCTTTTATTTTTATATAGACAGTAAAATAATGCCAAGACACCACGGACAAACGACAAGGAAGACTCACCTTTAACATAAGAAACTAGTTATTAAAGTCATTAATACATAACCAAATAAAAAGTGCGAAAAGATTAAAAATAAAAAGTATTACACTAGACACTTGTCTTCACCAAGTGATGTAAGAGACTTAGGCAAACATGGCCGTTGATTATCAAGAACTCTTATGATCAATCTTGGATCCTGAGACTACTCACACACTCTATGATGGATGATGGTGGTGGATGATGGTGTTGTGGTGGTGGTGGAGTGTGGGTGAAGTGTGAGAGAGGTGGTTTGCCAAGGGATGGTTTGCAAATGAGCCAAGCACCCCTATTTATAGCCTGCACAGTGTCCACCCATCTTCTCTTTCTTCATTAATTGCAGTTTGTCTGCATTAGTTGACCACGCCCCCGTGTCCGCTGGGCACGACCCCGTGTGCAGAAGCGTATCTGTACTATCAAGATTTCCTCAGATTCTGCGAATCTTAGAGTTGACCACGGCCCCGTGTCCGCTGGGCACGCCCCTGTGGTGGGTGATAGAAGCTTCTACAACTTTGTCTTTTCTGCAGATACTTGGGCACGCCCCCGTGCTCATTGGGCACGGGGCGTGTTCAGCCTTCTGTTCTCTTGTTTTGCTTGGGAAGATACTGTCGAGGGGTCGGGCATGCCACGTTTATCCCTTTTCTTGTATTTATGTTAGATTTAGCTGCCTTTTTGCTTCTTTTGTTCATTTGAGCTCATTTAATCCTGAAAATACAAAAGGAAGACAAAAACACACTTTTTCCAACATTAGTACTAAAAAAGGGTTAGTTAAATGCCACGTTTGATGTAATTTATATGTTTCATTTTGCACACATCACAAACATCTTTTCTTTGATACTCAGTAATGTTCTACATGAAGTTTCGCTTAATGATTTGTTACGTGAGTGTACTAAGATTTTGCTGCATGAGATGGACAAAATTCAAAAAAGAGGGACTGATGACACCCATATGTCATTCTGTCATATTTGTTCTTGAAGACGATTTGGATGAGTAGAAGAGACCTATACCAGTGAAAATGCTACTTTGGCCTCGATGATTATAATGAAGATGGCGGGCAGATAGCATCCACCCACAAAGGGTTGATCTATATCTCCAACATCCACAAAGACACCTCAACACATGAACAAAGAAAATAAACCACGCCAAACCCAAAACGCCATTTATTTGTCACAGTTCTTGTAGTTTCAAAAGAAAAAAGAGACCGATGACATGAAGATTTAAATCATAAATTGCTTCTATTTTGTTTTTTTTTCTTTATCTCTTGTTTGTTTTGTAATTTCAGTTAATAAACAACAAAAGCACATTAATACTATAATGAAATATATAATAAGACGCCAAAATGAGCAAATGCTTGTAAAACGCCATGATGCCATAAAAATGCCCCAAAAAAACTACCAAACTATAATAAAATTACTTTGAACTACTATTAAAAAAAAAGCGTGAAACAATGTGCAAAGAATATAAAACAAAAAAAGTCAAATCGTTATCTAACCGCCATTGGAAAACAAAACGCCATAATTACAGCCGTCACGATTAGACGTGTTACACCATAAAAACAGTTGAGTTTGAAAACAAAACACGGTAACTGCAAAAAACAGTAAAATGAAACGACGAAAAACATAATTACTAACATTTATTATATTAAAAGCAAAATACTTGGGAAATTAAATTTATTTATCTTTTTCAAAACGCCATAATTACTTTTCATGCGTGGGAAAAAAAAGTCAATATAAAAGAAGACCATAAGAACACAAGCTCAAACACGCCAAAAAAATTGACTAAACGCCACATATTGTCCAAAACGCCAAAAACTTTAAAAATGGATAAGGTTATTGCATGGAGGTTTGAAAGGAAAGAGAAACGATTCATCATAAAGTTCTCTGATAGGAGAAGGGTAAAGGTAAGGACAATCAAAGCCATGCTTAGAATGAATGAAGGGGTTCAGAAGGATATCCTGGCCCTTGGGGTTCCAATTTCCAACGATCATGAAAGAACCAGAACTGTAATAAAAAGACTGAAGAGAAAATTTCCGGCAGAAGATGATGATGATATTGACGATACTCCTATACCAAAACTTAGCAGTTGGATGATGCATGAGGAAGAAGGAACGCTTGAAGTGACTTATAAAAACGGAGTGTAATATTCATTGCCAATGGAAGAAATGTTGAAGACAGAGTTGCTATCTATCATTGAACAACTCTGTGATTTAGCACCTTCAACAATCCAAAATCCAATGATGCAGTGATATTCAAGAATAGGATGCAGCAAAGAAGAGACGAGCTAATGGCATTATACGCAAATCTAAAATTTGATGATGATGAATCTGAAGAAAGTGATGAACAAAGCGATGGGTACATCTCTGATGTAATCCCACCTACGGAAGACTATTAGTTTATTTTGATTTCGTATTATTGTAATTTTATAAAATATTAATCTATGGTAATCAATTATTAACAAAAAGATACAAAACACCAAAAAATGACATGGAAAAATCTATAACGCCAAAAAAAATAACTATGTGACACAAAAAGAATTAATTCAACGAGAAGAATCTGAGAAAAACAGTAAAACGCCAAGTAATTAATAATTCAAGATAACGCTAAAATTATCTTTCACGCAAAAAATGAAGCAGCATGTCAAACGCGAAAATCGGGAAAGGAGAAGAATACTACAAAGACAAAAAAAAAACCCTCGGACCCTGATCATGCCCCGCGCCACGTGTTGGGCCAGGATGCGTTCTCACCGTTCTCACACTTTTTGCTATTTTCTCCTAAACCCGTTTCTCTCTCTCTCTCTCTCTATATATATATATATATATATTAGTATAGGTTATAATTCGTCCATCATGTAATATCATATAAATCATGTAAGTCAAGTATGGAGGTAAGATTAACCTCATTGTATGAATTCACCAATGCACAAATCATCACATGGATGATTCGGATGGTCATGAATGAAAATGGAAATACAACTATCTAACAAGTTCATCAAGTAGTCAAGTAAGGACAACCCGGGGGTTTCATACCCATCATGGAAAATGTTAGAGATGTGGAGGGGTTGCGTTACTTTAGGACTAGGAAACTACTTGTAATTTAATGATAAAACATCATGTGAGGTGGTGGAATGAGTTTGGATAGCCAAGGCATCCATGTTTCACACCTTTACCAAAACACAAGTCTAGCCACTTGAACTATGGTATAATTGGATGGTTTCATCACTTGTGGGTTGTCTAAACCCTATCGAAACAGAAAGTTTATGAGGTTCTTGGACCTCTAAACTTATGAGAATTGACCTTAAATGTAACACCTCATAAAATCACGTCCAATGATGTGTTGACACGTGTGCTAAACCCTAATAAAGTCAAACGTTGACTATGAGGGACTAATTTTGTGAAAAATCAAAAACTTTGATTATGGAAGGGTAGGAAGTGTTAGCATGCTTAAACTAAGTCTCTGAATAACCTCACACAATATCCGTATTCTCATATTAAGCCACTTGATGGATAAGCGAAACCGTTTGCATAATAAATCGTAAGTTGCACGGCGAAGGGTTAGAATCGTCAACATGTTTAATCATACCTGTGAGTGACCTTTTATCGAACCCAAAACATTATTATATCTGATCATATGCTTGGGAATGCAAAACATTGGCCATTTAGGGCTTTAATGTCGATAAACAACAATACGCACAAGTTTGTGCGTTAAAAAGGGTTAAAAGTGTCAACATGTTAATTCTTACCTCTGAGTGACCTTTTAACAAACCCAAAGCATCTTAATGTTCGATAATACTCTCGGGAATGCCCAATATGGATAACATAGGGCTTTGACACAATAAAATGATAATACGCGCAAGTTTGCGCGTTAAAAGGACCAAAAGCGTTAACATTTAAAACTACACCTTTAAGCGACCATTTAAGCGAAATGGTGTGAACTGGAGTGTCGTAATACTCCATTATACTCTTGGGAATGCTTGTTATTAACTTTGTAAGGCTTTTAAGCCATTTCGCGATAATACGCGCAAGTTCGCAAATTAAAGGGTTAAAAGCGTCGATATGTCAAACTAGGCCTTTGACTGACTCTTTTAATGTATCGAGAAGTTTATGATACTTGGTTATACTCTTGGATGTGCCTAATATTGGAAATATAAGGCCTTGTGTACTAAAAACATCGTTTCGGAAGAGTTCGGAAATGCAAGGGCCAAACTTGTCAACAAATGAAACTTTCGGTGATATGATCTGGTCCTTACGGACCGTATACAGGACCAATACGGTCCGTATACTAATTCTAGTAACAGAAATATTGTGTGCAGCCCTTGTTTCCTCCCTTATCTCACATATTTCGAATCTAGGGACTTGTTAATGGTATTAGACACATGTTAGGGCACTTGGAATGATCTTAAAAGCTCCCATAACACTTGGTGATCATCCATACAACCTCCAAACACTATAAATAGGTGGGTTTTCTCACCACTTTCATTGCACATTCATTTCCTTTCTTGCTCTCTTCTTAAATCTGAGGATCCTGAACATTTGGAACCTCCTTTTGAGTTCTTTTCAGTCCTAAGGACCACTTGTAAGTGTTCCTTTCGTGCTTGGTTATTTTATTTGGCTTTTAAAGCCGAAAAGTCAAGCGTTTACGATAAACGTTTTGACTTTTAGTTAGACCTTGTATGGTCAAGCCATTGTTCGCAACGAACATGGCTACGTGATCGTAATTAGGTAGGTGTTAAACCCTCAAAAGGGCACCTCCTAATTATCATGTTTACTTAGTTAATTGTCGGGTCAAAGTAATTAAAATAAAAGTCAAACGGGTTGGTTTTTAAATAAAATTCATAACTGATAATATAGAAGCTATAAAATCAGTTTTATCACTTTAATAACTTGGTAAATATTAATTGAACATGTCTAAGCATGTTCAACCCGACAATTCTAAGTATAGGCTCGGTTCGCAACCGAAAGTCGCAAAAGTAGACTTTTGCTTTAACTTTCAGTTTCAACCCGAATTAGCTTAGTTTTATTATGCCTTAGGGTTCCTTCGTGACCATATTATATGTTAGTATAACCATATGAGGTTATACTACATGGTCCTTTAGAATTAGAGTTCATATGCATGTTTCCATTATTTGCTTAAAAGTTGACTATTATGCCCTTTTGTTATTAAAACGAGATTTTTGAAAATGTGAGAGCCCAAAAAGTTTTATTACTGATATATAAGTATGCCCTAAAAATTTGACATCAGTTTATGGTCTAAAATAGAAGTTATGCAAGATATCGTAAAATAAGAACTTTTTGTTAATTAAATAGCATTTTTGGCATAAACCATATTTAAACCCAATTTTTGGCACCAAACTTTCTACCCACTGTTATAATATAATATTTAGGGATTTTTGGAAAAAATTTTCCAAATTTTATATTGACCATAACATAGAGTTCTAGCATAAATTCGGTAATTGACGATAAAGCCCTTTTTGTTAATAAAATGAGTTTAGCATATGATTTGCATACCAAACCTTTTTCCTACTGATATCATATGTAAAATAAAATATTTTAAACACTTGAGACTGATCAAAATCTCAGATTTCCTTAAACAACCCGAATATCGTCAAATACCTACTTTTATGCTAAATAGGCGCATAGTATGGTTTAAAACCATATTTAGCACCTAAGACTTGTTACCTACTGATTTTAAAAATAAATTTTTATAATTTAATAGTAAGTATAAGTCTTGAACTCAGATTTCCAAATTTGACCTTAAAAGCATATGTGAAATGACCAAAATGCCCCTATGGTGCATAGTTTGGCCATAAATAATGAACCTCACATATATATGATATCTTACTAATGTAACTTGATGAAATAAATATTTTTACTGAATATTTTAGACCAGAACCTCAGTTTGCTATTAAACCTCTTTTATAAACTTTAAAATGACCAAAATACCCTTTCGGGGCTTAAATTAGTTTTAAATTCGTTTTGGGCATAATGGACGATATCCTAGTGATATCACAACATATTTTAAGCATAATAACTTATGGAACTTGTACGTAACTCATTTGGTTACCTGTTATGCATATACGCGTTCGGTACGGTTCATGTAACTAGTTTGCATAAATTAGCCGAAACGGGTCAAACCTTATCATTTTTACTTCAAAATCCAGAATGTGTTTAGTTTACCCATTTTAAACAACTCTTAATACTTGTCGGGTCTAAATCACATTCCAATCCGGTCACCGCTTAATCTTGCGTTTCGTACCCTAAACCTTACCTTAAAACTAATTGGTCTAAGTTACAACTTAAATAAGACCCGTTAGGAATCTAATAGGTTAATAAAACCTTCGTTCCAGATTGAGAGCCCTGGTAGAAGTACTTGTACTTGCTGATTTGAATATACGGCTGAGAATAAAATTACATTTTAGCTCAGGTAAATACTTTTAACTTATTTTCCCTTATACGGGCTTGGGATACGATAAATTATTACCGCTTGGTCGGGTGTAGAAACCTTTTAATCGGAGATGGTTAAATTGCATAATCCCGTTTTAATTAGTATTGCTTGATAACATATAACATTGGGGGTTAACAACCGTGTCCTGGATATCCTTGGCTCATTTAAAAAGCGTAAATGGCCACGACTTAAGCACGGGGTGTAGGCATACACCTGTCTGTTGCGTATGTAAAAGATATACTCACTCGTAAGGAAACTTCTTATGAGATTATATTTGTGGTGTGTCGATTAATCTTGTTCGGTTTATTTAACACCGGCCCTAAATGTTGGATGTGACAACCCTCAAAATTACAGGTACTGTACAATTAATTAATTTTAATTATGTGCTTAATGACTGTGCTTGATTATGAAAGACATTTTTCGGATTAGTTAAACACTTTAACGGAACGGTGTCTAAACGGACAACCGGACATTACCCGGGACACTAAATTTTTGTCAATGACATTGTTTTACTATTCTTGGCTAGTCATGATCCCCATTTGCCATAACACCCACTAAAAACCTTATAACTAACAAGTATAAGTTTATTACTTACAATCTAACTACCATTTACCATTTAGTTGAAAAATTTGCAAACAAACCCCACCCCCCCCCCCCCAACCGAATTTTCGGTCCCCATGGACCCACAAATCATCTTAACCATACTTCCTAGATTATTCTCTATATTATATTGAATAGTTTACTTGCATGAATGAACAAGATATGTGATAAGTGATTATAAGTATGGAACCTCTAGATCTTTCATCATTTCATATCATTCTCAATCTTTCACCTCTCTCATTCCTCACTCTCTCTCTCTCATTTTCGGTCACCCCAAAACCGCCACCCTCACCACCACTTAACATCATCATCTTCATCAATATCAAGTTCCATTCAAACCTTGAAGGTGATCCATGGAGGTTGCAAGTTGAAGAGCATTCAAAGGAGCTTTGTTCTAGTCTTTTTCATCATCTTTTCTCATCATCTTTGCACTAGAAATTCTACCCTAGCCTTGTGCTAGTAGTAAGTCTCTTTACACCTTGTTTCATCTTGTTCTTAGTCAAAATATGTAGTATGATGATATTGTCTAAATCACTAAAGAACAAGAATACTAAAAGATGTTAAACAAGAATAATGAACATAAAAGTTTACTTGATGATAAAATGCTACTAGTATGATGTTGATTATGAGTATGTTGTTAATGTTATGTTGATTCTTGGTTATATGGATTAATCACCCTATGAATATGGTTAGATAATATTTAGAAGGGTGATTTAACCAAAGTAGAAAGTGGTTATATGTTAAGTAAAATAACCACCTTCTAAATGAGCCATGAACTTGAATAGAAATGATTTTCTTGTGATAAAAGTGAATAAAATAAGCTAATGATCATGTTGATCTAAACTTTATAAAGGGTTTTTATAAATAAACCAAGTTAGAAAAGCGGTTTTTGGGAAAATCATAACTTTACATACACTTACATTATTTTTAGAAACAAAATAAATGTGAGAACATTTATTTACAAGAAGAGTTCAAGAAGTTAATTTTTGCAAATATTGTTCACAAGTTGTAAACACGTAACTCGTTCAAGAAGATGATTTTTAACGAAATAAATACACTTTGGAAGATAACTAAGCCAACTAAAAGCTTTACCAAGTTACTACACGTTTTCGGGACATATCAAGTTCATGATTATTATGTATCACGTATATTTTGCTCTTGATGATGTAAAGTTGTTTAAAAGATTGTTTGTTGATTGACTTTGAAAAGAAAACGATATGCTAGTAAGCATGGACACTCCCGTTTTAGGGGAAACTCTGGCGAAATTTTCCAAAAATCTCTAGACTCAGAAAAATTATCTTCTAACAAGTAATTACAAAATATATTGACTTGTTTTTCGGAAGTAAACTTCGCCATAAAATTTATTACAAAACTCCAAAGTATCGGAGGTGGGCTTTCTAAAATAAAAGCGAATAAATATATATTTGATAGTAAAACACTTGTGTGATTATATTATTTATTTTGGGGTAAATATTATTTGGTTACACAATATGAAAACATATTATTTTTGAGAAAAAATATATATATTTTGGGTTATATGGATTTCGATAAATATGTTGAATGTATTTTTCTAAGTGGGACTTAAGATATACTTTTCGGAAAATACAAGTGTACAAGTATAAATACCCCCATTCTTGGGAAAGAAATACACATAAAAATACTTGAGAAGTGTAGATACGACCTAAAAGACTAAAGTTAAGTTAAAATAATGATTATTATTTTGACAAGTATAATATCAAAGTAACGCAACTCAAAACACTAAACCCTAAGACAAGGCACGGCCCGTTCGTCTAATAGACATTAGTACGTGTAGGTCGTCGCGCAGCAGATCGAGTTTGAGGTTGACGTTACCGGTTACGCACTTCTGTGAGTTCATGTCCCCATTTTCTCTTAACTGTTTTCAGTTTTATACTTCGGGGGTGAAATACATGTTACAATTATATCAGACATTTATTTATATGGTATGGTTAGCTTAAGGAGGGTTTTTACTACGCGATCATGTGAGTGGTGGGCACAACACTTAAGGCCATTAATCCTCATTGTAGGACCAAGGGACATGAGCGATAGATCTATTTGGGTGTAGCGAGCCCACACCCGTGAGGCCAGGGCGGCCCATAGTGGTGACTGTGTCTTCATACCGGAGACAAATTTGCTAGGTTTGAGTCTTCCTGCACCATTTTCACACATACCATTGGCTTTGCAACCCATTGGTGATCAGTTTTTCCTTAATTGCTACATACCAGGGACTTTTACTTATACATACATTTTAAAGGTTTATACATACTCACTTACACATGAACTCGCTCAACTTTTGTTGATTTTTCAAACTACATGTATTTCAGGAAATTAGTGAATCTGGCGGTGTGTGCAATCATGTCGAGCTGCGTAATGAATAATGATGTCATCCGGGTTTAGGAGGTGTGACCCTTGCCTGGACGGGTTACGCGTCTCTAAACCATGGTTTCTATTTCAAGTCTTTTGTGGTGTCATGTGAACACGTCTTAATATGTAATGGTTGTAACTTGTTTTAGGTGTCGACTTTTAAAACAATAGTGTTGTGGTAACTTTTAAAACGTAATGAATGGATGACTATCATGTGTTTTATTTTCATATAGCATTGTTTTGATTGTGCTATGGTATTAAGAAGTCACACCAACTAAACCCACGCTTCCGCAAAAGCCAGGGTGTGACAGCTTGGTATCAGAGCCTCGATCATAGCGAACTAGGATTCTTCCTCGAGTCTAGACTATGATCACTAGGGCTCTCACGAAAACATCTTTACATTGCATACACTAAACGTCCAGATCCAGGATACAAAACATTTTTTACAAACAAAAAGGCACAAATACACTTTTCAAAAATTTATATTTCAGTCTTAGAGACTGAGGGAGTTCAATCTTAGAGACTGAGGGAGGTTTTAGTCTTAGAGACTGAAGGGTTCAATCTTAGAGATTGGGGAGGTTTAGTCTTAGAGACTGGGAGGTTGGTCTTAGAGACCAGGGTAGTCTGAGAGGCTAGGGAATTCAGTCTGAGAGGTTGGGTGGGATAGTCTGGGGAAGACTAGGATGATTACTTGCATATATTAATTGTGACTTATATGCTTACTTGACTATTATTGATGTATGTGCACACTTTGTGGTTGTGTTGTTACAGACGCTATGTCTTCATCAAGTGGGGTCTCTGACCCAGTAGCGGTAGATTCTGACGACCCGATGCACTCAGACCCGGAGGTCTACACATCGGATACAGACAGTACGGACGATGACGGATTTCAGCCCTTCGCGCTACCAGATTTCGGTGACGACATACAGCTAGCTGATGGCATTCCAGTCGGGGATCTACCTCTTGCGGAGATCCCTGCTCCTATTCGACTCGCTGCATTTCCTGTAGAGGATTTGCCACACGATGTAGTGTCAGATGACGACGTCGATCTATTCGAGGGTCCCCCTGAGGACTACCATGAGGGCGGGGCCCCGATTGCGGATGATGTCGCTCTTCCGTTGGTTGAGATTCCTGATACGGAGGTTCATTCTGATTCATCGAGTCCAGATTCTTTTGAGTCGGTAGCTTCCTCTACTCCACCGTTGGGATTCGGTTTCATCCCTGGTATTGACGATGATGAGGATATAGAGATGGGGGACGAGTTTGACCCTGTTTTTCCATTTGATCACGATTTAGACCAGGAGGACGAGTTGGTCCTCGAGGAGCAACCTGCTGAGGCTCCTGTTCTCCCTGATGATCAGATTCTTGATATGCCTGCTGATCATCAGCCTGCTCCTGTCGATCCAGAGCCCGATATAGTTCCAGAGCCCGTTCTTGCTCTTGACCCTGTTCATGCAGATGCTCCCGTTTTTGTACCACCAGTTATTGATGCTCCTGCCATACCACCACCAGTCGTTGAGATTCCAGTCATGGCACCTCTGCCTGACCCCGTCTTTGCTGAGTTACCAGTCATTGCACCATTATTTCCCGATTCGGCCCCTGTGCATGCTGACCATGCACCTTTTGCTACTCACATAGACCCTCGTTATGCTGACACCCGTAATGGGTGGATCGAGGAGGATGACTACCCTCCGTATGTGATACTAGTCACTCCCCCTACCGCACCTGTTACTGCACCACTTGATATCCCATCTTTCCACCCACACACATCTGATACCCATCGTACCGATCTTCCGATTACCTTCCTTCAGGACATTCCTCCGCCACGACCTGGGGAGGGATCGTCGAGGCAGCCTTTTGGCCACGTACCATTTATGTCAGGAGATGGCCAGTTTATACCACAGATTCCTTATCCTGGTTTTGTTCCTCCCATGTCGTCTATTGTACCTGTCATGTCTCAGTTTCCCCATACTACTTTACTGTTTACATCTGCCCCACACACTACTTACCCAGTTTCAGCTCCGATGGGCGAGCCATTTCTATGGTCATCGCCCCATGTTATGCCATTATCCGACCCTTATCACCCATTTCACGTCGGATACACTACCGAGGACATACAAGGACATACTTACGTCACTGCAGCTACAGCAGGACGCCTTGAGTCGACGTATTCAGGAGTTGGAGAGAGCTCCACGTCCTCCATGCCACTGCCAGACCCCGTTTGCAGCACCAGACGCTCCTTTTCCATCACTCCCTGATTCAGATATTCGTTTCCTTCCTCTTGACCAGCAGGTTGCTTACCTGTTGCGTTTCGCCTATGCTCTTGAGGAGGACTTGGTGCATTTCCGCCGGTTGCTTTTCTCTCACTTTCCACCTCCTCCGCCGCCATCAGCATAGCTACTTTTGGTCTATTGCAGGTAGGGATTACTTTTGATGAGAAGACAGCGATTGAGCCAGACTATACAGCAGTTTGAAGACCACATTTTGACATCATGACTTTGGATATTTGATTTTTGCTTGTTGTATTTGTCTAGACAGTTCAGACAAGGGCAGTGTGACCCTTAGTCTCGTTTGGGTTGTACGATACATTTGGAAAAACTTGTAAACATTGTATTGTGGTCTTGATTATATAAAAGCTCAATCGCAGTATTCTCATTACATGCTTTGTTAAATTATTTGTTTTATGATTATAACATGAGATGTTATGTGGTTGATGAATGTTACTATATATGCATGTTTATTATACTTACTATGACCTGACCAACATGAAACATCTTTTAGAAGATGCCTCCAAGACGCGAAGTACGCATGCCTACTACCCAGGCGGAACTCCAGGGGATAATTACCGCAGCTATAGCATAGTATGCAGCATCCCAAAGAGGAACAAGCGGGAGTTTCTCGAATAATAACGGCAATAACAATCCACCCAATGGTAATGTCCAAGTCATTTGAGACATATTACGATACATTTGGATATTTATAGCACGACCGCTGATACCACTTGTAAAATCTAACGTATGTGCAGGGTGCACCTACAAGCAATTCCTCGGCTGTAAGCCCGTGAATTTCAACGGTACTGGAGGTGCTGTTGCGTTTGTTAGGTGGGCTGAAAAGACAGACTCTGTCCTGAGAATGAGCAAATGCGCTCCCGAGCAACAAGTGACCTACATTTCAGGGCTGTTTCTGGATGGTGCCCTATCGTGGTGGAATCTACAAGTGCAAACGTTAGGAGAAGCGGCGGCTTATGCGTTAACCTGGAATGAGCTGAAAGAACTAATGAGAAAGAAGTACTGCTCGCGAGCTGAAATACAGAAGCTAGAGACTGAGTTCTGGCACCTAAGAATGGAAGGTCCCAAGATTGCAGAATATGTTCAAAGGTTTCACGATTTGTCTCATGTAGTACCGTATATGGTCACACCTGAGTTTAAATGTGTTGAGAGATTCATCTAGGGATTGGCACCCCAAATCATGAGTATGGTTACCACATCCAAGCCTGCAACGATTACGGAGGCAATCGACCTTAGTGTGGCGCTTACTGAGGAGGCCATTAGGTTGAACAAGTTCTCAGTTTCCGAACCAAAGAAGAAGGAGACTCATGCGGAGTCGTCTGGTGAAAATAAACGAAAATTTTCCAACTTCAAACAAGGTACTAGAAATGTGAGCAAGAAGGGTGAGTCAAGCACACCGGCCGAAGCCACAACCGGTGTCGAAAACAAAGGGAAGGGCTACATGGGCACTCTGCCCAAGTGTGTTACATGCCAGTTCCATCACCCCGGCCCGTGCCGACTCAGAAAATGCGAATCTTGCGGGAAGACGGGCCATTCAAAGGAGACATGTTGGGTTGGATCAGGCCAGGGTGGCCAAAGGGGTTTCAATAACAACAATCACGGTGGTAATGGAAACCGGCCGCAAGGATATAAAGGAGGAAATGGTAATCGTGGGAATGTCACAAATCAAGCTGGTAACCGGGGAACAAACGGAAATCGAGGTGGGAATGGTAATGGGAATGGCCGAGGGCCAGGATGCTTCAACTGTGGAGACATTGGGCACTTCAAAAGGGAATGCCCAAAAACTAAATCAGGCGCAAGGCCGAGTCTTTAACATTGGTGCGAGGGAAGCGCGCCAGGATCCAAACGTTGTCACCGGTACGTTCCCTATAAACCAACGCTTTGCATCTGTTCTTTTTTATACTGGTGCCGATTATAGTTTCGTATCGTTAGAATTTAAGAATATACTTGGGTTGGCCACTAGTAAGTTAGACGTTCCGTACTCGATCGAATTGGCGAATGGGAAACTAATTGAAACGGGAGAAGTCATCAGAGGATGCGCGATAGAACTGGGAGGGCATGAATTTACGCTAGACCTACTGCCAGTTGAATTTGGAAGCTTCGACGTGGTAGTGGGAATGGATTGGTTATCGAGCAACAAGGCCGAGATTTTTTGCCACGAGAAGACCATCCACATCCCAATGACGGATGAAGAAACGATCGTAGTGCACGGAGAGAAGCGTGATACGCCGCTGAGAATCATTAGCTGCCTGAAAGCTAGAAAGTGTTTACAGAAGGGATGTGTTGCATTCCTGGCACACATCGTGGATAAAGAAGCCACAGAGCTAAAGGTAGAAGACATTCCGGTCGTGAGAGAATATCCTGAAGTCTTTCCAGAAGATTTTCCAGGATTGCCGCCACAGCGACAAGTCGAGTTCCACATTGACTTGGTTCCAGGCGCCGCGCCTGTAGCCAAGGCACCCTATAGACTTGCACCATCGGAGATGCAGGAGTTGTCAACGCAACTCCAGGAGCTGTTGGACAAAGGATTCATCAGACCGAGCTTCTCACCTTGGGGAGCTCTAGTTCTGTTCGTTAAGAAGAAGGATGGTAGTTTTCAAATGTGTATAGACTACCGCGAGCTAAATAAGTTGACTATCAAGAACAGATATCCTTTGCCAAGGATTGATGACCTATTTGATCAACTGCAAGGTTCAAGTTTCTATTCAAATATCGATCTTCGCTCAGGATACCATCAACTAAGGATACAAGAAGAGAGTATCCCGAAGACGGCCTTTAGGACACGTTATGGACATTACGAGTTCCTGGTTATGCCGTTTGGTTTGACAAACGCGCCGACAGTTTTCATGGATTTAATGAATAGAGTATGCAAGCCGTACTTGGATAAGTTTGTGATCGTGTTCATTGATGACATTCTGATCTACTCGAAGACGAAGGACGAGCACGAACACCACCTAAGAGCTATTTTGGAGCTATTTAAGAAGGAGAAGTTGTACGCTAAGTTCTCGAAGTGTGAGTTTTGGCTACGCGAAGTCCAGTTTCTCGGTCATGTGGTAAATGGAAAGGGAATTCATGTTGATCCCACAAAGATCGAGGCAATCAAGGATTGGGAGACCCCAAAGACGCCAACCGAGATTCGACAGTTCTTAGGTTTGGCTGGCTATTATCGAAGGTTCATTGAGGATTTCTCTAAAATCGCTCAACCTCTGACCGCACTCACACAGAAAGACAAGAAGTTTGATTGGGGTGACAAGCAAGAAGAAGCGTTTCAGTTGTTGAAAAACAAGCTTTGTGACACACCGATTTTAGCTCTACCCGAAGGCACGGACGACTTCGTGGTATATTGCGATGCCTCGCGTCAGGGTTTAGACTGCGTGTTGATGCAGCGACAGAAAGTTATAGCATATGCTTCGCGCCAGCTGAAGATTCACGAGAAAAATTACACCACCCATGATTTGGAATTGGGCGCGGTGGTGTTTGCATTGAAGATCTGGCGACATTATTTGTATGGTACACGATGTACAATCTTCACGGATCACAAGAGCCTGCAGCACATATTCAATCAGAAAGAGCTTAACATGAGGCAAAGGCGCTAGGTAGAACTGTTGAATGATTATGATTATGATTATGATTGTGAGATCAAGTATCACCCAGGGAAGGCGAATGTGGTCGCCGATGCCTTGAGTCGAAAAGAAAGGATTAAGCCCATAAGGGTTAGGGCTTTGGAAATGATTGTCCAGACAGACCTCTCATTGCGCATTCGTGCAGCGCAGAGAGAAGCTCTCAAAGAAATGAATATCGAGAATGAGTATCTCCGTGGGATGGAGAAGCAGTTGGTACCAAACGAGGAAGGAACTTTATGCTTCATGAAACGAATTTGGGTTCCTTTGTTTGGTGGTTTGAGAAAGGTTATTTTTGATGAAGCTCACAAATCTCGGTACTCAATTCATCCAGGAGCGGATAAAATGTACCAAGATCTTAAGGATTTCTATTGGTGGCCAAGGATGAAAGGCGATGTTGCGGTATATGTTGGCAAATGTTTAACGTGCGCCAAGGAAAAGGTCGAATACCAAAAACCTTCAGGTCTTCTACAGCAACCTGAAATACCCAAATGGAAGTGGGAACAGATTTCTATGGATTTCATAACGAAATTGCCAAGGACGCCCAAAGGCCATGATACAATTTGGGTGATAGTAGACCGTTTAACGAAATCTGCGCACTTCCTGCCAATCAAGGAAAAAGACAACACGAGTAAGCTAGCTGAGATATACATGAGAGAGATTGTTGCACGACATGGAGTACCTCTCTCAATCATCTCAGATAGAGATGGAAGATTCGTGTCAAGGATTTGGCAATCCTTCCAAGAAGCTTTTGGCTCGCAGTTGAATCTAAGCACTGCATTTCACCCACAAACTGATGGCCAGAGCGAGAGAACTATTCAGACATTGGAAGATATGCTGAGAGCATGTGTAATGGACCTAGGTGGTAGCTGGGACAATCACTTACCATTGGTCAAATTTTCGTACAACAACAGCTACCACACTAGCATTGGAGTCGCGCCATTTGAAGCTCTTTACGGACGCAAGTGCCGATCACCGCTATGCTGGGCTGATGTGGGTGATAGACAGCTGGTTGGGCCGGAATTGGTCCAAGAGACGACAGACAAGATTGCACAGATCCGAGAGCGCATCAAGGCGGCTCGTGACAGACAGAAAGGCTATGCAAACCAAAGGAGGAAACCTTTGGAGTTTCAAGTTGGGGATATGGTTTTATTAAAGGTTTCACCCTGGAAGGGTGTGGCACGCTTTGGGAAGCGTGGGAAGTTGAATCCGCGTTACATTGGCCCTTTCAGAATCCTGCAAAGGATTGGGCTTGTAGCATACAAATTAGACTTACCTGCTGAACTTAATGGCGTTCATGATACATTCCATGTATCGAACCTGAAAAAGAGTCCAACTCAAGAGACAGTTGTCATTCTTGCTGACGAAGTTCATATCGACGACACACTCCACTTTGTTGAAGAACCTGTTGAGGTCACTGATTGGAAGATTAACAAGACAAGACAAGACGGAGTAGTGTCAAACTCGTCAAAGTTCGATGGAATGCACGACACGGCCCAGAATTCACGTGGGAACGTGAGGATCGTATGAAGGCCAAGTACCCACATTTATTCCCCAAGACCCCTGCAACTAGAAGCAGAACCTAAAATTTCGGGACGGAATTTTCTTAACGGGGGGAGAATGTGACAACCCTCATAATTACAGGTACTGTACAATTAATTAATTTTAATTATGTGCTTAATGACTGTGCTTGATTACAACTGACAATTTAAATTGCTTTATGATTTTTACATCATACATACACATGCATCATATGTTATACAGTCACTCCATTTATTACACACAAACTTTAGTGACATACTTGATGCGCACAGCACAGTTAGCACACTGAACGGATAATTCCGAAACATGCTGACAATGCCAGCACTTAGACAGACAATGTTATTGAGGCCAGTATGAGTCAGGGACAGGGCACTACACTAGTATGGAGTGTAGGGAAGTGAGGACCTTAAAACTGCGTCACTAGGTGATAGTTACAGTGCCGGGAAGTGCCAAAAACACACTTTAAATGCAGAATTCTGCATTCTTTTATAAAATTCAGCATTTTAAATTACTAGTAAAGTGCAAAAACATGGCAGAATGGTCCTGTATACTTTCCTAAGTGCCGGGAATAATTTGTGTTACAAAAATATATATGAAAGACATTTTTCGGATTAGTTAAAC
This sequence comes from Helianthus tuberosus, assembly GCA_030545235.1. NCBI lineage: Eukaryota > Viridiplantae > Streptophyta > Magnoliopsida > Asterales > Asteraceae > Helianthus > Helianthus tuberosus. The sequence continues at coordinate 187,772,518 of CM060370.1, forward strand.
ACTTTAACGGAACGGTGTCTAAACGGACAACCGGACATTACCCGGGACACTAAATTTTTGTCAATGACATTGTTTTACTATTCTTGGCTAGTCATGATCCCCATTTGCCATAACACCCACTAAAAACCTTATAACTAACAAGTATAAGTTTATTACTTACAATCTAACTACCATTTACCATTTAGTTGAAAAATTTGCAAACAAACCCCACCCCCCCCCCCCAACCGAATTTTCGGTCCCCATGGACCCACAAATCATCTTAACCATACTTCCTAGATTATTCTCTATATTATATTGAATAGTTTACTTGCATGAATGAACAAGATATGTGATAAGTGATTATAAGTATGGAACCTCTAGATCTTTCATCATTTCATATCATTCTCAATCTTTCACCTCTCTCATTCCTCACTCTCTCTCTCTCATTTTCGGTCACCCCAAAACCGCCACCCTCACCACCACTTAACATCATCATCTTCATCAATATCAAGTTCCATTCAAACCTTGAAGGTGATCCATGGAGGTTGCAAGTTGAAGAGCATTCAAAGGAGCTTTGTTCTAGTCTTTTTCATCATCTTTTCTCATCATCTTTGCACTAGAAATTCTACCCTAGCCTTGTGCTAGTAGTAAGTCTCTTTACACCTTGTTTCATCTTGTTCTTAGTCAAAATATGTAGTATGATGATATTGTCTAAATCACTAAAGAACAAGAATACTAAAAGATGTTAAACAAGAATAATGAACATAAAAGTTTACTTGATGATAAAATGCTACTAGTATGATGTTGATTATGAGTATGTTGTTAATGTTATGTTGATTCTTGGTTATATGGATTAATCACCCTATGAATATGGTTAGATAATATTTAGAAGGGTGATTTAACCAAAGTAGAAAGTGGTTATATGTTAAGTAAAATAACCACCTTCTAAATGAGCCATGAACTTGAATAGAAATGATTTTCTTGTGATAAAAGTGAATAAAATAAGCTAATGATCATGTTGATCTAAACTTTATAAAGGGTTTTTATAAATAAACCAAGTTAGAAAAGCGGTTTTTGGGAAAATCATAACTTTACATACACTTACATTATTTTTAGAAACAAAATAAATGTGAGAACATTTATTTACAAGAAGAGTTCAAGAAGTTAATTTTTGCAAATATTGTTTACAAGTTGTAAACACGTAACTCGTTCAAGAAGATGATTTTTAACGAAATAAATACACTTTGGAAGATAACTAAGCCTACTAAAAGCTTTACCAAGTTACTACACGTTTTCGGGACATATCAAGTTCATGATTATTATGTATCACGTATATTTTGCTCTTGATGATGTAAAGTTGTTTAAAAGATTGTTTGTTGATTGACTTTGAAAAGAAAACGATATGCTAGTAAGCATGGACACTCCCGTTTTAGGGGAAACTCTGGCGAAATTTTCCAAAAATCTCTAGACTCAGAAAAATTATCTTCTAACAAGTAATTACAAAATATATTGACTTGTTTTTCGGAAGTAAACTTCGCCATAAAATTTATTACAAAACTCCAAAGTATCGGAGGTGGGCTTTCTAAAATAAAAGCGAATAAATATATATTTGATAGTAAAACACTTGTGTGATTATATTATTTATTTTGGGGTAAATATTATTTGGTTACACAATATGAAAACATATTATTTTTGAGAAAAAATATATATATTTTGGGTTATATGGATTTCGATAAATATGTTGAATGTATTTTTCTAAGTGGGACTTAAGATATACTTTTCGGAAAATACAAGTGTACGTGTATAAATACCCCAATTCTTGGGAAAGAAATACACATAAAAATACTTGAGAAGTGTAGATACGGCCTAAAAGACTAAAGTTAAGTTAAAATAATGATTATTATTTTGACAAGTATAATATCAAAGTAACGCAACTCAAAACACTAAACCCTAAGACAAGGCACGGCCCGTTCGTCTAATAGACATTAGTACGTGTAGGTCGTCGCGCAACAGATCGAGTTTGAAGTTGACGTTACCGGTTACGCACTTCTGTGAGTTCATGTCCCCCCTTTTCTCTTAACTGTTTTCAGTTTTATACTTCGGGGGTGAAATACATGTTACAATTATATCAGACATTTATTTATATGGTATGGTTAGCTTAAGGAGGGTTTTTACTACGCGATCATGTGAGTGGTGGGCACAACACTTAAGGCCATTAATCCTCATTGTAGGACCAAGGGACATGAGTGATAGATCTATTTGGGTGTAGCGAGCCCACACCCGTGAGGCCGGGGCGGCCCATAGTAGTGACTGTGTCTTCATACCAGAGACAAATTTGCTAGGTTTGAGTCTTCCTGCACCATTTTCACACATACCATTGGCTTTGCAACCCATTGGTGATCAGTTTTTCCTTAATTGCTACATACCAGGGACTTTTACTTATACATACATTTTAAAGGTTTATACATACTCACTTACACATGAACTCGCTCAACTTTTGTTGATTTTTTCAAACTACATGTATTTCAGGAAATTAGTGGATCTGGTGGTGTGTGCAATCATGTCGAGCTGCGTAATGAATAATGATGTCATCCGGGTTTAGGAGGTGTGACCCTTGCCTGGACGGGTTACGCGTCTCTAAACCATGGTTTCTATTTCAAGTCTTTTGTGGTGTCATGTGAACACGTCTTAATATGTAATGGTTGTAACTTGTTTTAGGTGTCGACTTTTAAAACAATAGTGTTGTGGTAACTTTTAAAACGTAATGAATGGATGACTATCATGTGTTTTATTTTCATATAGCATTGTTATGATTGTGCTATGGTATTAAGAAGTCACACCAACTAAACCCACGCTTCCGCAAAAGCCAGGGTGTGACATTGGACAAACATGTAAATCTGATACAAGATTGTTATTAATATAATTGTCCCAAGTTATAAAAGAATATTTGTGCCTTGTGCATCTAAATCAATTTTCATAAATACTTTCAAAAGAGTCAGTTAATTGTATTTACCAGTGTAAACTGACGTATTTTCCAAAAAAAGACTAAGTGACAGGTACTGTACGTAAATTAGCTGGGAGCTCGGGGCGTTAATAAGGAATCTTGCAAGTTCTGAACGTCTAAAGTCTGTTGAACAATGTTTATATTTCTGTTTTAAGATCCGCATGTGGATCCATATACAACCGTTTGTATAATATTAAATTACACTTTGTGTTTCGGTTTGTATTAATATTTACTTTCAAGACTTCCACTGTGCATTAAACTGTGATTACTTGTCTATGACGATATCAACTACATCACGATACTCCCCACCGGGCCCACCGATAATACGTGGAAATATCTGGGTGTGACATTAAACAAGTCCCATAATTATAGATGAGATTAGAGACAAGTTAGGCACAAGATTCATATGAAAAAGTAAAGTTTATAAAGATTTACATAAAGTTCTTTCGAAACAGAAAGTTTGGACCTCAAAATGGTGATGTTCCACCTTAGTTTACCATGGTAAACTTGTGGAAACACTCCTAGAGGTATTCCAAGCTTTGTAGTAGAAGAAAAGATGAAGAAATGATGAAGAAAAGTGAGATTAAGCTCACTTTTGTACTTGAATTTCCAGCTGATTTGAGAGTATTTTGAGGGCGTAGAGGAGTTTGGAAAGTGAAAATGGTGAGATGGAGGCTTGTTTATATAGAGGTGAGGTAGGGTTTTTGTTAAATGGAGGTTTAAAGGTGATTGGGGAGTGAAATCGGGACCAATCCATGTTCAAGAAACAACATTCTATGGATCAGGCCTCTGGTGGCCCGTGGCAGAAAAGGGGTACGGTCTCGCACCCCTCCACGCCCCTTGGTTCCAGCAATTTTGGTTTATTTACATTTTGGCCCTTGAACTTCCATTTGTTATTATTTTATGCAATAACTTTGTATTTTGACATGTTTTTAAGCATAGAAAGCGTACGTAAGTATAATTCGAGTATCATGAACGCATGTATGATAAAAGTCTCGAATTACAAAACTGGTAATGGAATACGAACATGATATGAATACAAGTTTCCATAAATAGAAATAGGATTACACTTTCAAAATATGGAAAGTACAAAATGCGAAGCGTTACATGCTGATACAGAAAGTTTTGGATGCGACTTTAGAGAAAGCACCTGAGAAGCCTACAGCAGAGTGGCTAGCTATTGACAACAAGGCGAAGTCAACGATTAGACCTTCTTTGTCTATGAACGTGGCATACAACATCTTAGAAGAAACCACAACACGTGGAATCATGGAGGCATTGTCAAACATGTACGTGAAACCATCGGCTACAAACAAGGTGTTTCTAATTCATGAGTTAGTGAACACACGCATGAAGGAGGGAGGCTTTGTTACTGCACACATAAACACCTTCAACTCTCATCTGGCACGTTTGTCATCAGTGAAATTCAAGCTTGATGATGAATTGCAAGCTTGCCTACTTTTATCCTCATTACCTGAGCGTTGGTCAGGAACAATCACTACAGTTACAAATTCAGTTGATTCGGATGCTTTGACTTTCAACAAAGTTCATGACTTGATTTTGAATGAAGATTCAAGAAGGAGGAATAATGGAGAGTCATCAAGTTCTTTGCTAAGTGCTGAAGGTAGAGGATGGAGCAACAACAGAGGAGGCAACATGGGTAGATTAAAATCTAGGAAAAGAAGTAAGTCTAGGCCTAGAAAAGATATTACTTACTGGAATTTCCAGGAGAAAGAGCATTTCAGAAGTCAATGCACAAAAGCTACAGTACCCAGAGAGAAGAAAGAAGTAAATGCTACTACAACAACCTCAAATGATGAAACACTAATCTGTTGTGTAGTGGAAACAGCTGAATCTTGGATAATGGATTCGGAGGCATCTTTCCATGCTACTTCTAGCACGAAGATGATAAAGAATCTAATAACGGGAGACTTCAGACAAGTTCATTTGGCTAACAACCAGGCTTTGAATATCACAGGGATGGGTGATATTGATCTAAAGACTTCATGGGGAACTACATGGACATTGAAAGATGTCAGGATAATTCCCAAGTTGAGGAGGATGCTGATTTCGATTGGACAGTTAGATGATCAGGGCTATGATGTGTTATTCAGTGGAGGTTAGTGGAAGGTAGTCAAGGGAAACCTTGTCATTGCCCAGGGTAAAAAGAGGCACTTTGTACATGGAGAGATTCCAACAGGAGAAATGAATGCAGTGACCAGTCAATCGAGTCCATCAAGTTTGTGGCATCACCGACTCGATCACATGAGTGAGAAAGGTTTGAAAGTACTTGCAGAGAAATGTAAATTTCCTGATTTGAAAAAGGTTGAAATTGATATAGGGTTTTATGAGCCTTGTGTCCTAGGCAAAAATTGAATCAAATGTAAATAATCATTATATCATTTCGAATTTATTTTAATATAGAATTGTGAAATAAAATAATTCCGATTTAAGAATTTGTTATTAGAAAACTTAATTTATGAATTACTTTACGCACTTGATGAAAACATAACTAAAAAAATAAAAATAAAAATATACTCTAAAATTATACATCTAAATAAAAAAAAAATATGTATAATTGAAGGGCATTTTAGTTGTATACCCATTTTCCTCCATCCCATAAGTTTAAGCTTTGATAGAAAACACATTTAAAAATATATATATAGAAATAAGTGGGTCACCCGCATTCACAAGTTAGGCTTAAAATTAACCCAAACTTAATTAAACTAAATCTAAACTCATCAATTTCATATTATGTCACCGTTATATGATCATATCTATCTATACTATATAATAAAAGAAACCTGTTTTAGGACACGTGTCATTCATTGGAGACACTCATTTTTAGGGTTTTTCGTCTTTCTTTTATATTTATCTTCTAATAATTATAGATAATATTAAATAGAAAAATATTTAATTGAATAAAAAAAATATATTGGATAACATCGGATTACTTAGATGATAACATACACATATGAGATTTTTTTTACTATTATTATTGTTTTATTATTTATCAAATATGTCGATTACTTTAATTTTTTATATATAAAGCTTTATCCAAAATTATATTATCCTATATATTAAAAAACAAAGCTAATGAATAGTAGTTGTCACATCATAATGAATAGTAAATTTTCCTTATTGGTTGTCATGAATAGTAAATATACATAACTTCAAGTCATCTTTTGTTGACTTTTTTCCCCTATACCCTTTTTAAGTGTGTATATATATCCATTTTCTTCAAAGTTAGGTAGATTATTCATCATGGTGGAGTGGTTTTGTGGTTGTATGTGTTTTAAAGAGACTCAAGTTCAAATCATGGGGTTTTTTTTTTTTTTCCATTTTATGCTTACATAACTTCACGGCATCTTCCTCTTTCTCCTCTTTCATACGTTTTTCTAATTGTATTTATACAATTCTTATTCCTTATTTGTTGGGTTAGTGGATGCTTAGACATCGCAATAGTCGCCATCGCCAAGAGTTACTAGCTCGCTTGCTACCAACGGCTCTGTTGTATGAAAACTTCACTTGTCAACTTAAAAATAAGACACTAAATAGCACAGCTTTAATAACAACCAAGTATTTAGTCGCAATAAATAGTTTTACAATGACTTAGTTTTGTCGCGCCGCAACGCGGCGCGCAGCATTAAGACGTAGTTTATTTAACATACTATTAATCCAAAATTACATTTATTATATATAAGACTTTATCCAAAATTATATTTATGTAATATACAATCAATCCAAATTTACATTTATTCAACTCGTGTGTTACACAAAGTTTTTTTAACTTTTTTATTATTTGGTATATAAATTACATTTGTTCAACCCATACAATACACGTGGTTCTTAAAGATATAATATTTATTATTATTATTATTATTATTATTATTTGAACGAAAAATTATTTTATTCCCGGCTGTTTGTGAGACTTGAACCTAAGACTTCCCCTTCCCAAGGTGTTTAAAGGTTTTGCCTTTGCCAATGAACAACTACCCCTTGGTAATATTTTTTATTATTTAATATATAAAATTATATTTATTCAACCCGTGTAATAAATGAGTTTTTAAAGATATATTGTTTTATTATTTAGTATATAAATTAGTTTTTTTTACCATTATTAGCATTTCTATTATTTATCCAATATATTGATTACTTAAAATTTATATATATAAGACTTTATCCAAAATTATATTTATTTAATATACTATTAATCTAAAATTACATCTATTCAACTCGTGTAATACACAGAGTTTTTAAAGATTTAACTTTTTATTATTTGGTATATAAATTACATTTATTCAACCTATATAAAACACGAGGTTTTTAAAGATATAATATTTTTTATTATTTAATATATAAAATTACATGTATTCAACCGGTGTAATAAATGAGATTTTTAATTATATATTGTTTTATTTTTTTAGTATATAAAATTACATTTTTTATCCCGTGTAATACACGGGGTTATAACCTAGTTGTGTTATAAATCAATTGTTACCATCCACTCACAATGTGAAACATTATCCTGCAAGATCAATTGAAACAAATACACACATTAAAAGAATTATTATCCTCCAAGATCATAATTATTTAATTAGTTGATTGTATATATATCTAACAAATGAATTATTATTATTATTACTTTATAATGGGTAACTAGAATTACGAACCGCCGCAATGCGGCGGGGATTCTTTAGTTATAACTAAGTCGATTTAGGACGCGCACGTTATGTTGAACCTTTCAAACGGAAAAAAATAGACGATGTAAAAACGTTCACCCACACACGTACGTTGCGTCGTGTTAACTCGCAAAATTTAGAACGAAACGTAAAAACGTTAAACCAAAGACGCACGTTTCGATGTGTTTAGTCACAAAATTTAGAACGAAGCATAAAGCGAAAAATTTGCGGAAAATGAAAATTATAAAGGACCAAAGTTGAAAGTAAAAAAAGTTGTGAGGATAGATTGCAAAAGATAAAAAGTTTTATGTTAAAAGTAAAAAAACAAATAGTTTTGCGTTAAAGGTAATTTATGAAATACATTTGAGTGAAAAGTAAAAAAATCAATTTTTTTTGAAAAACCCTGAAAGCCAAGGTTACAACAACCATATGCATAACCATTTTTTCTTTGAAAAACTCTCAAAGCCAAGATTACAACACATAAGTAAAAAAAATCAAAGTGGTTAAATCGCAAAAGATGGAAACTTTTGAATTAGAAGTGAAAAATCAAATTAATCAAAGGGGTTAAATTGTATAAGATGAAAACTTTTGAATTAGAAGTGAAAAATCAAATTAATGAAAGGGGTTAAATTAACAAAGATTAAAACTATAAACTTAAATTGTCAAAGATTAAAACTTTAGGGTCAAAAAGGAAAATTCCATTTTTTTTTTTGAAAAGCTCCCAAAGCCAATTGTACAACTCTCATATGCATAAATTAGTTGCTTTTTAATAAGGTTATGATACATAAATCCTTTAATTCTACTTCTAATTCTATATTTCTACATCAATGTTTATATGGGACTCGAACCCTCAACCTTATTATAAAGAAAGACACCACTTTACACAACTTGATGCTAGGCTAGAAGACGCCCTTGGTCACTTCAGCTACTATTATAATCATTATTGGTAGATGGAGTTATCGAACGCTTTAGCCAAATCTTACAGCGAGCGGGTGTAAAGCAGTGGCGCAGCTTCTATAGGGCGGGTGCCCCCCCCCCCCTGAACTTTTCGCTCAGTAGTGGAGAGTATGTAGTTTTCGTATAGAAATTTTTTGGTATATACGTTTTCGACCCCCCAGTCTTATAGAAATTTTTGGGTATATACGTTTTCGATCCCCCGGTCAAAAATCTCAAGCTTCGCCACTGGTGTAAGGTATGGATTTAGCTACATACATTACGATAAGCTCAATGTTTTTATGTTTTTTTTTTGTGTTTTTTTTTTTCACCGTGTGGCTTGCTTCGGATCTTTCTTACCTATTTGTGAAGCCTAAAGAAACATGTTTGCTATTCATGCATCTTATATGCTTTATGTAGGATGTTAGTTGTTAATGTCGGAATACCTTCGTTCCTGAATATATTTTTTTTAAGTTTCAAAACATTTCACGGGAACGAATCATCATTTACTTATCCAATAATACAATACCACTTGAATAATTAAAGAATTATCATTTACGAATTACAATAGCATAAGAATAAGCGTGTGAGATGTTAAAAGACATGCGTAATTGCTAAAGCCCTTTAAATACATTTTCCGTCACATCAGCATGTGTAATGAATGAATATTAAGTAATCTGATTTCTGTTCAAAGATTTTAAGCCAAAAGCAGTGTTATTGGGAAACGCTCATGTCCCTTCATGCCAACATAAGGCTATGCGGTACGGGGTTCGTCCCCGCCGCGTCCCGGTACGGCGCCGCCCCCTCTCCATTTCATGTCCTCCGTCGTCGGTCCAGCTTTGTCGCCAACGTCGGGGTCTCGACGTTTAGGATGGTCCTCCCCCTCTCTCACACACCAATAAACCCCTAAATCCAAAATCAAACCCTTCTCCCAAATCCAAAAATCAAACACACTTCGCGAAATCGCCATCGCGGAAGATTCCGGCGAGAAACCACCGCAACACACCTCCAGCACCGAGATCGGCGGCCACCTGTTTGACTTCTTGTTTGCGTCACAAGACGCCTCAACTTTGTCACTACTCTGGGCCGTCATGTTACTCGATTCACATCCGGAGGTTTTATCTAGGGTTAGAGAAGAAGTCGCCGGAATCTGGTCGCTGGAGGGTGGTGGGTTTTTGTCTGAAGCAGAGAAGCACAGTTCTTGCAAGTTTTGATTCTTCCTTTCTGTTCAATTTGTTGAATTGGGTGGTGGGTTTTTGTCTGAAGCAGAGAAGCAAGTTAATTTGTGTTGTTGTTTGGTAACTGAAAGTGAATGTGTGATCGGATGAACTGCATTTTGTGGGTGTTGATTAAGAACCAAAATTGGGGCTTTTTGTGATGGTTGATCAGATGCAAAGCATCAATCTTGTTGTTGACTTGTGGGGTATGATAAATTAAAAAGTAGATAAATTAAAAAAAATTAAGATGGTGGGGTAAGATCATCCTCCCATTTCTAGCGTTTTACCATGGCGGATCATCCTCCATGGGAGGACCATCACCATACCACATAGCCTAACGCCCTGGTGTAATGGTGTCACCAGCGTTTTATGGCGTTAAACATGGGCAAAACGCCTAATTACATGTGGTCTTATTGTAAGACCGGGACCCTTCCTTCTATTATGTTCATGTAACTCATATGTTTGATATTTATATTATGGATGATTAAATAGTTAGGTAGTGCTCGTTTCATAGAATGAAATAAAGTCTTGATGTAATTGGAATGCTGATTTAATTTCTTACTTTATTGGTTTCGATAAAAAATAAATTGGAATTAAACAACAACGTAAGAAAGAGAATATGCATTTCAATTCTATCCAGATTTCATTCCGCTTTCAGTTCCATCGCAAATTCCAATTTCATTATATTCCCACGAAAACAACATTATCTTATTGCTTTATGCTTCTAGAGGTTAATTATTGTGAATATTATATGAATATTTAGATATTTCAAAATTTGGAAGTTATCTACCTATTATACTAAAAAAATACACTTAATGCCACATGTCCTCTTCTTAAGCAATCATTTATTGATGTGGCATGTCTCTTTGAGCAGAGAATTGGTACATGGGCGGCAAACTCTCTTTTCCTCTATTCTCCTTTATTCTGCTTCTCCTGTACGTTTCATCTTCGCACCGCATCTCTCTCCTCAATCTTTCCATATCTTATTTGCAAATCACAAACCTAGGTGTCTAAAGCAAGGATTGAAAGCATCGATTGAAGGCAACACGGTAAGTTATTTTCGATCCTTAATCTGTTCCACATATGTTTTTTTTTTCATAAACCCTAATTCTCAGCGAGGCAATTCTCATATGTCTCTTATTCATCCTAAATCGTTACCCTCTGAAGTGAATCTCCGTATGTTATATGTTAAATTTTAATTTTATAATCCTACGTTTCTACAAAAACCCTAATTATGATATGTGCGATTTTCAGATCTCCAAACTTCAAAGATCCAAAAAGAATTTGAGGGCTAGGGTATGAGATCGGATTCTGATTGTGTGGTTTTAGTTCATTGAATAAATTGTAAGTTTCTAATATCCTAATTCCCTCAATCCGTATGATTAGTGTTATAAAACTTTTGTGAGTGAAGTGATTGATTCAGTACTTGAATCTGGAACATTTAACATGGAGGAAGATCTGGTAATAAAGTTAAATTGATTTACAGTAATGTTAACTTAAGATGACAGATTACGAAGAAAGGTACGAAGGGAACGGTGAAGATGTTGAAACCTTTCACGGCTGAGGCTCTTCTCCTTCGGCTGGTTAGTATTAACGATGAGGTATATGTATACATTCTCTTCCTGATTCAGCATGTTATTATGTACGTTCAAGTGGTTATGTGGTTGTTTGAATGCTTAAGTCACGTTGATTTGATCCATGGCTGCAAAAACATATATTAATTTAAGGCGGCAAGCTCGAGTGGTTCATGGCTGCAAATACATATCATAAACAAGGCGACATGCTCAAGTGGTTCGGGGCTGAATCATGGTGTATAAACCGTGAGTTCGTAAAGTATTCTTAGGGAACATCAAATGTGAGTTTTATACGCCCCCGTTATGGTATTTTTAATGGGTTTTGGGGCTGCTCACATACTCTTTTGATAAATGGTTTTACAAAAGTGATTTTATAAGGTTTTGATGATTATTAAACTAAAACATGACTTTTAGTGAAGTTTGGGCTAGCTGTGATTAAAAATTTTAGAAACAAGTTTAGATGTATAACTAAATGTGATATAAGTTAGAAGATCGTTTCAGTGTACTATCAAAGTTAATTACAATTATTGTTGTAGAGATGGATTTGTTGTCGGAGTTTAAGGGTTTAGGTTTGACTTTTGTTTTGTTTGAGTTTACATCAGGTATATGGGCTTTTAAGAAGAAATCCAATCTGAGGATTATCATCAAGCATCTTTCGATACCATCAGGTTTGTGTCTATATGGAACTTTTAAGTATGTTGGTCTATATTTTCAATTAATAATAATAATAATAATAATAATAATAATAATTGTAGAGTTAATTTTTAGTATTCTACATTAGCGATTTTAGTATTCTTTGTGCCTTTTGATACATATTATGGAGGTGTATTAATGTATGTTTAATCTTCTCATTGTTCATACACGTTTGTATTTTAGGGATTCAAAACATTCGGCAGGTACCAAATTGTGTTCCTTCAAAAAATCAGAAAGAGAGGAATCGACACTTGATGTAAACCCTAACCCTACTTCTGGTCGTCAATGATGGTGGCTGGTTCAACAATTGCAGCCTGTTTGTTCGTAAAAAAACCATATCAATTCTACAACAGGTATTTTCATAGTTGTCATAAACAATATACACAGTTGTTATGCTAAGAATTTTATGGTCATGATCTGATTTTGAAATTGGTTTTGTTTATGTTTCATATCATGTATGTGTGTGTCCATTTTCTGTTGATGATTATTGCAAAAATATCTTAATAATGCATGATTAAGTTAAATATGTTGGGATCTTATTATTTGGGATTCATTTGGAACATTTGCTTAAAAAAATAGTCCATGTACACTTGCACTTAACTATAAATAAGTTTACTGACTTCTATTTACTTTACTATTATATTGCACATAATACTAGACGCCGTCACCACCAGATTCGTTGGTTCCGGTATACCGCCGATCATGGGCCTAATCACCGCGAGAATAACTCGCATCCATCAAATGTTCTAAGAGACCAACGTCTCTCTGTCCTCACCAGTGTCACTTTCAATCAAGCTCAATCACCTTCGGATTTAACCAAAGGTTTCGTTTTCGGTTGGGTCTCGATTGCCCAAAAACGAATTAGAAAGAAATTGAATGAAATGGACTGAATTAACTGAAAATGATCTGTTTTTAAAACCTTTTAACGGAAAATTTTGGTAGCTTTTTCATTATAAATATATGACCATGTCGTGTTTTTCATAGATTTTCGTCTTCAGCGGACAAGTTGTAGCAGCGTCTCCTCAGTGACAGAGACAGCCATTGAGGTTTCACATGTAATGCGATCCAGGTATGTATTCGATGGTTGGTTTCCGTTCTTACTCTTTTACGATTGAATATTAGTTTGTGTAGGTTGACAATGATTCATTTTGTGGTGTGATTTGTTTTATAGCCGGCTTTACCTAGCAAAGTTGTGTATGATTACGAGGGGTGTGGCGTCATTGTGAGTTTAAATTTCTTCGTTTGTAGGGTTACTCTCCTCAGTTTTCTTGAAGTTGGATGACGCTTTGAGAAAAGAATTTTGCCTAGAAAAAGTTACCATACACATCTCAAATTCAAATCACCAGTAATATTAAAAGTTAACTCCTTTTTTTACTATTTTCTTTTATACCAAGGGCTACTCTTGATTAATTTATGCATTAGGAACTTTTTTTTGTCGTTCTGGTTAATATAATCCTACAAGTTGCAAATTGGGCGGGTTGCGTACTGGGTCAAAACAGATTCGGAAATGACTTTTGCTGTTTGAGATTTAGTTAAGCAATCTCTTTGTTCATACTTTAAGAATATATTATCTTTTTCCACTTTGAAAATAAAGAGTAAAGGAGTGAAAGTTGATCTAACTATTAATTAGAGAAAGCTTGAATTGCTCAATTTTAATAAACCGATAAATTTATTTTGGTTTTGATTTGAACCTATAACAATAGAGTTTGGAGAACAATGGACTAATTGCGAAGTAGATGGATGGAAGGATAAGGCTCAAGAAAATGGATATGTTCGTGAGCAAAATACAACAGTTGATCTAGACGATTATGGCATAGTTGATGAATTGGTTGAACCTGGTACTAAATATCTAAATGAGGTTCACTCCTTTACTCCTTTTACTTTCATATGTCATGCTCTTTGCTATTGTAGATAATATATATGGTATATATGTTTGTCTGCAGGCATATGAACAATGTTAGAATTGAAATGTCATCTTGACCACATTCTTAGATATCCTTATGGAAGCTTTTTTTTATTTTTCTCTATTATAATTCTTTTGATTTTGGCGGGTTGGGTTGAGTAACGGGTCAAAATGGGTTCGTATTATAATAGGCTAACTAATAATTGTTTCAATTTGGTTCGGGTAAAAAGGTTCGGGTCAAAATGGGTCTGGTTCAATATAAGTTCGGTTCTAAACATGTTGATTAAAAAAATGACCATATTTAATAACCACAAACTGTGAGAAATTTAACCACAAACTGTCAAAAAAAGTCTATTTGTTTCTAAAGAACGCTATAAAATAAATAAAAAAAAAATTAAAACTGGATCTTTTCGTTTTAAATGCGAGATACCAGTTATAGGGTCTAAAGATATAGTACATTGAAATAAAGGAAAATTAGATGTATGACTGCTTTTCTTGATAAGTTTTTCCGTTGTTTTTTTTAACATTTATGTTATCATATTTTTTATACAGTTCAACGAACTAATGTTGTTAATATTTACGTCTCCAACAGGACTCTCGGATACAACCACAAAGATTTCAGAACATATGGTGGGAGACATTGGTGAGGAAAGTTTAAGTACTTATGGAAGTTAACGAAGGTACCCTTGACAAGCTTGCATGTGTTAAATTTTGGCTTTTATAGTCTCCTGTAGATTCAGAAGCGGCTGAGCAGGAAAAAAGCCAGAAACTCATGCAGAGCATTCCGGAATTGCCTTCCCAAGTAGACGCAGAATTGTATTATCACTTGCACAACTCAATGAGGCAACAACAACTTTAGTCGTGGTTTGTTTATAACTCTACCTACAATTTCGTCATAGCTTTTATCTTTCTTAACACCCGATACCAAGATTCCAGCAATTAGACTGTTAGGAGGGTTAGAGTAAGGATGAGCTCGGTACCAACCGGTACCGAAAATCCCAAAAAATATACTGAATATATCCAGTGCGGTTCGATACCAAATGCTAAATGTTGGTACCGAATCGGTACCAATTCATGAAATTCGGTATTGATACCGGCTCCGAACCGGTACCCGGTACCATTTGCTCATCCCTGCCCGCCAGTTGACATTACCACCACCAACTCCAACGATTGAGTTGGTGGTAGTAATGTCAAGGGGCGGGCCTTGAGTTTAGACACCAATAGCTACTAATGGGGAAATGAGGTTGTGACCCATAAGACACGTATTTTGGATCAAGTTTACAATGCATTCAACAATGAGTTGGACTAATTATGCTTTTATTTAATTTCCCAATTTTGATATTTTGATTTTTAACTTTTCTCTACTTTTAATTAGAGACTCAAAACGGTTGAGTTGGTGGTAGTAATGTCAAGGGATGGGTAACGGGTCAACATATATTTGGGTCCAAAAGGTAATCTTTGGTACAAATTGAGTTGGGTTGACTCAAAACGTTGTCCTACAAGAATCTTTAATAGATAGACAGTTTTGATTAAGTGATTAAGTTTGTATTCTATAAAACTACACTTTAGTATGTTATGACCTGTTTCGTTTTCAATTAAACTCTGACTTTTACCATTGACCTGATAAGGATAAAGAGTCGAATGTCGTTATCCCAAATTTCCGATTTCTTATATCATTTGATTATACTTATTTTTCTGAAATTTATGTCAATCAACCATATGCAGATTTTGAGAGATTTAGGGGTTAGGACAATGAAGTTGATGACAAACAACCCTGCCAAGTATAGTGGGCACAAGGGCTTGATTGACTCACATTCTTTACTTACCCTCATCAGCTTTTTTTAACATATATTTATATAATACTTTTTATTGGATGGCATATGATGTTTATGACCATTTTGGTGATAATTTTGATACAATAATGGATGTTATAACATAAATATTCAACGAGAAAAAAAAAATAATTGATGTAAGTTTACAAAACTCATTTCGGCCATTGCTTCAACACATATCTTTTATTTGACTATTTATATTTTGCATTGTATATATATTTTTTAAACTGACATGATATGATAAGAAATGTTATATGTTAATTATAAAGCATTAAGAGATTCCTTGACGGGAATTTGTTCCGTATTAGTTCTGTATGTTATTGTACTAGCACTTGTGATAGCAAATCGAGACGAAACAAAAAAAAAAATAAGTAGTGATATGTCCAAAAGTAGGAATGAGCATTTGGTACCGGTACTGAACCGGTATATTCAGTACCGGTGCCAATTTTCCCCATTTTTGGTACCGATACGTTTGGTACCGGTTCGGCACAAAAGGGGTATCACGCTTATCCCTATCCAAAGATATTGATATGTGTTGACATTGTTAAATAATGTAATTTACTTTGAGACCAATCGTGTAACACAGGGGTACTTGAAACAACCCGTCTTCTCTCATGTTGTATGTTGCTTAATAAACGGTAAAAACACTAGATGGAGTCAAACTACTAATACCTGACAACAACGGCAAACCTACAGATAAAACAGCTAATGTGGTTTATAAGGAGATTTTCAACAAATTGTGATCGTTGCATATTCATGTATTTCAATTTGTCGTTGTTTTAACGTGTACAATGAAGAAATTTTCTTTTACCAACCCGCGAAGCTCGCGGGTTCTTAAACTAGTTAGAAAATTAAACACAAAACATGGATTTTTTTTCCCTGCGTAGGAATTTGGACAAAAAATAACCACCAGTCACAAATTCAGCTGCAGGATTACCTTTAGGGAGTAGGATCAAATACAAAACACATTTCGCATACAAACTGTAATAATCATTTCAAAAGTGTCACGTGACATCCAACCAATTTAGAGAAATGATAAAATAATATCCTAAATAATATCAATTATATTGAATTCCCTATAAATATGCTAACAAACAATTAATTCTTTATTTGGATCTTTCTTTTGTTTTCAATGTGCTGATTAAGAAAAGTGCTGATATCATTCAAATATGTGCTAAAATCAATTATCTTGATAAATTTTCATGTGCTAATATAATTCAAAAGTGCTACTTTTATGTATATATTGTTTTGGTATGTGCTAATTTAATTTTTTTAAGTGTTAGGATTTGTTCTTACGGTTTGTATGATAAATATGGTTTGTACCGGAACCAACCCCTTACCTTTAGACCATGTGTAGTGCTTAACATCCCACCCGTAGGCATTCTGCGTTATGTAATAGTCCAGTCAGCAATGGGGCATTATGAACCGTTTTCTCAAATGCGTAGAGTGAGGATATGTGCATTGTGGGGCATTATGTTTGTAATAAAATTAAATAAAAAAAACCTTAAAAAATCTTATTGGACAAAAGCAATGAAGCTAAAGGTGATTAGCCAAGACAATGCCCCGAAAGCGTGATTAAAACAACGTCAAAACATAGAAACTGGCCAAACACGCCCAAGGGGTGGTTCCCCGGCGTGTTTGGGCAGGATTGGGCAAAAAAAACTGGCCAAACACGCCCAATACGCATGGTCTTATGCTGGTGAGTGGGAGTGGTCTATCACTTGGTGATGGTCTGCCATGTAAGCGGCCACGTCATCAGGGGCCATCACCTCACCTAGAGGTGTACAAATCGGTTTTTTTCAAAAACCGGTTTCGGTTATTAACCGGTTTTGGTTTTTTCACTCAAAATAAAAACCGGTTTTTTTTATAACCGGTTCCGGTTACTAACCGGTTTTTTAGGTCCAAAACAATAACCGGTATAACCGCCGGTTTTTAACCGTTTTTTCTCAAAAAAATCGGTTTTTTACCGGTTTTTTAATAACCGGTTCGGTTAATAACCGGTTTTTAAAGTCAAGAATAGTAACCGGTATAAAAACCGGCGGTTAAAAAAACCGGTTAAAAAAAAAACCGTTTTCGGTTCTAAAACCAGTTTTTTTGTACACCTCTAACCTCACCTAGGGGTGCAAACGAGACGAGCCTTATTTAACCCGAGCCGAGCTTGAGCCTAAAATAAAAGTTCGTATGTGTAGCGAGCTGAAACTCGAGCATGGCAGGTGAAGCTTTGAAAACAAAGTTTGAATTGAGCCGTGCTCGAGCTCTCATAAGTTAATCGAGGTCGAGCCTGGTCATCCTCGGGCTCAGCTCATTTGCACCCCTACATCATGCCTACATGTTAATTCCTATGCCTTCTTGTAACACCTCGAAAATTTGTGTCCAATAAAATAACGACACGTGTCATGTAAGACAGAAGTGTTATAAACCCGGATCTAGTTAAAGATGTATGGTAGGATTTAAAAGTGTCGACATGTTAATTAAATACCTCTGAGCGACCTAGTTATAAATCCCAAAACCCTAATCTCTATTATAACCATCTGATATACATTCAAATCCGGTTAATACTAGTAATAATTGATTCAAATTGTATAGATGGGATCCTATGAGATTGTATACGACAAACCTTCATTCGTGACCCTTTCGATAAAGTCCAAGACAACTATACAACATAGTAAGGTGGTCGTAACTGTTCAAGCACGATCTAAAGGTCCCATACTGATAATTCATGGCCCAAATTCGTAATATAAAGGTTGCATGATCAAAGCCTAATAATTCAAAAAAAAAATTCTTCTGGACATCGGTTACGGACCGTAAAGGTCCTGCCTTACGGTCCGTAAGGCATCCCCAGCGATAGAAACATGACAGGTGCCTGTTATGAACAAGTTAACTGACTTAAATGGATATTTTTCACTACCATGTGCAGCACAAAGTAGTTCTTAGGCACTAGGAACACTTGTTATTGATCAGGGACCAATCCTAGAGTTGTTTGGCATGATCTTGATCAATCAAGATCACTATATAAAGACCCACATTACTTCCATTTTTGATCATTCATTCACACTCAACTTCTGATCATTTCTGGAGCTCAAGGCCACTCCCCAAGCATCATTAGTCGTGCATTAGACTTTGGTAAGCTTCCTTAACCTTCCTTAATCGTGTTTTACTTAGTTATTAGCTTAAAAGTCAAACCGTCGTAATTAAGGTTTGACTTATCGATTAATCAGTAATGGTCTGATGTTTAGTCAAATTGAAAGTTGTTATAAGTTGGTAATTATGTGGGCATTAAACCCTTAAAAGGGCACCCTCTGATTCCCACTCTAACTAGATCATTTGTCGGGTCAAAGTTTGTTATAAAAAGTCAACAGAAACATAATTTTCGAATTAACGCATAATTAACAAAGTAGAAGGCGTGCAACTTATTTTATCACTCATATAACTTGGTAATTAGTATAAGAACTGGTCTAAGCTTGTTCGATCCGACAATTTTCTGTTTAGGCTCGGTTCGGAACCGAAAGTCGCAAAACTTTGACTTTTGCTTTTGCTTTGACTTCAGTTCTGACCCGATTTAGATGGGTTTAGAAATTCCTTAGAGCTTCATTAGGACCGGGTTACATGATAGTATAACCCTCTGTGATTGATTCATTTATTGTCCGATTCGTTTACACGTTTCCGTTAATTGCTTAATGTTGACCATAATGCCCTTTTGACCATAAAACGAGAATTTTGGAAATATGAGAGGACAATAATCTTTGTTACTATTTTATAAACATGTCCCTAAATTTTCACATCAATTAGAGGTCTAGATTAGGAGTTATGCTTAATAGCGTAATTAGAAAGCTTTTTATGAATTAAACGGCGTAATTAGCATAAAGCCTATCTAAACCCAATTTTTGACACCAAACCTTTTACACACTGATGTAATATAATATTTTGGGATTTTTGAATATTTTTAATTATTTTTAAACTGATCATAACATAGGATTATCGCCTTGATTCGGTTATTGCCAATTATACCCTTTTCGCTTATAAAATGAGTTTTATATAGCCTTTTAATACCAAACCTTTGGCCACTGATTTTATATGATAAATGAAGTATTTTGGACTTTATAACCTGATCAGAAAACTCAGATTTCCTGTTAAACCCGGAAATCGCTTAAAACGGCTTTTTACGCGTATTAAACATATAATATGGGTTTAAAACCATTTTGTCATATAAGACTTATCACCAACTGATATAACCTATTGAATTAAGTTGATTTGCTGTTTATTTCAGACCCGTATCTCAGAAGTATATTTAATCTCTTTTATAATCTTTAAAATGACTAAAATACCCCTACGGGGCTTAATTTGAGATTAAACTCGTTTTGGGCATAATGGAAGGTATCCTACTGATATCACGACATGTTTAAGGCATATTAACTTAGGAAACCTGTTAGTAACTCATTCGGTTACCCGTTATGCGTTATTCACATTCGGTTCGGTTTATGTAACTAGTTTGCATAAATTAACCGAAACGGGTCAAACCTTATCATTTCTATCTCAAAATCCAGAATGTGTTTAGTTTACACATTTTATAAAAGTCTTCGTACTTGTTGGGTCTAAATCACATTCCATTCCGGTCTTCGCTTAATCATGCGTTCGAACCGTATACCTTCGTTAAAACTAACCGGTCTAAGTTTAGGCTTAATTAAGACCCGTTAAGAATCTAATAGGTTATTAAAACCTTCGTTCCAGATTAGGAGCCCAGTAAAAGCTACACGCACTTGCTGATCGAATACGGTTGAGATAAATTTAAATATTTGCTCAGGTAAATACTTTTAACTTATTTTCCCTATACGGGCTTGGGGTACGGTATTATAATAATACCGCTTGGTCGGGTATGAAGTCGTACGATCAGATATTGATTAAAAAGATGCATAACCCGTTTTATTTTGTCTTGTTTGATACAATGCCTTTGGGAGGTTAATGACCGTGTCCTGGATATCCTCGGCTCATTCGTTAGAAATGGCCACGACTTAAGCACGGGTTGTAGGCATACACCTGACAGTTGCGTATGTAAAAAGGGGTAGTCCACAAGAAGGGTATCTTCTTGTGGGTATTATACCCAGTGGTGTGTCTATTAATCTTGTTAAACCGGCTCTTTTAACCGGGTCCTAAATGGACGACAAACATGTAAAACTGTATACAAGTTTATTTTAAAATAATTATCCCAAGTTATAAAAGATTATTTGTGCCTTGTGCATTCAATCCATTTTCATAAACTCTTTTCAAAATGAGTCGGTTAATTGTATTTACCAGTGTAAACTGACGTATTTTCCAAAAAAGTTAAGTGCAGGTACTAAACGAAATAGGCTGGCTACTCCAGGCATTAATAATCAAGTCTTGCAAGCTCTAGATGTTAAAGTCTGTTGAACAATGATCTTATTTATCTTTTGATCCGCCTGTGGATCCTGTACAGACCGTTGTGATACTTTGATATTACTATTTATTCGGTTTGTGATGTGATTCATATCTTTTGCTTCCGCTGTGCATTTATATATTGTGTTGTTTGACCATGATGATATTAACTACGTCACGATACTCCCCACCGGGCCCACCGGTAATACGTGGAAATATCGGGGTGTGACAGGTTGGTATCAGAGCCAACACTGAGTGAATTAAACACTAGCCTTTTGTGTTTAATCTCAGTTACACAGTTGCACATTCCTAAATTTTCGAGTCTAGACAAAGAACTTAGGACTAATCCAAATTGTTTTTAATTCTAACTTTGTCCTTTATATTTTTGTTGTCTCTCTTATTTGTTTTGACAGGAAATATGCCACCTAGATTCCGAAGAGGGGGACGAGGTAAGGGGCCAATCAGCGCCCCCAACGATCACGAAGCCGGGCCTTCACACCGGCGAACTCCTTCGGCTACCATGAGTGCCGATCCTCAAGGAAACTGGAGGACCCATTTGGAGCCCGCTAGACGATCTGTCTCGCATAGCTCAACGCCTCCCTATCTCCATTCCTTTGGGCCGCAATCGGAGAACGAGCCCGAAGACTCTCGCCACTCCTTCTTACTGTTGCAGCGGTCCATTTCGCACCGTTCCTTTGGCGACCCCACTCCTGTCTTCCAGGGCCGGTTTAACCCGGCAAAATATATTCAAGAACCAATGGGTTTTAACCCATTGGGACCAGAGGATCATTTTTCTGGTGATTACGCAATGGACATGGATGAGGACACCGACCCTGTTGAACCACCGACTGGAACCCCCACGCACCCTATTGAAGTCTCTGATGGATCATCTTTCCATGGATCACCCTACCGTGGTCCTGACAGCTACCAAGCAAGGTTCAACCAGCATGAATGGTACTTTACACCTTCTCACCATTCATCGCCTCATCAGCAACAGCAGCAGCAGGACCCCTCCGAGGATTCGCGTTTCGTGGCAGTCACGCCACCGCCACCACCACCGCCAGTTCATCAAGCACCTCCAGAACCACCAAGGCGTAGGAGAACAGGCGTACGGATGTCCGTACGAGAAGGGGGTTTTCACTTTAGCACCCCCCATCACTCAAGTGGCAGTCAATATCCGCCACTGCCTGAAGACCCACAAATGGGCGGGCCTTCAAATCCAGTTACAGAGGTGAATTCTGCACCTATTGCGCCGCCACCATCAGGTTTTGGCAACCCGATACCTACATACGCCGGTTCCACAGCGTATAATCCATTTGAGCAGCCTGCTCACACTAACTATAATTATGTTGAAGCCGACCCATACTTAGTAGCGGCAAACTACAACACCCTTCATCCTGAAGGACCATACGGAGCTCCCTTGGGAGTGGGATACCCAACTCATGGGTATCAAATACCTGCTCGACCTCCGATTCAGCCGCAGCCACCACGGTTTTCCCCACCAGAACAAGAGGAAATCCTCCACAGGCTAAGCAGGGTGGAACGGGAATTTAAAGAAGAACGTATGAACAACAGGGGATTTCTCAAGGGCCTGGCAGGCTTGTTAAAAGGAAAGAAGAAGAGGGATCATTGAATCTCTATATGTATTATTGTATTTCCTTATTTAAATCAAGTCCCTGCGTGGACTTGTTCTTCCTTAGTCCCTGCGTGGACATCTATATTAGTAATCAGTCCCTGCGAGGACTTGTTTGTACAGTTTAGCCCCTGCGCGGGCAAGTTATTTCTGTTAAAAATCCCGTTTAGGGCAATATGTACTCCTTTTAATGTTTAATGGAATGATAAATTTAAAATTTTATTTTATTATTTGCATAATTATATTATACATGAAATAAATCAAAACCATTCCTCTTGAAAATAATCTACCTATTAAATATTAAATAAGAATCTTAAAGGTATAACCTAGCCTGCATGTCATTATAAGACTTGGCCAAGATGGTAAGACCTATTTAAAAAGATTCAAATCCCTGTTAACATTTGAAAACATGTTAACGCTCCTGGCAGACGTGATTCGTTAAAATCACACACGTCATTCTTATAGTGGGATTCTTCAAAAGATTCCTAACCTAACTTGATGATCACATATTAAGCATCCATTAGAGATGTAGTGCCTACGGGCCATATTCATTGTCATATAAGACTAAAGACAGTGGTAGCCTACAACTCCCTGTCAAGAAAAGGTAATGAACTGTGTTCAAACCTTAATGCCTTGATTCTCTGAAATCATGGCTTATGATTTAAATTGTCCTTGTGACTAGGCCTTTTGTGCCACTAATAATACTGTTATCGTTTTATAATTAGGATAAGTTATAAAAAAATCCTAAATAAATATGATTAACAAATTAACCAAATATGGTATGTGTTTACCATGGTTAATGAATTGCCATAAAAGACAATTCCTTAATAAACTCCCAAATAAAGTATTGTCAATATCTTATGCAACAGTTCAAGCTACATGGCTGATTCGGATGAGATCAACAGTCACCCACGGGAGAATCAAGATAATGCCCGAATTAACATAGCGGGTGCAGAACTGCAAGCGTTAATAGACAATGCTGTTACAAAAGCTATAGAGCGGCAGTATAATGAATATAGCGGGACTCGAAGTAGGACCCTATCCGCACCGCATTCCAAGCCTAAAACTCATTCGGAGGCGCACAGCAAGCCGCCCTCTAAGAAAGATGAACCAAAGAAAGATGATGATCGACATTCCTCAAACCAAAACAGTGTTCCATCCAAGAGGATAGTATTTGATGATGAACCACGTACCAAGTCCTGTACTTGTAAGTACTTTGTTTCCTGCAAACCCCGGGATTTCACTGGGGAGAAGGGGGCAATTGACTGTATGACTTGGTAGATGAGATGGACACTGTGGTCGATATCAGCGGTTGTGCTGAAAGGGATGTAGTGAAGTATGTATCCCAATCGTTCAAGGGAGAGGCATTAGCATGGTGGAAGTCTCTCATTCAAGCAGCTGGGAAGATCCCACTCTACAATCTGACATGGGATCAGTTTGTTGCTCTTATTAAAGAGAATTACTGCCCTCAGCATGAGGTTGAAAGAATTGAGTCAAATTTCTTATCGCTGGTCATGAGAAACCTAGATTGCCAAGCTTCAACACGATGTCAAGATTGGTTCCTTACCTTGTGACCCCAGAACCCAAAAGGATTGCTCGCTTCATTGGGGGTTTAGCCCCAGAAATCAAAGCTAGTGTTAAGGCTTCAAGACCTGCTACTTTTAGATCAGCAGCGGATCTATCTTTGTCTCTTACCTTAGATGCAGTTAGATTGAAATCGCTAAAGAATTCTGAAGAAGGTAAGAGAAAGCGTGAGGATGATAACTCACGTCGTTCAGACAAGAAACACAAGGGGAACCATGAGAACAAGAAGAGTTCAGGGTTCAACAAAGGTAACCAGCAGTCGGGTGAGAAACCCAGATGTAAAGTTTGTCAGAAACATCACTTTGGGAAGTGTAGATTGGAATCGAACTCGCAGACACAATCAAGGACTTTTGCATGTGGGATATGCAAGTCCAAGGAACACAAGACCTTAGATTGCAAGAAGTTGAAGGATGCGACCTGCTACAACTGCAACGAGAAAGGGCACATTAAGTCGAACTGCCCAAAGTATGACAAGAAATCAGAAGAAGGTAAAAAGAGCAACGCTAGAGTCTTCAGAATGGATGCCAAGGAGGCAGTGCAGGATGATAACGTGATAACAGGTACCTTTCTTATAAATGATGTTTATGCGAGGGTATTGTTTGATTCAGGGGTGGATAAGTCATTTGTAGATAATAAGTTTTGTAAGTTGCTGAATTTACCTGTTAAAACCCTAAGTGTGAAATATGAGGTGGAATTAGCTGATGGTACCTTAGAAACCGCCTCAACCGTGCTAGATGGATGTTTTATATCCATTAGGAACCACTTTTTTCCGTTATCCTTACTTCCTTTGAAGTTAGCTGGTTTAGGCATGGATTGGTTGTCTCGCAACCAAGCCCAGATCGTTTGTGCAAAGAAGCAAGTAGTTGTCAGAACTCCTCATGGCGAGCCTCTGACAATTCAATGAGATACTAAGTATGGAATGCCTGAGCAAGTGTCCATGCTCAAGGAATCAAGGTGTTTGACGAAGGGTTGTGTTATCTACATGGCACAAGTAACTATTGATGAACCAAAGCCTAAGATGGAAGACATACCCATTATCTCTGAATATCCAGAAGTATTCCCTGAAGAACTACCTGGTTTACCCCCTGATAGGCAAGTGGAATTCAGGATCGACATTATTCCGGGAGCAGCACCTGTTGTAAGAGCGCCTTACAGATTGGCACCAACGGAGATGAAAGAGTTGAGAACTCAACTGGATGATTTGTTAAGTAAAGGATTTATTAGACCTAGCTCATCTCCTTGGGGAGCACCAATCCTGTTTGTGAAGAAAAAGGATGGTTCGATGCGTCTGTGCATCGATTATCGAGAGCTTAACAAGGTTACCATCAAGAATCGGTATCCATTACCCAGGATCGACGACTTGTTCGATCAGCTTTAGGGAGCAAGTTATTTTTCCAAGATCGACTTAAGGTCAGGATACCATCAACTGAAGGTTAAAGATGAAGATGTACACAAGACTGCATTTAGGACTCGTTATGGTCATTACGAGTTCTAAGTGATGCCTTTTGGACTCACTAATGCACCAGCCGCATTCATGGATCTCATGAACCACGTCTGCAAGCCCTACATGGATAAATTTGTCATCGTCTTCATCGATGATATTCTTATTTACTCGAAGAGTCAAGCCGACCATGAGAAGCACCTCCATTGCATTCTAAAACTGCTTTATCGAGAAAAGCTCTACGCCAAATTCTCTAAGTGTGAATTTTGGCTTCGGGAAGTCCAATTTCTTGGACATGTGGTTAGTGAACGTGGAATCCAGGTAGATCCCGCTAAAGTTGAAGCTGCCATGAATTGGCAAGAGCTGAAGACGCCCACAGAGATTCGCAGCTTCTTGGGATTGGCAGGATATTACAGGCGTTTCATTGAAAAATTTTCAAGGATTGCTGCACCCATAACTTCTTTGACTAGGAAGAATATAAAGTTCGATTGGGGTCCTAAGCAGCAAGAATCCTTCGATATTCTCAAACAAAAGTTGAGCAATGCTCCTGTTTTGACATTGCCTGAAGGTATCGAGGAATTCGTGGTTTACTGCGACGCATCGCACACTGGTTTGGGATGTGTGCTTATGCAGAAAGGCAAGGTTATTGCCTATGCTTCTCGACAGTTAAAGGTGCACGAGAAGAACTACACCACCCATGACTTGGAGTTGGGTGCCGTTGTATTTGCACTAAAACTATGGAGGCATTATTTGTATGGAATCAAATGTGTGATCTATTCTGATCACAAGAGCCTCCAGCACCTCTTTAACCAAAAGGATTTAAACATGAGGCAGCGCCGATGGATGGAGACGTTGAATGATTACGATTGTGAAATCCGATACCATCCAGGCAAGGCGAATGTAGTCGCTGATGCCTTGAGCAGAAAGGAAAGAGTTAAACCCATTAGAATAAATGCCAAGAGCATGGAAATAAAGAATAGTTTGAATGAAAGGTTGTTAGCTGCGCAGAAGGATGCTGTATTGGAAGTCAACTATCCTGCTGAAAAGCTAGGAGTAACTGAAGAACAGTTATCCTATGGCAAAGACGGAATCCTACGGCTAAATGGACGAATATGGGTTCCAGTTTATGGAGGACTTCGGGATGTTATTCTCCAGGAAGCCCATAGTTCTAAATATTCCGTTCATCCTGGAGCTGATAAGATGTACCAGGATCTAAAGGCAAACTATTGGTGGATAGGTTTGAAGAAATCTGTAGCCACTTATGTGGCCAAATGTCTGACGTGCGCACAAGTTAAAGCTGAACATCAAAAGCCGTCAGGTTTGCTACAACAGCCTGAACTTCCCACTTGGAAGTGGGAGATGGTGACAATGGATTTCATCACCAAGTTACCAAAGACAAAGAAAGGGAATGATACTATATGGGTGATAATAGATAGACTGACTAAGTCAGCACATTTCCTACCCATTAAGGAAACTTATAGCTCCGACATGTTAGCCCAATTGTACGTAGATAAGATTGTATCTCTACATGGCATACCAGTATCTATTATCTCTGACAGAGATACCCGATACACATCACATTTTTGGAAAATTTTCCAACAATCTTTGGGCACGCGCTTAAATTTCAGTACGGCTTACCATCCTCAGACGGACGGTTAGAGTGAGCGTACCATCCAAACATTGGAAGACATGCTTCGTGCATGTGTGATTGACTTAGGTGGTAGTTGGGATAACCACCTGCCATTAATCGAGTTTTCGTATAACAATAGCTATCATACCAGCATTAAGGCTGCGCCTTTCGAGGCCTTGTACGGTAGAAAGTGCAGAACACCCGTTTGTTGGGCGGAAGTTGGAGATGTCCAACTAACAGGACCTGAAATAGTCTTTGAAACGACGGACAAGATTGTCCAGATTCGTGACCGCCTGAAAGCTGCCAGAGATAGGCAGAAAAGCTACGCAGATTTAAAGCGTAAACCTCTGAAATTTGAGGTAGGTGACAAAGTTCTACTTAAAGTATCACCCTGGAAAGGGGTAATGCGGTTTGGTAAGAAAGGCAAGTTAAGCCCAAGGTACATAGGACCATTCGAGGTTATCGAATGTGTCGGATCAGTGGCTTACAAGTTAAACCTGCCTGAAGAGCTCAGTGGAATCCACAATGTATTCCACATCTGCAATCTGAAGAAATGTCTAGCTGACGAATCACTAGTCATACCACATACAGATGTGCACATAGAAGAAAGCTTGAAGTTTGTTGAAAAACCTGTGTCGATCGAGGATCGACAGGTTAAGAAGCTTCGAAGGAAGCATGTGCCAATTGTAAAGGTTAAATGGGATGCCCGAAGAGGTCCCGAGTACACGTGGGAGGTAGAGTCCACAATGAAAGAAAAGTACCCTCATTTATTTCAATAAATCTCGAGGTCGAGATTTCTTTTAAGGGGGTGAGGATGTAACACCTCGAAAATTTATGTCCAATAAAATAACGACACGTGTCATGGAAGACAGAAGTGTTATAAACCCGGATCTAGTTAAAGATGTATGGTAGGATTTAAAAGTGTCGACATGTTAATTAAATACCTCTGAGCGACCTAGTTATGAATCCCAAGACCCTAATCTCTATTATAAACATCTGATATACATTCAAATCAGGTTAATACTAGTAATAATTGATTCAAATTGTATAGATGGGATCCTATGAGATTGTATACGACAAACCTTCATTCGTGACCCTTTCGATAAAGTCCAAGACAACTATACAACATAGTAAGGTGGTCGTAACTGTTCAAGCACGATCTAAAGGTCCCATACTGATAATTCATGGCCCAAATTCGTAATATAAAGGTTGCATGATCAAAGCCTAATAATTAAAAAAAAAATTTCTTCTGGACATCGGTTACGGACCCTAAAGGTCCTGCCTTACGGTCCGTAAGGCATCCCCAGCGACAGAAACATGACAGGTGCCTGTTATGAACAAGTTAACCGACTTAAATGGATATTTTTCACTACCATGTGCAGCACAAACTAGTTCTTAGGCACTAGGAACACTTGTTATTGATCAGGGACCAATCCTAGAGTTGTTTGGCATGATCTTGATCAATCAAGATCACTATATAAAGACCCACATTACTTCCATTTTTGATCATTCATTCACATTCAACTTCTGATCATTTCTGGAGCTCAAGGCCACTCCCCAAGCATCATTAGTCATGCATTAGACTTTGGTAAGCTTCCTTAACCTTCCTTAATCGTGTTTTACTTAGTTATTAGCTTAAAAGTCAAACCGTCGTAATTAAGGTTTGACTTATCGATTAATCACTAATGGTCTGATGTTTAGTCAAATTGAAAGTTGTTATAAGTTGGTAATTATGTGGGCATTAAACCCTTAAAAGGGCACCCTCTGATTCCCACTCTAACTAGATCATTTGTCGGGTCAAAGTTTGTTATAAAAAGTCAACAGAAACATAATTTTCGAATTAACGCATAATTAACAATGTAGAAGGCATGCAACTTATTTTATCACTCATATAACTTGGTAATTAGTATAACAACTGGTCTAAGCTTGTTCGATCCGACAATTTTCTGTTTAGGCTCGGTTCGGAGCCGAAAGTCGCAAAACTTTGACTTTTGCTTTGACTTCAGTTCTGACCCGATTTAGATGGGTTTAGAAATGCCTTAGAGCTTCATTAGGACCGGGTTACATGATAGTATAACCCTCTATGATTGATTCATTGATTGTCCGATTCGTTTACACGTTTCCGTTAATTGCTTAATGTTGACCATAATGCCATTTTGACCATAAAACGAGAATTTTGGAAATATGAGAGGACAATAATCTTTGTTACTGATTTATAAACATGTCCCTAAATTTTCACATCAATTAGAGGTCTAGATTAGGAGTTATGCTTAATAGCGTAATTAGAAAGTTTTTTATGAATTAAACGGCGTAATTAGCATAAAGCCTATCTAAACCCAATTTTTGACACCAAACCTTTTACCCACTGATGTAATATAATATTTTGGGATTTTTGAATATTTTTAATTATTTTTAAACTGATCATAACATAGGATTATCGTCTTGATTCGGTTATTGCCAATTATACCCTTTTCGCTTATAAAATGAGTTTTATATAACCTTT
Organism: Helianthus tuberosus; assembly: GCA_030545235.1. NCBI lineage: Eukaryota > Viridiplantae > Streptophyta > Magnoliopsida > Asterales > Asteraceae > Helianthus > Helianthus tuberosus. The sequence continues at coordinate 187,802,517 of CM060370.1, forward strand.
TGATACCAAACCTTTGGCCACTGATTTTATATGATAAATGAAGTATTTTGGACTTTATAACCTGATCAGAAAACTCAGATTTCCTGTTAAACCCGGAAATCGCTTAAAACGGCTTTTTACGCGTATTAAACATGTAGTATGGGTTTAAAACCATTTTGTCATATAAGACTTATCACCAACTGATATAACCTATTGAATTAAGTTGATTTGCTGTTTATTTCAGACCCGTATCTCAGAAGTATATTTAATCTCTTTTATAATCTTTAAAATGACTAAAATACCCCTACGGGGTTTAATTTGAGATTAAACTCGTTTTGGGCATAATGGAAGGTATCCTACTGATATCACGACATGTTTAAGGCATATTAACTTAGGAAACCTGTTAGTGACTCATTCGGTTACCCGTTATGCGTTATTCGCGTTCGGTTCGGTTTATGTAACTAGTTTGCATAAATTAACCGAAACGGGTCAAACCTTATCATTTCTATCTCAAAATCCAGAATGTGTTTAGTTTACCCATTTTATACAAGTCTTCGTACTTGTCGGGTCTAAATCACATTCCATTCCGGTCTTCGCTTAATCATGCGTTCGAACCGTATACCTTCGTTAAAACTAACCGGTCTAAGTTTAGGCTTAATTAAGACCCGTTAGGAATCTAATAGGTTATTAAAACCTTCGTTCCAGATTAGGAGCCCAGTAAAAGCTACACGCACTTGCTGATCGAAAACGGTTGAGATAAATTTAAATATTTGCTCAGGTAAATACTTTTAACTTATTTTCCCTATACGGGCTTGGGGTACGGTATTATAATAATACCGCTTGGTCGGGTATGAAGTCGTACGATCAGATATTGATTAAAAAGATGCATAACCTGTTTTATTCTGTCTTGTTTGATGCAATGCCTTTGGGAGGTTAATGACCGTGTCCTGGATATCATCGGCTCATTCGTTAGAAATGGTCACGACTTAAGCACGGGGTGTAGGCATACACCTGACAGTTGCGTATGTAAAAAGGGGTAGTCCACAAGAAGGGTATCTTCTTGTGGGTATTATACCCAGTGGTGTGTCTATTAATCTTGTTAAACCGGGTCCTAAATGGACGACAAACATGTAAAACTGTATACAAGTTTATTTTAAAATAATTATCCCAAGTTATAAAAGATTATTTGTGCCTTGTGCATTCAATCCATTTTCATAAACTCTTTTCAAAATGAGTCGGTTAATTGTATTTACCAGTGTAAACTGACGTATTTTTCAAAAAGGTTAAGTGCAGGTACTAAACGAAATAGGCTGGCTACTCCAGGCATCAATAATCAAGTCTTGGAAGCTCTAGATGTTAAAGTCTGTTGAACAATGATCTTATTTATCTTTTGATCCGCCTGTGGATCCTGTACAGACCATTGCGATACTTTGATATTACTATTTATTCGGTTTGTGATGTGATTCATATCTTTTGCTTCCGCTGTGCATTTATATATATTGTGTTGTTTGACCATGATGATATTAACTACGTCACGATACTCCCCACCGGGCCTACCGGTAATACGTGGAAATATCGGGGTGTGACACTTCTCACACTTTGCACGAAAAAATGTCTTTTTACAAGAATCTAAGACTATATATTCTATTAAAATAGAAACCATATAAAACATAAACTTATATTATAGGCTCATTTAAAACTATCAATCATTATAACTTAAGTCCGTTAGATATTTGTCGAATACCCATTTAATTTTAAAGGGTTATTGGATTTTAGCACCCCTAACTATTGGCTATTAGCCGCTGCCACCCCCAACTATCACTTTGACGCCTGCCACCCCCAACTTAACACTTAGTTTGTTCTGTCACCATGTCGTTAACTGATCACTAACTTTTGAGCTTGTTACTATACTTTTCGGGGTGTTCAAAGATCACTAAAACCTTCCTGAGATCCCTATGACACCCCAAAAGTATAAAAACAAGATCAAAAGTTAGTGATCAGTTAACGACGTGGTGACAGAACACACTAAGTGTTAAGTTGGGGGTGACGGGCGTTAAAGTGATAGTTGAGGGTGGCAGCAGCCAATAGCTAATAGTTGCTGGTGGCAGCAGCCAATAGCTAATAGTTGCTGGTGATAAAAGCCAATAACCCAATTTTAAAAAATAATAATAACAATGAGTGACAAAGAATAATAGTTTCCATTATCTGTTATATTAAGGCATAAAGGGCACATTTTTCCAAACTCGAACACAGGGCCGACCCTGAGAATTCGGGTATCCTGTTCGAGCTCTAAAAAACGTGCCCTTAGGCCTTAACGAAATTGGGAATTTGGCTCAATAAAAGTCTAAACCTAATGCCAATGGGCTAATAACTAATCTAAAGCATAAGAATAGTTTTGTAAGTGAGCCTATGTTGGTGTTTGTATAAGTATACCCTATTAAAAAAATATTTTTACGTTACATATCCGGGTTTTCTAAAAATAACGTGCCCTCGGAAATATCGGATCCTGGCCGGTGGTCCTCCCCGCCCACCCCCAAGGCCGGCCCTGCTCGAACATGATACATGAATTCTTAAGACCAATAGTCCAAAATACATCGTAGTCGTCAATAACAAATATAGAGGTTGCTTAAATTGCAAGTCAAACGTCTCTTATCTAAAGGCTCAAACTATCTTCACACTTGGTGTGTAGATAGCCCACCCCAAAAGTGCTATTTTGTCCTATATGCACACCCTGCAGTGTCGAGCTGTGGTTAAAGCGCCGCTTTTTGGTCCGGTCAACCAGACAAAGACTGACGGGTGTCTAACGGGTCTGTTGACCGGACCAAAACGGCGAGCTTTGACCGCATTTTGGTCTTGTCAACCAGACACCCGATCAGTCTTTTGTCTGATTGACATGACCAAAACGCGGTCAAAGCTTGGCGTTTTGGTCCGGTCAACAGACCCGTCAGACACCCGTCAGTCTTTGTCTGGTTGACCGGACCAAAATGCCACACTTTTTGCCACAATTCAACACTGCAGGGTGTGCATATAAGACAAAAAAACAATTTTTGATGTGCATATAGGCACATTGGTGTGCCAATAGGTATACCCTCAATAGGTATACCCTATCTAAATTGTTATTGTTATTTATTACGTTTCATCAATGAAACAGTGATTTACACGGAAATCACCTTCACCCTACGGTCTTTTTGCATTTATATGATTTCAATAATTGTTTCCCTCTTATTTTTATATTTGTGCCACATTGTCAATGTCTTTCTTACTTGATACATGAGTGTTGAATCTAGATGTTGTTAAATGCATTATTACAACATTTAAAACGAACTTATATACATTAATTACTTTGGAAGTGAATAGAAAACGTTATGTTGAGAGAGATCTAACACCCTCCGAAACAGAGGGCCTTAAACCCACTCTGGTCAGACTATGTTATCTTAACCGGACCTACGTTGGCGTCAGAGTTTGGCTAACGACGTTCCCCGGGAAACCATACCACCCACTGTCAGTGGCAGGGGCTTGCGCCGCCACAAGATAGAATCTCTTTGACGAAACGCACAATTAACTAAAACCTGGGGTGGCTCGGGCTCGAACCCTTGACCTCAGGTCTAGGAGAACTAGCCTTCATTGTATTCATCTATCAAATGTGACACTAGTGGAGATTGAACTTGGGTCTTCAAGGAAAGGAGAATCCAAATCTTTCCAACCACTAGAAAATAATAATTGTTTCCCTCTTATTTTTATATTTGTGTCACATTGTCAATATATTTCTTACTTGATACATGAGCGTTGAATCTAGATATTGTTAAATGCATTGTTTACAACATTTAAAACGAACTTATATACATTAATGACTTTTGAAATTACTTTGGAAGTTAATAGCAAATGTTATGTTCAGAGAGATCTAACACCCTTTCAAACACTCTGATCAGACTATGTTATTTTAACCGGGCTCACGCTGAGAGTTTGGCTAACGGCTTTCCACAGGAAACCATACTACCCACTGTCAGTGCGCCACCACAAGAGAGAATCTCTTTGACGAAACGCACAGCTGACTAAAAGCCGGGGTGGCTCGTGCTCGAACTCTTGACCTCAGGTCTAGGAGAACTAGTCTTCATTGTTTTTATCCATCAAATATGGTACTAGTGGAGATTGAACCCTAGTCTTATAGCTTCTTACTAGAATCTATTCTTATTAGATAATAAATTCATGCTATCAAAAAAACATATATCTAGGAAATATATAAAAATACTCCTGATTGTCAAAATAAATAGAACAATAAGAAAAACTATACGGGTCATTAAAGAACATATCAGTTAGCACTTAGCAACCCATAAAACAAGATTTATAAAGAAAACTCGTTTGTTGCATATTCTTGATGGGCCTCGAACAGGGCCGTTCCAACCTTTCTGGAGGTCGAAGGCGAAATGAAAATTTGAAGCCCTTTTTTTCTTATTTGATTGTTATAAATGATACTCTTTTATCCGTGTTTGGAATCAAGCAAAAAATCTAACACAACTATAAGAGAGAATAGTTTGCTTGTATACAAAATCAGGGGAAGTTTCAAATGAAAACCACTAGTTATCGCGAAAACTCGAAAATTAACTAAAAAAGCCTAAAAAACGTACAATTTTTTTTTTTGCATACCAATTTTCGCTATTTAAATTATAAAAAAAAATTCAATTTTTTTTTGTAGTGCACATGTGTAATAGTACTACACATGTGTAATAGTACTACACATGTGAATTATTACACATGTACACTACAAATTTTTTTTTAATTTTTTTTTATATATAAAAACTAGCGACTTTTTATAAAAAACTGTAAAAAAAAAAATTGGTGTGTTTTTTAAGGTTTTTTTAGTTAGTTTTCGAGTTTTCGCAATAAAAGTGGTTTCATTTGAACCATCCCCTACAAAATCAAACAAATCTAAAACAATAATTTTGCACTAATATTAATAGTTAGCATATTAATTTTTTAAGTGAGGTCCTGTTCTTTTGAAGGCCCTAGGTTCAAACCTGAGTTACTTGTACTATAGGTCCGGCCGTAGGCTCGAACAGGAATCTCATATGGTAAGGGTGGGACTGTTGGCCCCTTTGTATATGGGTAAATTTATATTTCCATAGTCCTCACATCACATGTCACTCATTTGAAACATGTTTAGTTCTTTTCGTCCATAAAATTAGGGCTAAGTTACGATAAAACACTATTATACTCCTTTTATTTTTAAAGAAAGCAAAAAACCTGAGAAAATATATACCAAACTCTTCTTCTTCATTGTATAACCCTGAGAAAATATGCTTCTTTGTCTAAAACTATTTTATATGTTGGGTATAATAAACTTGATGTATCAATAATGAGAATTGGATCAAAGACGAAAAGGGAGGTGACTACTAGTTTTAGACAAAAGAAGCATATTCTCTCAGGGTTTATGAAGAAGGTAATCTAGAAAGGAGTGATCCTCGTAAGGGGTAGGAGCGACACATATGAAGAAGGTAATCTAGGGGGAGAGTTTTGAGTTGTGCAATTTATAATTTTTTTTTTTTTGTTAAACGTAAAAAGTCTATTAGAAAAGTTTACTCTAGTAACCTATTTGGAGGATCCGTTGGTCGTTCAAAATAAAAATTAAAGTTTACTCCAAAAGTAAACAATCGTCAACTCTAAAGACAAACCTGTTACGAGTCGGCAAACCCATAGGTAAAACCCATTATTTTTCTTAAAAGTATTGATCAAATTATATGACTTACAACAGGGAACTCAAAACAAATTGGGACAAATGATAACTTAAGCCTAGCAAAAGAAAAATAAGCTATAAAGTACCTTTTATTTACTTTTAGGAAAAAAAATCCTATTTTTTGATAAATTGAAGTTCTTTGACTTGTCAAAAATATTTGAAAAGTCACTCAACTTAATTATAACGTTGTTAAAGTCTCAACTTATCTAAAATGCAAAAAAGTTTAGACAACTTGTTACCTAATTGGTAAAAATAAGATAATCTAATCTTTTTCAAAATATTAAATTTAACTTCATCCAACTATAGTGAGTTTAAAGGATAACAAGTTGTTTTTATATTTCTTTTCACGTGTATCTATATTCTAGGGTTGAGTTATAATACAAAAGATTTAAAAATAAGAAGGGTAAGAAGGCACCAGAGAGTGACAAGTGTCCTATGAGTAATTAAATGGAAAAGGTAATTTTGTCTACAAGAGGAAAGAGAATATGCACATGCAAGTCACATGCTATTACCCCCCTAACTTTTAAACGTCCGTAACTTTTTTATACATCATTTGTTTTAAAAAAGAATTATACCATAAAATCGAGCGTTTTTTTATCTTTAATATGAGTACCATATTGTTATATTTTTCAAAAAAAATTCAAAAACCTAGTTGCATATTACACAATGGACGTTATGTAAAACACAATGTAAATTAGATTAAAAGCACAATCAATGACAACAGATAAAGACACAATGGACAACATACTAAAACACAATGAACATAACGTATAACACAAAACACAATGTAAATTAGATTAAAAGCACAATCAATGACAACAGATAAAGACACAATGGACAACATACTAAAACACAATGAACATAACGTATAACACAATGACGATAACATATAACACAATAAGAATCAGACTAAATAAAAACACAATTGATGACAACAGATAAAAGACACAATTAATGACAGCAAATAAAAGACACAATGGAGAGCAGATGAAGACACAATGAAAAACAAACTAAAAACACAATACTTAACAAACTAAAACACAATGAACAAGATAATAAAAAAATTGAACAAATTATTAAACCACAATGGACAACATATTAAAACACAATGAATAACATATTACACAATGGACATGATGTAAAACACAATGTAAATTAGATTAAAAACACAATCAATGACAACAGATAAAGACACAATGGACAACATACTAAAACACAATGAACATAACGTCTAACACAATAAGAATCAGACTAAATAAAAACACAATTGATGACAACAGATAAAAGACACAATTAATGACAGCAGATAAAAGACACAATGGAGAGCAGATGAAGACACAATGAAAAACAAACTAAAAACACAATACATAACAAACTAAAACACAATGAACAAGATAATAAAAAAATTGAACAAATTATTAAACCACAATGGACAATATATTAAAACACAATGAATAACATATTACACAATGGACATGATGTAAAACACAATGCAAATTAGAATAAAAACACAATCAATGACAACAGATAAAGACACAATGGACAACATACTAAAACACAATGACCATAACGTATAACACAATGGCGATAACATATAACACAATAAGAATCAGACTAAATAAAAACACAATTGATGACAACAGATAAAAAACACAATTAATGACAGCAGATAAAAGACACAATTGAGAGCAGATGAAGACACAATGAAAAACAAACTAAAAACACAATACATAACAAACTAAAACACAATGAACAAGATAATAAAAAAATTGAACAAATTATTAAAACACAATGGACAATATATTAAAACACAATGAATAACATATTAAAACAATGACCTGAACTAATAACACAATTTATAGAAAACCCAGATATAACAAAATCTTCATTGTGTCATATATTGTGTTATAGGTTTTTATAAAAACGCAATGGATAGAACTCAAATTAACATTGTGTTATAGGTTTTGATAATAACACAATGTATAGAAACTCTACTGACCAAAACCCAGTTAAAAGACACAATGACCTGAACCTTTAACACAATGCCAAAAAACCCAGTAAAAATGAAAATTTTTATTTTATTTTTATATGATAATATGGTACTCATATTAAAGATAAAAAAACGCTCGTTATTATGGTGAAATTTTTTTTGAAAAAAAATGTCGTATGAAAAAGTTATGGACGTTTTAAATCGAAGGGGGAATTGCATGTGCCTTGCATGTGGAGAGAGAAAATCCATAAATATATGATTCCTTTTATGCCCTTCTATTATCTTCTTTTCCCTACAACCAATCTCAACCCTTCAAATCTAAGATCAATGGACTAGAATCCTTCTTACACTTCTTATTTATTTTATCCTTTGTATTTGATCCTAACCCCTATATTCTAAACAAGTTTTGTGACTTCAATATAGCAATTTTAGAGTTTAATACAAAATAAATAGGTATATTTTGAGTTTCTACGATAACTCGTGATTACCAAACAGACATCTTCATTTGATTATCTTCTTAGATTTTTATTTAAAATATTTGATAGAAATCAAAACTAGAAAGTCAAAATAAAAAAATAAAATAGTTGCATCAAGATTATATTTAATAATCTATCTTATCTATAAAAGAAGGTTAAATGCTGATGTAATTTTGCCTATGTGTCATCAAATTAGGTATGCCACATTGGATCTGCTGATGTCATAATTCCGATTTATTTATATATAATCTTATGTATATAATAAAGGAGAGTTGCAAAAAACCAGGCATTTCAAATTTTGAATTTGAATTCATTTAACTCATCCCAAGACACCATATATGCATGGTTCGGACCATTCAATCCTTTTCCCTCTGCTCTTTCTGAAACCCTAACTTCAAATAACATCATCAGATCCAGTACTCGATCCTTCGTGTGGTTCAAGGTTTCACTCAAATCGTCTCTCTCTTATGATCGTCTCCACCTACAACTTCAAAATCAATGTAAGAATCTCAATAATCTTCCATTAATCATCTTGATTCTTGAATTTTTATGGTTGATTGTCGATTATATTTCTTTCGTTTTTGTTTTGCATTCCTACGATCTTATCCGATTACTAAATCTGAACCTACTTCTGATGTGATCCACTAACCCTTACGGTACATCTGTGTATGCGTGTGTGTTTGTTGTGGTGTGTGGGATGTTGTGGTGTGTCGATGCTGTTGCGAGATGGTGGTGATTGGGACTGCCTTATTAATCTTGGTGCCTTTGATTATCCTCTCATCACTCAAGAATGTAATTAACTAATTTGTTATTTTGTTTTGAAGTTTTGTTATTATGTTTTGAGTTTTTCTTAATTTGCAACATTGCGTTTATATTTTTGAGTGTGTTTCAGATCTGATTCATACATTTTCTTCACTACAGAGGGATGTTAGTTTTATTGACCATACAAGTATTACCCGATGGAAAGAATAAGGTACTTAATGTTTTTGTTACTTTTAGTGTGTTATGTGTTGTTTTTTTGGGCTGATGATTTGTAATTTGGGATGATCTTATATGAATTTTGTTTAGATAATGTTGATTGGTAAACTATGAGATGCATTGTTTGAAAGAAACAATCTGAATCATCTCTCTCAGATCCTATATCGCATATGCTAATGATTTTTAATCGACTTTGGTGATTCGACAGAAGATTTCATGATTTCAGAGAAGTAAGGGGTTTAGCTAGATTTTCGATTTAGGGGTTTAGCTTTATTCGAGATTCTTGATTTTTGTGTTTATATTGTTTGATTTATGTTATTATGGTGTTTCATCACAAAGCTTTGATCTCACCATTCTTTTGTTTCTTATGCGTATTGAATCGTCCAGAGGTACAATTCCATCCGTTAATTAACTATATAAAGGCATTTTTAATCTTTTTATTGTTTCACCGTATTCGATTGTTATCTAAGAATTATTGATACGATTGTTATAGTTATCATCATATCGAAGGGTCATGATATTATTAACGAGCGTTTGTTTATGGTTAATTTTTGGGTTTAGGGTATGGATTAGAACTCGATATGAATTGAGCTTGCTGTATTTGTTCAAGGGTAAAGATGATATTATAAGATTCAAAAGGATGCATATTTTCGAGTCAATGTTTTTTATAATTGAATTGATAAATGACAAATACTTGATATATTAGTTATAAACATCTTATTTTCATCAATTATTTTGTGATTTATGACGGAGAACGATGACACCAACAGCGATGGTGTAGTAGCCGCGTTCTCTTGACAGTTGCGTTAGGGTTTCTAATTTGTTATGTTTTGTTTTGTGACGTAGAACAATGAATCAGTTTCAGTTTTCGCTTTCTAATCCAATTTTTATTACTTTTATGTATCTAATAATCCGATTTTTGTGAAACTGCATTAACGTACTTCTTTCTCTGTAGTGATTATCCTTAACAGCATTAAAAGGGACAACAGGATACCAATTAACAACGACTCTTGCCTTTTTTGTGATGAATTTCTTTCAGAAAGGTATTACTTAGTAGGCGTCTTTGAATTTTTCAGTTCGTTTGTTTAGGGTTTCAATCTTTTTAATTTTCGTCAAGAATTTTATAGAACACTGATTACTTAATATGCTTTGTGTATTGAATATATGAAATTACTTGATTAAGATTTCTGATGTATGATTGGTTCCTGTTATTACTTGATTCAAATTTAAATTACTGATGCAAATAGGTTTTTTTCGCTGGTAACATGGTGGTTCTGAGTTTGGTTATTGAGAACAATAAATTTGTTGTTTAATTTTGAAGTTATGATCAATTCATTGAGTTTATAGAGTTGTTGATTAAGATTATTGAATAGTTGCTACTATGGATACTTTTACAGGATGGATACGGATAATCCTGATGTCAACACTGTAAGTCCCTCTGCACACTCAATATGCAACTTTTTATGGATTATTTTTATTTGATCATGCATTTTTATTTTTTGTTAGCCTGAGCTATGTGAGGATGATGAGTTTATTGTGCTGACATGTGATGGTATTTGGTAAGTGTTTATATGAAATGGCACTATAATTTATGCCATGCAATTATTCTTTCTTAATCTTTTGGATCATTAATAAATTATTTTACTTTCATGTGTTTAGGGATTGCATGTCAAGCCAAAAGTTAATGGATTTTATCCATGAGCAATTGATATCGGTAAGTTTGAGATAACTCATGTTGCCCTTTAAATTACATCAGGTTAGAGGTGACGTTGTTTGATGACAGTGTGATTCATCTTAAATTTGATGATTGTCATATATGTTATGGTGCAATGATGTTTGAGGGTTAGTTAAGGAAAACAAATATCGGTTAAATTGTTTGTAGATTGGTATGAACTGGCATAAATTTACCTAAACTTGAGAGCATGGTTTATGTCATTAATTTCAATTTCTGACTGCTATAAATGTCAACTTTTTTTGTTTTGAGGTTTTGCCCTTCTATAAATGCCAACTTTATATGGCCGATTCTGAAAAAAAATATCTGAAATGTCTACTTAATGTTGTGTGTTGCAGATTTACTCTGTCAGAAATGTTGTTGACTTTTAGTATACAAAAAAATGCGCATTTCAACCCCAGCCCGTTTTCACTGCATAAAAATGGTCGCTTTTAACATAAAGTTGGAAGTTTAAATCATTTAGTAAATAATACATGAGGTTTGGTTTTGCTTTATCTCGAATCAATTAAATTGATCAAATTAAATTTATCAAATTTTATTATGTAACGGTTTGAATTCAGGATTCTGTAATTTTGTTTTGATTTGGTTGATTTTGGTTGAAACTTATTTATTTCATGTTGTGTTTTATCTTACTTTGAAGTTTGCTTTATTTAAAAGATTTATTTGTGTTAATTTGCTTAATTTTAGAAATTAGGGTTCTAATTTGGGGATTTTGATTACATGTAGTGTTTTCAGAGAGCTATGCAGTCAATTGTCTTCTATCAGGTACAAGATCTCTGTTTTAAAATTGCTGATGAAAATTGTTGATAATTAAATCTGATTGATTTGTTTATGTATCAGGTGCCGCTGTTAACCGTCAAGCTGTTGAAGTTCAGGTATGTTTATTACCAGATTTTGTAATGGATGTATAGGTTTGTTTAATTAGGTTTTGTGTTTATGATCATTAACCTAAATGGATTCTCAATCGTTCTAAAAATTGAAAATGCACCATACGCTCTGTACTGTTTCCGAAATCTCGACAGATATATGTTTCGTATTTGGGCGACCAATAAAAATGTTCAGGGAAATTTTCAAATTGTTTACTACTTAATAGAAATTTAGTTTTTTTTCTGTTATGTTGAATTCTGATGACTACAAAGTAATTGGGATATGACTCGATTGCTATTTGTGGTACAATTTGAATGAATTTAATGTTTTATCTAATTAGAAATGTTCACTTTTATATAATTTAATTACCTTTTTGTAGTAATTTGCTTAATTTTAGAAATTAGAGTTCTAATTCGGGGATTTTGATTACATGTAGTGTTTTCACAATCTATACTATCTATTAAGGGAGATTAGAGGATAACCTTGATTTGCCTACGTGTCACGTTCTTAGCTATTAAGGAAGAGAGGAAGACACAAAGGATGTGTCAAACACCGTTGAGATGATACATGTTCAAGGTAATAAGAAGAAACCCTCTGTTGAAGAAGCAACCAGTGAGAGTGTTTTGCTGGAAACATGGAGGGGTCGGTGACGTTGTCGAGGAGTGTCAGGAAATGTTAAGTGACAGCATTTCCTGACACTCCTCGACAATGTCACCGACCCCTCTTAAAAATTCCATCAAAACTCTCTCACTGGTTGATCCTACAACAGAGGGTTTCTTTTTATTACCTGAACCTGTATCATCTCAACTGTGTTGACTGACCCTGTATGTGTTGTTACATCAAGATTCAATTAGGATTTTTTTGATTTTGAAAATTGATCGATTCAGTTTTGATCACCACAGATGCTTTTGTCATCTGAGGCTATGATGGCGAGATCTGCCGTGTTGTTGCAAGTTGCAACATGCCCTAATCGTTGCTGGCTGCCGTTCGCGGCTGTTCTAGGTAGCGTTGGGTGTAATCGATGTTTGGTTGATGATAATTAGATCGATGTCACATAAGGGATATTCAGTCAATGATGTTGATGAGATGCTTCTCACCTGAGACTAAAACTATGATGAAGCAAACGTCTGCCCGAATATACGCGAGGTCTGACATTTTCAAATCATTTGAATTACTTTAGCAAATCATTTAGTGTTGACTGTGAAGATGAATAAAAATGAATTCAAAGTGCATTTTTCTTGTCCTTTGAACATGAGGCTATGATGATTTTGTAGATCTGAGTAAAAATTGAATGAAGATAGCATTATGGTATGGCAAGGTCGTAGGATGGCATTTGTTCATGCAACCTCTCTTGCAGCCATGGTGTTGTCATCTTTATGCACAATCTGAGCCTGACAATCTGACAATATAAATGTTTTGCAACTTCACCATGAATAGAGAAGAAAGAGAAAGTTGGATCTTTGTGATATTGAATAGAGAAGAAAGAGAGAGTTGGATGGAGACATGATTACTTCTGAGTGCTTTAAATGGCTAAAACAACTCCCTATGCATTTTAAGTTTTGCCTCCTAAAAAAACAGATTATTACCTGAACCTGTATCATCTTAAATGTGTTGACTGACCCTGTATGTGTTGTTACATTAAGATTCAATTAGGATTTTTTTTATTTTGAAAATTGATCGGTTTAGTTTTGATCACCTTAGATGCTTTTGTCATCTGAGGCTATGATGGCGAGATCTGGCGTGTTGTTGCAACATGCCCTAATCGTTGACGACTGCCGTTCGCGCCTGTTCTAGGTAGCGTTGGGTGTAATCGATGTTTGGTTGATGATAATTAGATCGATGTCATCTAAGGGATATTCAGTCAATGATGTTGATGAGATGTTTCTCACCTGAGACTAAATCATTTAGTGTTGACTGTGATGATGAATAAAAATGAATGCCTGGAGCATTTTTCTTGTCCTTTCAACATGAGGCTATGATGATTTTGTAGATCTGAGTAAAAATTTAATGAAGATAGCATTATGGCATGGCAAGGTCGTAGGATGGCAGTTGTTCATGCAACCTTTCTTGCAGCCATGGTGTTGTCATCTTTATGCACAATCTGAGCCTGGCATTATGACAATATAAATGTTTTGCAACTTTACCATGAATGACCTTCGCTGACGCTGTGTTGGTGATTAAGGTTTTGAAAAGGGATCGTGTATAATTGTTGTCACATCTATACAAGAAAATGTGAGCAGGCAAAATTTGAAAATGCATGGGGAGTTGTTTGTCCATTTATTGCACATCAGAAGTAATCATATCAACTCTCTCTTTCTTCTCGATTCAAACTCATAGCCCACATTTCTCTCTTTCTTCTCTATTTCTCTCTTTCTTCTCTATTCTTCATCACAGGCGATTTCGATTCAAACTCTAGGGTTTCCTTTACAAAGCTTCCAAAGAGTGTTTTGGTAGTAAGTTAGGGTTCCGGGCACTTTCCGGTAACTTAGATGCGTTTCCGATGAAGCAAATGTCGGCCTGAATATACGCGAGGTCTGACATTTTGCAATCATTTGTATAGTTTAGTAAATCATTTAGTGTTCACTGTGATGGTGAATAAAAATGAATGCAAAGTGCATTTTTCTTGTCCTTTCAAGATGAGGCTATGATGGTTGTAGATCTGAGTAAAAATTGGATGAATATAGCATTATGGTATGACAAGGTTGTAGGATGGCAGTTGTTCATGCAACCTGAGACTTGCATTCTGAAAATGCAAATGTTTTGCAAGTTCACTATGAATGACCTTCGCTGACGATGTGTTGGTTATTAAAGTTTTGAAAAGTGATCGTGTATAATTGTTGTTACATCTATACAAGAAAACGGAGTTTGGTTGGTTTGAGATGCCTATTTAGCTGTATGTGATGACGCCGGTAAGTTTTCTAATTTTTCGTTTGTAGATCGGTCATATAAATTGACGTTTGTAACCGATTCCTGTGTTTTGTTTTACAGGTGTTTGTGTGGCCAGTTTACTGTAAATTTGGTTGAATCATCATTTGTAAATTGGTTCGTGTGGCCATTGATACAGAGTGACTGTGAAGATGTTAAGGTTGAAGCAACTGTCTCCTACAGATCAGGTAGTTACTCTCAATTCTCGGTTGTTGTTCAATCAGAAAGATAAGGTACTTTTTCCATCCCTGAAGATGTTCTTGGTCTGTTTGTTCTTAGTCGTGATTGGTAATTTCAAGAATTTGTAGTTTGATAAAGGTTTCATTTTTTTTATTTGTTTTATTTGTGGTGATGATTTTTGTTTTGTTGTAGTGTTTGATTTGTTTTTTAATTATTTTGGTTGGCTAATACACGAGAATCACCCATAGAACTCACCACCAGAACCATTGGGCATGTCGAAAACGATGATCATGAAGCCAACAGCAACAACTTACATAAACAATCACTAGTTAATTCAACACACAGCCAAGCCTGGATGGGTTGTTTATAGATTCACTAATCTTTGTTTGTTTTTCATTCAGTTTACTTTTCCTTAAACAGGTTATACTTCAAGCTTTCTCGATCTGTTTGCAGGCGAATAGGTTGACTCGATGAGGTATGAAAAATAGAATTGATAAATTTAGGGAAAATGTGATTCAAAGATGATAACGCAATAGTGGAGGATCTAATTCTATAGTTTCGATAAATTCAGGTGTGTTTTCAAATAATGCTTCCTAGATGTTTGAAGACCGACAAATGTCTAACGAAGCAGCACTGTGGACATTTGTCGTTCTTTGTCGGTTTTCAAACATCTATGAACCATTATTTGAGAACACCCTTGCATTTATCAGAGCTGTAGAATTAGATCCTCTACTGTTGGGTTATCATCTTTCAAACCCATTTTCCCTAAATTTATCGATTTTGTTTTTCATGCGGGATATAATTTGTTTTTTAGTATTTGATTTGGCCGATGACCCATGTTCAAAGATGCTTTATGTTTCAGACTATACGAAGATTGCATTTGGTTATCATAAGATTAAATTTTAAATTATTATGGTCTCATTTGTTACTAAGCTTATAATTATACTTAAGCCATCACATTCTTTATAGTATTTGTTTTCGATCGTTATTAAACATACCCGTGTGTTCACACGGGTGTTACAACTAGTTACAATAATAAAAGGAGGGTGTATACAGAAGACCCATTTTATGATTTTTACCATACGTATCGATTAATGATACATATAACATTTTTTTACTTCTAATGTAAATTTATATCTATAAAATATATCCGTATGTTATTAGTACTTGCGAATGGACAATGCGAATGATTTAGTTAGAAGCACATAAGCACGTACAATTGTTTGTAGGGATGTCAACAGGTGGGTTCCAGACGAGTTTTGATAATCTTAACCCAATACCTGATTACAAAACAGTGTTCTGTACCTGACTTAATGTTTGTCGAGTATGTATCCGGTCAATACTCGTCGGGTATTGGGTATACCCATTATGGTTTTAAAAACAAAATAAATGTTTACCATTTTATGTTACCAAAACAATAAAAAATGTTCCTATATACATCCTAATATATTAAAACTAACATAAATTTCATAAATATATGAAATCAAAAAATATATATTTAGAATGTCGGATTAGGGTAAGGTTATTGTAAAAAAGACCAAAAGTGTGAGAAAGGTAAGAAAGAATCTCAACCATTAGATCTAAATTAATTGAAAAGGGTAAACAAGTAATTTTATCATTAATTCAATTAATTAAAAACTTCCCATAACCGCCACCTTAATTATAGGAAGTATATAACACCATTCAGTAAGTATATAACACCATTCAGCAAGTATATAACACCATTCAGCATTCAGCAAGTATATAACACCATTCAGTAAGTATATAACACCATTCAACAAGTATATAACACCATTCAGTAAGTATATAACACCATTCAGCAAGTATATAACACCATTCAGTAAGTATATAAATCATTCAGCAAGTATACAACACCATTCAGCAAGTATATAACATCATTCATTAACTAAACATCTGATCGAAACATATTTTTTTCTCTATATAAGTATAGCAATATGGTACTCATATTAAAGATAAAAAAACGCTCGTTATTATGGTGTAATTTTTTTTAAAAAAAGTTACGTATAAAAAGTTATTGACGTTTAAAAAAGACGGGGGGAAGTTACATGTGCATTACCTAATTTCTAGTGGGTTTAAAAGACTATATTGCCCCTAGATATTTCAAATCAGTCCAAATTAATGAAAATATTTTATAATTTGGTCCCTATTAATCTCAACCATTAGATCAAAAGATCTAATGACTGAGATTCTTTCTTACCCTTCTCACACTTTTGGCCTTTTTTACAGGATCCTCTATCTGACGGATTATACTATATACACAAAAAGTATATATTAATTTCCTCATCAAAACAATTTGTTTGGCTTTTGCACTTTGGCTAAACTAGTTTTCAAAACAATACTAACTTTTTTTATTAGGCTTTGATTTGATTTCTAACTAATTTGATGTGAATGTGCCGTTGGGATGATAATAAGTTTTCTTTTCCTTGTGGACCATTTTAAATGTCCCAAAATAATTTTACCTATAATTTCATTTTACTTATTGTTAATCTAAAAAATCAATGGGCTAACCGACGTGTATTGTGCATTGATTTAAGCAATTATCAAACTAATTTAAAAACTCATCCGTATCTGTTTAGAACTCAGATGGGTGTAGTGCTATAACGCTTTCATAACTAGATATCTGTGTGGGGGATTTGGTCTGATTAGTAAAGCGGTTGGAAATAATGTGTTGCTCTCATTAAAGTCAGGAGTCCATTAATCTTGTTTTGATGGATATCCATTATCTAAACATTTATCTAATGTAATTGATAATAACGTTAAAAAAATATAAAAACAAAATACTAAAGATCGCATATTGATGGTGAGGACCTTTATATGGAGTTAAAGTTATTTCACACATTATAAACCAGTAAATTTAGCAATCCTATATTTTTGTTATGTTTAGTACTATAACGTTAATCGTTGATTTAAAAAAATATTTTATATAATTCGATAGGCTAAAAGACGTTTTCTTCTGCTCAACCGAGGTACTTAAATTCTAAGGGACGGATCTGATTTAGCAGCATCGCTTGCAGCACTCAAGAAGTTGTGTTGGTGAAATTTTGAAGCTTTGAGAGAGACCATGGTTTTTTTTAAAGGCATATATTAAGGCCATCGAAATGCTAAAGCTTAGGGATCATAAGGTCTTTGGTTCAATTCTTATAAAAGGGTTTTTCCCAGATTATTGGGTTTCATCATGAATTGATGTATATGCATTATAGCATAGTGGAGATGAATATGATCGGGTGATTCCGCTGATGGCACGATAATATTCCAGTGGTCCGTCAGTAATCCAAATTTATCATTAAAAATGAATTGTTAAATGTAATGATTATAGAGTAAATTACTTTTTGGGTCATTGTGTTTTAGTCGTTTTAACCACTTGAATCAAAAATCAAAAAGTTTAAAGCCATGAGTCTCTAACCGCTCATTCTATAACGTTTTGAGTCTAATTTTTAACACTTGTACTTTTGATTTTGGACTCAAGTGGTTAAACCACTAAAACACAAGGACTTAAAACGTTATAAAATGAGCAGTTAGTTACTCGAAGCATTAAACTTTTTTATTTTGGACTCAAATACCACTGAAACACAAGTAATTTACATTTACACATTATTCCATATATAAATTAGCAACTTTTTTGTGCATTAGGAGTTGTACCCCAAGCTTGGGGAGTTTTAAAAAAAAAACTTTAATATTTCACTTTCAACCTAAAGTTTTATCTTTTACATTTTAACCCATTTGAATTTTTTTACTTTTAACTCAAAGTTTTTCATCTTTTGTAATTTAACACAACACTTTATTATTTACAACGTTTGGTCCCCCATACCTTTTATCTTTCACAAGTTTTTCGTTTTACATTTCGTTCTAAATTTTGCGAGTTAACATGTCGTAGCGTGCATGTGAGGTTCAACGTTTTTTTGCTCTATTTTTTCATATTTGACACCCGTCGCAACGTGTCCATTTTTTCCCTTTTGAAAAGTTCGCCGCAACGGGCGGGTCCTAGATCGACTAAGTTATTATTTTTCTACGTTTTACGTTTCTGGTTAATTTCTTCGCATTAACACACTGTAACCGGTGTGCGTGGTTCAACGATTTTAGTCTGCTTTTCGTTTAGTGTATTTTTTACCATTTTATCTATTTTATTTTTACGATGTTTAGAGTCGATGTGGTTGTGGCATTGGTGCTACTTGGCACGGTTTTACGAACGTTTTTAACCTGTTAAATTTTTTACTAATATTTTGTTTCGGTTTACCCCTATACTTCCTTTACTTAAAAACTATTTTTTACGTGCATATTTTATGTACAGTTACGTATAAATATGATTTGTTCTACATCACGACGTAAACTTTTTTCATAGACGAGTCAGGTCAAATATAAATACGTTTTCGTTTAAAGAAACCATTTTTACGTGCATATTTTTATGTACGTTTTGGTATAAATTCAAGTTGTTCTACGTTTCGACGTTAACTTTTTTGGGAAATGATTCATGTCAAATATAATATGTTTTCGTGTTTATTTTATGTATGTTTCGTAAAGTTTGTTTCGAACCGAGTGAAGTTAAATTATGGTTTCTTTTTCTCCACTTTTCCCGAAAGCTCTAATTAATCCCTTTCGATTACATGTGCATATTTTCCTTCATACCCGTTACATTTTCTATGTATGAGTTAGGTCACATATAATATGTTATGATTGTTTGATATGAATTTGACTGACTTTACGTTTGATCCAATCACAATGCTTATACATGTTACATTGAGTTCAACTGGAAACGTCAAAATGTGTGTTTTCATATGGTTAATATATCATATAATGTTTGGACTAATCCATTCAATGTTTACGATGTACCCGCACCGCAACGCGGGCGGGTCTTAACCCTAGATGATTATATTACTCAAATACTCAAGAAGTTGTGTTGGTGAAATTCTGAAGCTTTGTAGGCCCGCCTCTACAATTACACGCTGATTGATATATACCTAACACATTTTTGTCAAATGCTTACATTACAAATCGAGTGATATTTTACTCAAATACTCGTCAATGCCGGTATTGAGACGATTGAGTTTATTACTAGAATTGTTAAGTGTAATGATTATTTCACATATTTGAACTTTGTTCCTCGACCCCCCTTGAAAATTCTAACATTTGGTTGTTAGAAATTTGACCATCGAAAAAAAGTGAAACATATGAACAAAATTTTAGGTCCGCCACTGAGTCGACTAACATGGGCCCGTTTATTAAACATGTCAATCTAGATAAGACCCACTTAATAAATGGGCTAGCGAGAATATTACCAGTTTTATAAATGGTTGACTCGTTTAAGCTTAAGCGTTTTTTAAATCACTTTTCAATTTTAGATGAGTTTGCTTAAAAAGGGTCAACATTTAAAGTTTAACATTTTAAATTTTAAATATATATAGGGTAGGGTTCTAGAGTGAACAAGGAGTAAGTTATGAACAAAGTGAACAAATATATAATTATATTTGTTATTTATAATATTAAATACACGTATTGCAAAAGAGGTTTTAAAACTCGCTTACAAACCGAAAGAATAAACCAAATTCAAATTTAAAGCAACAATATGAAGAATATTCTTTTGATTAGGAAAAAAAAACGTATATATATAGTATAAAGTCAAAAAGATATCATGTTTATTTTCTCCATAACAAGCCTTGACCTTGTGATATTTGTTTGATTTGTGGATTTGGTTGAAAAATTATTCTTTTACTCATACAATATGTATTAATAGTTTTTTAGTATCTTATGATGTGAAAGTACTAGCGTATGACTTGTATACGGTATACGTATATGTGCACGATGTAATAAGATTATAAACAAAATCAAATGAAGGATAGTTTTCCCGATCTTATCGACTCAGAGAGTCTTTGCATCACAATGGTGGTCATTGATCACGAACAAAAAGAAACTTATATCTTTGTAAATGTATTTGTTTGAATGATGAGATACATAAAATAAAAAGTTGATTTTACTTAAATATGCTAAGAAGACAGTCTTTACTTTTGTAAGAAAAAAAAATATGGATGAAAAAGTACTTTTGAAATAACAATTTTTTTTCAAGTTCTACTTTTTTTAAGGTTCATATTTTTTATGCAACATTATTTTTTAAAAAATTAGATCATAAAATCTAACACCTTTTTATTTTTAAATTGAGTACCATATTGCTATATAAAAATGACAACTAAAAACCCTAAAATTATGTTTTATTTTAATGTTATAAAATATTTTTTTGTTGAATTTTTTGTATTGATTTTTTTTTTGTCTTGATTTTTTTTGTGCTTAATTTTTTGTGTTCTATTTTGAAAAAACAAAACAAGAGGGTTAGAGTTTGTATTTTAGAACAAAATGTCATTTAATCATAGTTATAAGAAGTGTCACATGTTATCTATAAAATCTTTCTTAGACTAGTTAGATAAACTCATTTTTTAAGAGATATTCTCCTTATTTAAAAATATAAAAACTTGCAAATTCAAGAAATAGATATACCAATGAGTTATAAAGTAGTCATGTATAATGTATTTAACATAACCAATACGTAATTTATTGTGATTTAAGTGTAACCAATACGTAATTTATTGTGATTTAATGTAAAACGTGTTTATGTCACATGCTCATCTAACATTTTTCAATATAAATGTACAATCCTTGAACCATTTGGTCCAAAATTGTCCATCCAAAATCTGTCAAGTTATACATATCAAGAAGTCTTAACTTTTAAGAGCATGTCATTTATGAAGCTCTATCTCGCATTCTTACTCATACTCACAATTGTCGGTAAAGATCCTTTATATCGATTTGACTTTCAGTGGCGTAGCTTTTAAGGGATGGGGGTGCATCCGTCTTCCCGAATGTTTCGGTTAGAAGTGTAATATTTTCGATTTTTGGTCCGTCCCCGCCAATTATTTTGCTTAAAAATCCCCTGTCCGTACCAAGTTTATTGTCAAAAATATTTATACTTATTTTCGTATTGAGTTTAAAAAAATGTGAAGAACGGGCTAAACTTTAAGTAAAGTTTGTTACTACTTTATATATAAATCAAAGTTGAGGGTTCTTTTTTTATCTTAAAGGTCTTAAAGTTACTTACCATTTATCTTAAAGATCGTTGGACTGAGTTGTAATTATTCGTCCAGTTACTTAACATTTATCTCGCATCATTATAAATATTTGATCTTTATTTTTGTTAAAGAATATTTAGCCTTTTTTTGATGTGTAAGAACGCCTCATTTGAATGAATGAAGATTATATAGTTTTATTTGAAGTTATTTTTGTTTGACCCGACCTGAATCGAATATTCGACCCGAACATATAAACCGAAACATAGCGATAGAAAAAAAAATTTGGTCCCATGACTTTCTGCCCCTCAGAAACTTTTGGTTAAGTTCCGCCACTGATGACTTTCACATATAATGATTATTACTTACTATTAGAATTCATTGATGATATACATGTTATGTCTAATTCAGGGACAAAGATGGTGATCGGTGAACTTCAAGACAAAAATGGTGTGTGTTATGATGAGTGGTTGTATGCTCAATGTGACGGGACGATTTGCGCCAACGATTGCAAACAAAAAAAAGGGTCTGATGCTCATGGTCGATGCCTTCCATTTAACGATTGTTTATGTGAATATCCGTGTAATGATAAAAATAGTTAAAAATACAATATAAACAACTATCCATATTATATTATATACTAATACAGTTACCAACTTGGGTTATACTCCTTGATTTAAACATCATGTCGTTTACATACCAACATCAGTTGACATTTTAACGTTTACAACACCAAAGCGTATCGTCAGCATTTTACGGCACTTGACGAAAGTACCGTTTCAAAAACAAAGTCTTATTGGTTGCCAACCCTTTGATACCTCTATAGTTTTATCCCTATGTTATTGGTAAAATAAACAAACGTATGCGAATTGATTTGATGGTCGCTATAGCCTATAACATGGGTGTTTACAAGTACAAATGGACAAGTGTTAGGATTAAGTTGGAAAACACTTGCAATTGTTTGGCTAAAATTACATCACCAACTTTTCTTTTTTACATTTGGTTTTGATTATGATTTCTGACTGTTAATAGTTTATTTTATATTTTATTCAACACGTGTAATACGCGAGTTTATTCAACTCATACAATACAATAGACTTTTTAAAGACATATTTTATATTACTAAATATATAAAATTGTATTTATTTAACCTATGTAATACACAAGATTCTAACCAAGTTTTAAATATTAACCCAAAATAATTTAAAAACCCTATAAAACCTTTTAAACTTATTGTCAATCAAGAAAAAAAAGTTAGATGAGTTCATCCTATTTGGACCGTGTATTTTAAGTTAACAATTAAAGGTGCACGAGATTATCGCATGCGTATGGTCCGACCACGGGGTGGGGGAGTTAGGCTAACTTGGGCCTGATATAGGCATCATTATCTTGTATTTCCGTAAGAGACTGATTTCATGACTCAAATTATTAACATATTTTAGAAACCCACTCATATTTGTTTAGCGTAGTGTAGTGCTATCAGGCTAGACGGTGTGGGTCTTGTCCCAGACCGTCGAGGCCCGTCGCCGATCCAAACACCATCCCGCCCGGCCTGGCGTCGTCCCCATTTCCTTAGTTTCATCCCCTTTACCCCATCCTCACACCTATTCTACGTGGCGCTGACGTGGAGGGTCATCCTCCAAGGATGAGCCTCTCCCATACCGTATAGCCTCAGTTTCTTTCATGACTGGCCCGATTGTCGAACCAATCGAATTATGATCTACTAGTTTCAAAATAGGCAGGTCATAAAAAAAGACTATGACTTAACTAAAAATAGAATAAAAAAAGGAAATCATATATATAAATAATATATATGTTTTTTTTAAACCAAATAAACAACATAAGAGGTATGTGTATATATGTGTGTAAATACAAGCTTTAATAGAAAAAAGATAAAAGTTCTATGATTATAAACTTTATAAAACATGATAGATATTTTGATTAAGGAAGGAAGGATCAAGAAAAAAAGCTCTCTTTTCAGAAACTGATTAACGGTGATTTTGGTTTTAAGACTAGAGGACATTGATTTTGATGGTACTCCACTAAGGAGTTGTCCCATGCCATTAAGCGTAATCCTGAATCTCTAGAGTCGTCGCAACTCGCACATCCTATAGTGACATAGTTATTCTTTTCTATGTTTTATGTTTCGGTCTAATTTCTTCGCGTGTGTGGTTCAATGATTTTACGTCTACGTTTCGCCTGGTGTTACTTTCCATTTTTTATTTATTTTGTTTTACGATTTTTTCCGGTGTTGGTGGTCGTTAGCAGGGGTATAGCATTGATGCAACTTGGCGTGGTTTTATGTCCCCCGTCGCAACGCGAGGATTTAATACTAGTTATTTTCAAGACCCAACTAAAGGGTTGGGTTTTAGAAATCCATTGGTGATTGTGAAATAATTATTTTCAAGACCTAAGTAAAGGGTTTGAGAACATTTTAACTAAGAGTAGCAAGGCAGCTTGGAAATGGTGGATTACTCTGTATTTGAATGTGGTTTTATATTAATTGGCCTCATTAATGACAAATGGACACTGTACCGAATATAACTTTAACTGCTTATATGCCTCTGGATTTGGCCTGATCTCTATCATTGTCTATACCATGAAGTTTGAATTACTTATGATAACATCTAACCGCAAGCTAGTGTGCACATTTTCCATTTTGTGAACTTGTTTCAGTTGTAAGAAATTTTGATTGTAAAAGTTGCGTGTAGTGCCTCTAGTTGTTTTTTTTTTTTTTTGAACGGCTAAGTGTGTCTACAAGATTTTTCGGGTGCGGAGACACATTCACACCCCCCCTATTGCGGCGATGCCCGTTGCCCCACTCCGGCCAGACGTGAGTGTCTTAACCGTGCCTCCGCTGGCATCAGAGAGTGGCCGGCGTTCAGGGAGAAAACCCCACAGACACCTCACCCCAACCAAGGGTTTGACGAGTTGATTGCCACCACATAGGGGAGTAAACCGCCTCAAGTGGGGATCGAACACGGGTATCATGGGGAAAAACCCAGGTGTCTCACCCATGCTCAAGCCGGGAATCGAACCGGCGCCTCCAAAGGAGACAACCGGCCCAACAACCAGCTGAGCTGGGATCATTGACTGCCTCTAGTTGTTTATGTGCGCAGTTTTGTCCTTTAAAACACGCTCTATATTGGAAACTGGTAACTAAATAGTTTACGATTCGCAAGTGCAAGTTATTAAATTCGCTTATTTCATATCTGTAGGTGCTCTGAATCACTTATTACTTATGATCTTGTTTGTATAATATTTATTGGGGAAATGGATTTTATCACCCTAAACTAATCAAAATTGGTCGTTGCCACTCCCAACTTTCACTTCGGCTCCCACCACCCCCAACATGACACTTGAGTTGCTGTGCCACCCCATCGTTAACCAGACACTAACGAGGTTAGTTTTTTTGGCTGACCTGGACAATTTTTGCTGACCTAGCCAATTTTTGCTGACATGGCATGGTTATGTGTAAAAAAATTAGGTTTAAAAATCAACAAAACAATATTACATACACACATAAAAAACACATCTGCATAACCACAACTCTAGAGATCAAACTTACAGTAGTCATAAAAATTATTAAACAGCAAGATGAGACAGGATTCTAACCTATATTACAAAAAAAAAACAAGTAAATAGCAAGATGAGAGAATTACATTATCCCACGGAACATCAGGAACAATCGCATCATCCACAAACCCTAAATCATACTCTCGTCTCAAGCTAGGGTTCGTTAGGGTTTCACAAGCCGCCTGAAGAATCTGCCCCCGGCTAATCAACACATCCTCACTATAACCATACTGAGGCGGTTTCGAAACCCTAGCTTCATAACACCTAACAATTCCATCACCTACAAAGTGTTTCTTCGCTCCGAGAACTCTGTAGAAGTCAATCGGCAGAGCCACGTGGTGGTCGGAGGGCAGCGGAGTGTACGGAGGCGTGAGAGCGGTGTCGGTTACATCCAGCGAAGAGTCGGTTCGTCCATTTGCTGGCGGAGAAGCTGCTGGTTGGTCCGCCGCTCACGGCGTGTGGGATGAGGTGGTTTTTAGGATTTGACAGTGGCGATGCGGTGGTTAACGGCACGCAAATGACCGTTCTCAGGTGGCTGAGAGGTTGCATCGAAAAATATTGAAATGTGTTGTTGGACTGGTGTTGAGTTGTATGAGTGATGATATCTAGGGCTTGTTTGGCTAAGCTTTTCAAAACTACTTATTTGCTTATTTGCTTTTCTGAAAAGCAAATAAGCAAATAAGTAGTTTTGAAAAGCTTTAAAATGGAGCTTTTCAAAACTACTTATTTGCTTTTCAGAAAGCAAATAAGCAAATAAGTAGTTTTCAAAAGCTTAGCCAAACAGCCCCCTAGACTACTACTGATTTAGGGTTTTTATTAAGTTACAAGGATGGATGGTAAAGGGTGGTGAGTCCACGTAGGCAGGCCAGCTCACAACTCCCTTGACACGTAGGATTAAAAAAACGAACTGCGTTAGTGATTATTTAACGAATAGGTGACACAACAACTCAAGTGTCAAGTTGGGGGTGGTGGGAGCCAAAGTGAAAGTTAAGAGTGACAACGACCAATTTTGATTAGTTTAGGGTGATAAAATCCATTTCCCCATATTTATTAACTATTCCATTGCGTTTGTCTTTTAGCGTCAAATTCGTGAACCTGCTTGTGATAGACCATACGGGCTCAATCCACGCAACTCAGTGATTGTTGCCCCCCTTGTCTTCATGTAGGCTTAATGCCATTGAACAACATTTCCTTCAACACGAATTAGTGCGTATTATATTGGAATACTAAGTTGTTTTAATTGATTGGTGATAAATGTTCAGAATAATGCAACAATCCAATGACATCAACCCCATTAAACTTGAGTGTTAGACTTTTAACATGCTTTTAGACATCAATTTGCAATAGAAGCTTTGTAACATGTTAGATCCTTAAATCTTTTAAAACCGAACTTAACTAGATCAATATGTAAGGAACTTAAAACTAACCACATGGTGTTAGAACTACAAGTCTACAACCTTTTGAAACAAAGTAGCAGACAATTGATATAGATGAATGAAAGGACCCAAGAGTTTCCTCTCCAAAGATATCTGCACCAAACAATCAAAATATATACCATTTTCTTCTTCTCAATATGATGACAATAATTTAAACTTCTCATTGATGAAAATAGTATAAACATACAAGAGAGTATCAAAATAACTTTAAGACTAATCGAAAATAGATAATCATCATCATCATCATACTCAGTAAATCTCACCAATAGCAAAGCTAAGGTAGGATCTGAGAAGGGTAAGATGTAGACAGCCTTACATCTACCCGTAGGAATAGAGATGCTGCTTCCAGTGAGACCCCCCGGCTCGATAGTAGTTTTGCATCAAGCCTTGGACATAAGGCACATAACACTCAACAATTGAGACAACTGCTGATTAGTGCATGTACCCCCCCCCCCTTGTCTTTCGGCTATCAACGCCACCACATGATGCATGATTAACCATCCCCTCTGTTAACGTTATTTTCATGAAATTAGTAAAATAACGTTAAAATTAATGCACTTTCGTTTTTGCCCCCTGAGCGCCCACACATATATACATTATATGCACATACCGCAAACGAGGTGTGTAATCGAAAATAGATAAGTTAGTAGTAATTCTTTTGTGTTACAATTTTCACTGAAAAACGTATGTGTATATATGTGGCTGCTGGAAAAACTAGCAGCTGGTTTCTGCCGGGTTTTTCTTCTCACAAGAAACAAACATAAAAGGCTTAATCATTTTGGAACACATGGACATACATCACCAAACATCATTTCTCCATGCCCCTCGTGAACATAAAAGGCCCCACTGGTAAATAGTCATCAACTGACTAGAACAAAAAGGTGATATGGCATGTAAAATATAACAATTCTTTGTCTTGTACTACTTGATTTTCCTATTATGAAATCTGTACTTCAATTGCAACCGACATAAACCAACCAGAAGTTGATGATCTAAGACCGGAGGGTATAGATAGCCTCATCCTCAAGGGGATGGGTCGTCACGTCACCGTCACGTAAGAGGGGCTTGAAGGGGATGGATCTAGGGAGGTAGGGGATGAACCCCTTTATATATATATATATATATGTATGTATGTATAGCTGTGTGTGTGAGGAGAGAGAAGAGAGGCCCGTCGAACCCAGCTTGTGGAGGACGGAGACGACGCGCCGGGCATAAGGGGGCGGTGTGGGGGGCCGGCGTCGGGCCAGGCCGGGCCTAAGCCGGCCCCCATACCCTTTAGTCTAATGAATGACTACATATTAAAGTTGATGACCAAATGAATGACTACATATTAAAGTTAAGAGTTAATTACATAGTTAGTCCCTGTGGTTTGCACAAAGTAACATACTTAGGTACTAATAGTTTAAAATAACATTCTAGGGTATTAACTTTTCATTTTGTAACGTTTGGGGGTATTAAGTAAAAGTAATACGTGACAGCGTCTAGTTGTTACACGTGACAGCGTCTAGTTGTTACGTGACAGCGTCTAGTTGTTATGAAAAAGTAAAAGCTTTTACGTAATACGTGACAGCGTCTAGTTGTTACACGTTTGAAAAAAATGTAACACATGACAAAACAAAGTCCATTCATTTGGATTTCTTGGTTTTCTTTAGTTAATATGAGATTTCTTCGTATAATTCATATATTAATTTACATAATATGGTGAGAGAATGAAAAGTTTATGCATACGACAAATATGATAAAACAAAAATATGGAGGATATAAAAAAGTATGGTTGGATTTGCTAATGTAACGCGATTGATTTTGACAATTCAAAAGCTTTTTTATCCAAGTCACATTTATTCTCAATTTCTCATTTGTAAATATTTTTTAGAGAAAAATGTAATTTGCGTCCCTGTGGTATGTGTGAAACATCAACCTGAGCCCCTAAATTCATTTTTTGGTTTTTTGAGCCCCTGAGCTTATAAATTCATAACAATTTGAGTACCTCCGTCACACTTCCGTCTGTTTGACTGTTTGACAATTGTGAAATGTCCTTTATACCCTTATTCCCTAAACACATATAATCCCTAATTCCCTAAATTGATCAAACTGATTCATAACACAACTGATCTCATACGAACCCTAGAACCCTAATTCCCAAATCGATCGATCCAACCTAATCTATTGTGAAGATGTCTCAAAAATCCGCTGCAAGCTCCAACAAGAAATCATCTTAGGGCGGGGAAGCTTCTCAATTCCTCTGTTCATGTGGTGCAGCGACTTGGTACAAGGTTTCAAAGACTGAAGCTAATCCAAATCGACGCTTCTTATGCTGTGTAAGTTAGAATTATAGAAGAAAGATTGAAGTTAATTATATGGCTATTTCCTGATTGATGTGTTTTTACAGAAGAAAGATTGTGGTTTTATACGGTGGGCTGATACACCTTCATCTCCACCTTCATATTCATGCTCTGGTTGTGAGAAGGTAATACCCGTATTGTTAAGGAGCATGGAAAACAAAGATGATTTGGCAATTAAGAAAGCTAAGGAAGTGATGTTTTTGAAGATGTGTTTATTGTTTACTTGGTTAATGATTGTGGTGGTTTATGTGTATTTTTAGTTTAATGTAATGAATGTTGGTTATGTGTCTTTTTTTGGTTAATGTAATGAATGTTGGTTATGTGTCTTTTTTTGGTTAATGTATGAATGAACAAGTTTAGTATCAGTTTAATGCTATGAATGTTGCTGTTGATGTGTAACGAATTGGTTGAGGAAGTGGCTGACAATGAGTTGGACTTAGTGCCGTCTGTGCTGAAGGAGGAGTGGTTTGATGACTATGATGCTGTGATAGAAGTGTTGAAAGCAGAGTATGAAGCGTCTCTTCCAGATCCAGCAGTGGACTACGACTCAGAAGAGTTGGAATGGGCTAGGTAGGAATGTGCAGTTCAACCACCGGAGGATGATTGGTACCATGATCCGTACCCGGGGGAGCATTCTTCTGAATCCGAATGGTCAAATGATGATGCTCATTGGAAGTAGATTGTTAGGGTTTTAAATGTTTGTATTGACCGATTGGATGAAACTCGGCATGTGTTTGATACATTAACTGCATAACCATATACATTCCTGGTCATTTAACTGCATATACATAAATTGCATAACCATATACATATACATAAACTGCAGTCCTGCATAAACATAAACTGCAGTTAAACTGCATTAACTTATACATAAACAGGTCTTAAACCATACATAAACAGGTCTTAAACCATAAACAGGTCTTATAGCAGCCACTGCATAAACAGGTCTTAAACCATACATAAACAAGTACTTCACAAAACATAAACAAGTCTTAAACCATTGAAATCAACCTAACTAAGCTTCACTCGAACTTGGTACACCTTGTGTTGCAGTTTGAGATTCTTGAACATTCTCCCCTCCTTGGCCCTTGCATGTCCTACTATTGTGACCCAAGGTTCCACACTTGCTACACTTGCCCTTCCTGGTTTTGTTTTCTCCACCTGCAACTTGATCCTCACTTGGTGCATGTACAACATTCTCCCCACCCTGCCCCTTGCATGTCCTACTGTTGTGTCCCAAATTTCCGCACTTGCTGCACTTGGTTGTATTGCCCTTCCTGGTCATTTTTCCCTCACTATCAAAATGAGCTTCAACTTCAGCCTCACCAACTGATTTCTTTCTCTTCTTTTGTGGCCTCCCAACCTATTTGTCATTATACTACAATTAAAAATAGAAAAGGTAAACTGTTATAAATGAGATTACCTATTAAAAACCACTAACCTGCTTATGGTGTTTGGGAGGCAGAAGTGTGGTGGGACATTGTGAGGGTATCCAATTCTCAGGCCCGGGAATTGGATTAATCACATTCTCATAAACCTTCTTCCATGTGGATAACCAATACACTTCATCAACCAATTCTTCGGGCACCCCTATCCTAATATCATTCCTGGCCATATCATTGATAGCATCCACTGCATGTTTACATGGCATGCTAGTTAAATCACACTTTCTGCAGGTGCATGTTCTGTTCTTCATATTAACAACACACTGGGATCTTGAGCTATTCACCTACACAAAATCAGTATCCAACATTGAAATGGTCAAACTGCAATACAACTAGTAAAGGGTCTTATGACAAAAATACACATACCTGGTACTGTACTGCATCCACCATTAAAACATTGAGTTGTGAGGCTTCTTCTTTGATCTTATTAAACACTTCTTGAGCATGAGGAGTTAATGGACCATGAACTTTAGCTTGAATCTTCTTTACATTCACAATTCTTTTGGTCATGCACACTCTTATGAACTCTAAACATGTGATTACAGGTTTGTCTCTGGCTCCTATCAACTGCCTATTGAACACTTCACATATATTATTCAACAATATGTCACATTTGGCCCTACCTGAAAAGTGTGCTTTTGACCAACTGCTTGCTGGGATATGTGATAGCTTTTCATGGAAACCAGGCTCTGCAATCTTCATTTCTTCCATTGACTTTTCAAAATATGGCATTGATGTCTTGCATGCTACTCCGTACAACAAGTTTTTATACACATCACCAGGCCAATCCTTCTTCAGATTCTGGTGGATATGTCTTAAACAGAACCTGTGTCCAGAGCCTGGGAACACTTTGGATAATGCAGGCAGTAGTCCCTGCCTCAGACAATGTAAGTTAGATATGATAAAATGCCATAAACATTTAAATGATAAAATGCCATACCTTTTGCCTATCTGAGATGAAAGTGAAGTTGGTACTGTCTGCTAAGCCAAGATCATCTTTGAGTAATTCCAAAAACCATTCCCAAGAATTAAAAGTTTCAGCCTCCACTAAAGCATATGCTACATGATATATACCGTTGTTGCCGTCTACACCAACTGCAGTAAGAATCTGTCCAGGAAATGGACCTTTCATAAAACATCTATCTAGTCCCAATATTTCTCTACCACACATCTTGAACCCCCTCATAATCGAAGCAAAACAAACATAACATCTCTTGAATTGCCTAGTAGGAAGACTAGGGTTAGCGCAGGGTTCAGTATCTATTTTAATTGTGCTACCTGGATTTGCCCTCAACAGTGCTTCATAATAAGACCTTAGGATACCATACTGCTCTCTATAATATCCAATGATCCTTGTTGTAGCAATTCTTTTAGCCCTAAACACTTTCTGGATTGAAACATTCACCTGATGGTTCTTCACAAGCATATCCTGTATGGCTGGCAAAGGCATGTCAGGGTTTGACTCGATCATGGGTTGGATCTCATTCGATATCTGAGACATGGTGTACAGGCCCACTTCTCTTGTTTGGAGGCAATGATGTTGTGAGGTAATGGTTTTCACACACCGAGATTCCTTTTCAGTTCTCCTGGAGATCTGAACCGCCCAAGGACAAGTGGGCTTCAAGTGCCTTTTATCTTGTTTTAACCCTAGTCCTCTAAATTTACTATTCTGCCCCTCACCAGAACCCAAAGTAGGATTAGTCCCAAGACAATAACTCTGAACCTCAACTTATCATTTTTTAATATATAAATCTACCTTCTACTCTTAACAACATATGTCTTAACCATGTCATTCAACTGTTGTTTGTCTGGTATTAACTGACCAATTGAAAATGGGAGGTATGAGTCACTAACATGACCTGTATTTTTTCTCTTCTTCTTTACCTTCTTCGCAACCTTGTCCAGCAGTGTACAGTTATCATCTTTTTCACTAAAATCCTCATGATCACAAGTTATATCTTCCTGCCTAAGTTCTTATTGACTATTCTCATTTCTAGCATCCTTAATTGCTCATTGACTTCATCAGGATCAAAGTCAACACATGCCTTGAACTGACTCATATCTACTTCATAATCAAACACTGGATTATCTGGTTCCTGATCAAATGTGTAATCTGGATCGTCTTCATCACTGTTCTCTTCATCACTACTTTGTGACTCACCCTCAGAAACTGCCTCGCTACTTTGTGACTCACCCTCAAGCACATTATCTAGTAAATGGCTCATTGCAGTTGAATCCTTGATTCTAGAGTCTCCTATTTCAACATACAAATCTACTAACTTGCATCCTTTTCTAAGTTGGTCATACACATACTCTAACTCATCATCATCAGTCAAGTGTCTAAGACCAAAATCCAAACACACATTAGGATCTTTAACAAAATAATTGAACACATCATCTATAGAGTAACCTATATCTTTCAGCATTTCACGAAGAACAACAACACTTAACTTTTCAAACTCAACCCAGTCAATGTAACTAACCTTACCGTTGACATACTCCCTTCCTGGATAATCAGTAAACTCACCTCCATGGTTAATCTTTATCGAAAATAGTGTGGGTTCATTCCCTGTTAACACAAATGATCAAAACATCAAACTCATTCTCAAAAAACCGAAAACAGACTATACCATATATATGAACACATTGGCTCAAATGTAAAAGACACAAACTTACCATATATATGTTCCGGATCGTAGTATTCACCTTGAGGACGAACTCGCCATATGAACACCATCGATTTGAGGGGTTTTAGCAGTTTGTCTCTGGCACAATCAACTGTCTCTGTTTTTGGCGGGACTAAATTAGGGATTAATAATGAATTTTGGGGTTTTTAGAAGGGAAAGAAATCCAAAAGACGGTCTTACCTCTGGCTCAAACAGTCAAACAGACGGAAGTGTGACGGAGGGACTCAAACTGTTATGAATTTATAAGCTCAGGGGCTCAAAAAACAAAAAAATGAATTTAGGGGCTCAGGTTGATGTTTCACACATACCACAGGAACGCAAATTGCATTTTTCTCTATTTTTTAATCAACTTTGATTAGTTCAACAAATCACTAAATGTCTTTTTATAAACATGGGTTTTTTAATAATGTATATGCTGAAACTATATACCAATATTGACTTGAACTGTATTACATACAAAATACATATAAAAATACTTTTTTTATTAGGTTGAAGGTTTAAGTACTTTTTTCATGTAATCTAATGGTATCAATGTATATAAAAAAATAATTTTTTTCATTAGGTTGAAGGTTTAAGTCACATAACAATGTGTAAATTTAATGGAAAAAAGATAAAGAGTATGTAAGTTAACTATTAAAAAGATACAAAATATAAATTATTTTTAAACTGTTAATCATATTAAACAATATGAGTTTGAAAACTAGTATTTTATTTTCTTCGAATTACATAAATCAACAAGCTAATCTTTTTAACGTTTTTAAGTTTAACTCGCAAATCTAAACGTTCATAAAACCATATTTATACTTGTCAATTTAGTTGTTGAAGACTAAATAAAATCCAGAGTTAAAGATTACTAAAGGGCGTCTGGTGTATATTAGTATTCAGGATCAAAACAAGACTTACTTTTTCATGATGAGGATTCAAACACAATAGTTAGAGAAAAATGCCCGGATAGTCCCTGTGGTTTCGTATTTTTTCACCTATAGTCCCCAACTTTCTAAAACTACCTGAATAGTCCCCAAATTTTCATTTTTTGTTCTCGGATAGTCCCTGGGTCTAACTTCAGTTACTTTTCTCTGTTAAAATGATGTGAAATGACAAAAATACCCTTTCCTTAAAAGGCCAAACCATAGGGACTATCCGGGCATCTTCTTCATTTTTATTTATAAAACCCCACCACCACACTTCATCTTCAACCTCCACCCACCATCACCCTCCTCCGCCGGAAAAATAAGTCACCGCCGCCCCGCAGACGGCGGCGCCGCTGTCGCCGTTGTTCCTCTTTCCCTGAATCCGTTTCTCTCATCTGTGAGAAACCGTCTCCAAGAGTTCCTTCTGGTCAATTTCGGATGGTTTATGCGAATGCTGAGGCTTCCTAGTGGCGCGATTGGTACCAGAGATGTGTTTTTTGGCGTACCGAAGAAGGCAATTTTCTACAATCTCATTGCTCATATTTTTACCTTTCATCGCCATTATTAAACGGTTAAACAAATGCGGATTGAGTAATGTAAGTTCATCGATGAAGTTGTTCGTTGTCTGATTCACATCCCAGCCGAATAGAGCGGGATCCATAGCTGCAACCTTATCAGAAATTGAATCGATACAACATTCAACAATACCTACATGTTCCACCAAAGGCATCAAATGCTCACACGATTTCAGCGTTTCAATTGAATTTGTCAAACTTTTAAACACAGTTTGTGACAAAAAGCTTTCGGTTTCAGAAATGAGATTTTCTTCACAAAACTCTTCAGTCATCTCCAACGCTTCTCCAGCACAACGTAGTGCAGCTATGTTAGCAGACGATAGCTCAATTTTCACCGTGTAATAGAACTTTGCAGCCATCTCAAACGTCTTCGGTCCTCCAGGAAAATCCGGAAATCTGACGTGGCAACACTGCTCCTCTGCCATTGTTGTTGTTGTTTTCGTTGTCGTTGTTGTCTCATTAACAACGTTAGAGGTGAAATTAGCCTCTTGTTCAGTTATAAGGTCATATAGTTTTTTACTCTTTGCCATTAGTGGAAACTGAAAGCATTTCATAAAACAGCTAATTTACATATTATACAACACTTGAACAATATTAATTACTAAGCATTTTGGATCTGAATACCTTATGGAGTTGGAAAATCACGTGGTCAACATCCACAACGACGTCGCTTGGTAAACCGGTGCTACAAAACCTGCAAACATGAAGCAAATTTAGGTAACCAGATAGATAATGAAATTATAGTTCCGGTTTGCCGGTGGTGTTTTGGTATACCATGCTTGGCCTTTTGAGTTTGTTGCCATTGTTACTCGTATGAGAAAGGGAGGATTACAGATTTACAGTAGATACATGTTTGACTATTCAACTGATTTTGACTTTTTTGGATAATAAGTGAAGAAGCGAGAAGAGGAACAACGGTTACAGCGAAACAAAAATAACAGGGAAAGAGGAACAACGGCGACAGCGGCGCCGCCGTCTGCGGGGCGGCGGTGACTTATTTTTCCGGCGGAGGAGGGTGATGGTGGGTGGAGGTTGAAGATGAAGTGTGGTGGTGGGGTTTTATAAATAAAAATGAAGAAGATGCCCGGATAGTCCCTATGGTTTGGCCTTTTAAGGAAAGGGTATTTTTGTCATTTCACATCATTTTAACAGAGAAAAGTAACTGAAGTTAGACCCATGGACTATCCGGGAACAAAAAATGAAAACTTGGGGACTATTCAGGTAGTTTTAGAAAGTTGGGGACTATAGGTGAAAAAAGGCGAAACCACAGGGACTATCCGGGCATTTTTCTCCAATAGTTATAAAAAATATGTAACTTAGAAATAGAGTTAGAGGGGTCGGAGTGGGCATAGGGAATGTCCTCAACGGATTTTTTGTTGTTGCAATCATCGCATTGTGGGCGGTGTTCCCGCACCCCCACAATCATTTTCTTTGATTCTCTTCCTATTCTCTCACACAAATTTGGCTCACCGGGATTAGTCCTTGCACTACTTCTTTGCTTGTGACTAGGGCTGCAAACGAACCGAACGAACACGAACAAGACCTTGTTCGTGTTTGTTTGTTAAGAAATATATGTGTTCGCGAACCGTTCACGAACACTTATCGAACGAGATTTTATGTTCGTGTTCGTTTGTTAAGGAAATGAACTTGTTCGTGTTCGTTTGTGTTTGTTTGTTAATTTTAGGCAACGAACATTGACTTACACAAAGAGCACAAACAAATGTTCATGAACACAAATGGAAACAAACGAACACAAACAATCGTTCATGAACAGAACATATAATACACCGACACTTATTAGATATTTAATTTGTCGGAATTTTGAAGTATTTAAATAAATATAAAAACTAAAAAACACTAATGAAGTATTAAACAAAAACGAACACGTTACCGAACGTTCACGAACATAAACGAACGAACACGACCTCTGTTCATGTTTGTTCATTTAACTAAACGAACGAAATTTCTTGTTCGTGTTCGTTTGTTTAGTAAACGAAAGAACACAAACAAACTTCCCACCAAACGGTTCACGAACTGTTCGCTGAACGTTTGGTTCGTTTGCAGCACTACTTGTGACCTCTTTCCTCTCAGTATTTTGAAGTTGGACTTCCATCTTTGTAGAGTTGGAGTACGTGAATTAGCAATTTAAAAAAAATTATATTTAAGAGTAACAACTTTTCATATTAATGAACATAACTGGCAAACTATACACCAAGTCGCAAAACAATCTCATAAATTTAAAACCAAATAAAAAGATAGAAGAGTTAAGTGTCATTTTGTCCCTATAATTTAGTGGAAAATGTCACTTTAGTCTATTTTTTTTTTCAATTCATTACGTATATATTATAAATTTACAATACAAAACTAAGGGTGTCCGGGGCACTTAGCGGGGAGGGGTGCGGGGAGTCGAGTCCCCGAGCGGGAACACCGCCGCCGAGGGGTCGGGGAGTGTTTGCGGGGAGGGTTGCTCGGTGTGTGTTCACCGCACAAAAAGAGAGGAGAGAGAGAGAAGATGCTGAGAGAGAGAGAGAGAGAGAGATAGAGAAGATGATGAGAGAGATTAAGAGAGGTTCATTAAGTCCTTTAGAGGTTTTGTGGTCTGGTTAAGACTCATTGGTTAGAAAACTTGGTCAATAAGACAGTTGAGTTCTTCTTTTAGCCTAAAGCGGTTAGCTTTAAGACCATTAAACTGAACACGTTCAGCTCTCCTATTTCTAGGTGATCTCTTAAGAGACTGTTCTAATTGGTTAATTAGACTTTGAAACATGGTTAATTCTTGATTAACCCGACGGATTTCTTTTTTAAGGAAATCTTGGTGCATACTCATTGTATACTTGGTTCTTGTAAATGGAATTTACAAATATAGAATATAAAATTCATTAATTTAAATGAATCTTTTTGAATTAATCGAATGATTAAAAGAAAAATGATGCACAGTGTTTTGAATATAAAATTCAAAAGATGCACAATATTTTGAATATAAAATTCAAAAGATGCACAGTATTTTGAATAAAAAATTCAAAAGATGCATAGTATTTTGAATATAAAATTCAAAAGAATTATTCATCGACTATAATAATCAATAGATAATTCGAATATGAATTCTTCAAATTATTAGTCGACAATTGTTGACTAACATAAACAATTTTGAAATTGTTTAATTGTGGAATTAATCCTTTTAATTTACAAAATTCATTATTTTTTGTAGTCATATTTTGACTAAAAATTTTTTAGATTGAAAAATCATTTGTTTCGATAGTTGTTAATCGATTTCTTTTTGTGTTTGTTTATAAACATCATTTTTTTTATTTAATCAAAATCTTAGTTTTTTTGTGTTGAATTAAATTCTTTTTAAGATTTTAAGGAGAGATATGAAATATCAATCTTGAAGTAATTTAACAGTTTGAAATAAAATCTATACCTTTTTTCTTTTTGTATCTTCTTCTTGAAAGTTTCTATTTCTTCTGCAAGGGACCAATCCAACCCTTAATTTCCCTAACGGCCTCCTGCCTAAGCGGTACTTTAACGGGCTCTAGGACTCCAGGTTTTACAGAATAAAAACTTTCATGATAAAAGATAAAAGATAGAGGTTTACAAAGGAGTTTTTATTTCATAATTGTTCTTCCGAAGGAGAACTTCTTGATATTTACATCAACTCCTTAAAGGAGTTTCTACTCCATACTAGTACACATAACTAGAAAATAAAAATTGATCATACGAATGATCAAAGAAAAGAAAAGAAAGGTGGGTGGTTGAGAGTTGTTGAGAGAATTTGGGATTCGAGCAGGGGATGTCTAAAACTAAAGAATTCATCTTCTTTATATAGCAGAAGAGAATTTTACAAAAGACCATTATAGCCTTTCATTAATCGTCATGGATGACATTTTTTAGTCGACAATCCCATTTGTTGGGGATCTTGATTGTCTTCTTCTGAAAAGTAGCTGTCTTTTTCAGTTGAGTTTTTGTTTTCTTCTGAAGAAGATGCTTTGCAGTATTCGCACTGATGGTTCTCATATGTGCGTTGCAACTTTTGACAAAGTTGTTCTTTAGTGGCGGAGCCTGCTTCTACTTTATTGAAGATGATGCGTTGCTCCATCCTTTCTAAAGCTTCTTTTTCATGTAGTGGTAGAGGAGTTCCACTATAGCTAGTAATTATGCAGTTAGTGCTGCAATAATTAACTTTGTTAAAGCTTCCTACCTTGATTTTTTGTAGGTTTTCTAGGATTTGTAAAAATCCTTTAGTCCTGATATGTAACCATTTTTCATAGTCTTCATATTCTTCTTTCATCATTCTTGAAGGATTGACTGTTCTTGCTTTGGCTATGCCAATTTCTAAGTGATGATAACCTGGAAGGGTTGTTCCTTGGTACCAGTCAGGGAGTGTAGAAGTACACTTGATGAAGATGTTAGCATCTCTTGCAGCAACAATTTTCTTTCGAAAATTCTTGATGGCTTTCTTCATTCCTTCAGATAAATTACTTATTTCAAGTAAATTAGGAGAAGGGTAGATGAACTTTGCTAATTCCGCAGAAAATGCTAGAGAAACTAGTTCTGGGCTTGCACCTGGACAAAAGATAATAAGACTTTTGGTAGCCCTGTCTTATGTGTAAATGTGTTCGAACTCGAAATCGTCTTGGTTTATGGCTCTAGCCTTTGACCAAATTGTTCTGAATTCGTCTAAAGAAATAATATATTTTTCTTCTTTCTCTTCATTTATTGTTGGTTTTGAGAAAGTGTTGTTTCTGAATTCAATGATTCTTTCTTTTTTCTTGGACCTCAATGGTTCAGGAATAATTGTTACCTTTAAAGGTATTTCCTTCTTCCCGAGGTTTGCTGAATATCAGGTAGCTTCTTGTTGGGCTTGCGATAACGACCCAAATTTTTTGAATGGATAGTCATTTTTATCAACGTAATTTTTTACAATACCCCAATCTTCATGTATTCCTCTGTGGTCACCATCGAAAATAACATAAAATCTTGAATTATGCTTTTCTGGTATTTGTGTGACTTGGGAGTAACTTGGTCTGAGAGAGACCTTTTCAGTTTTTGGCAAACTGTCAGCCATCAACGGATTTGATGTGCCTTTACCAGAGCCGTTTGCTGCTAGGCTAGATGAAGATTTTAGTTCTTCATTTACTCTGTTTTTGCTTTTTTCCAAAGCAACAGGAGTGAACGGATTGGTTTTATTAGCTACAGAGCCGTTTGCATCTGAGCTGCTGGAAGAAGATGAATCTTCTCTTTCCATTTTTCGTAAATGGACAACCTCCGAAAATGTAGACCCAGGGGTCAATCGGATATTAGCATTCTTTGAATGAAGGTCTTGCCTGGCTTGTGAGGCCTCTGGCATGCTTTTTCCCAAAGCATCAGGGATCAACGGATTTGTTGAGTCTTTACCAGTCGCCGTTTGCACTGGACTAGATTCTGTTTTTAGCTTTTCAGCATCCTGGACAGAATTTCCAGTTAAGATCATGGTCGTGTAGACACTGATGTCCGGGGCACTTAGCGGGGACGGGTGCGGGGAGTCGAGTCCCCGAGCGGGAACACCGCCGCCGAGGGGTCGGGGAGTGTTTGCGGGGAGGGTTGCTCGGTGTGTGTTCACCGCACAAAAAGAGAGGAGAGAGAGAAGATGCTGAGAGAGAGAGAGAGAGAGAAGATGATGAGAGAGATTAAGAGAGGAGTGCCGCCATCAAATTGAGGGTGTGGGGTGAGTTAAGAGGGGAGTTGACGTGGCGTGTGCTGATTGGGGGGAGTTAAGAGAGGTCACTCCCATAAGAACCCTAATAACAACCAAAAAAAATTGGGCCCATATGGGTTGGGGCCCTGAGCCATCCCCCATCCCGCACACCCTTTAGGCCGGCCCTGCATGAACGTTTATCTGTATTCGTTTCTTTAACTTGTGTGCATGAACATTAATTTGTACTCATTTGTAATCACTAACACGTTCGTTTCGTTCATCGCTCGAAATTAAAAAACAAACACAAACACAAACAAGTTCATTTCCTATTTCCTGGTATAAACCTTCAGATATAACGTGGAGTTGACGCAACGAGACAGGCGCGTAAAGCATAACTCCTGCTTTTACCACGTGTCATGTTAAGGGCATGGGGTGTTAAGTTATCGCCGTTGATCGGAAAACAGTTTACTCTCACTTTCTCTCTCTACTACCATCTTGTTTCTCTCTCTACCATGAACAAGGAACCAGAAATCAAGCAAGAAGACGAACCATTCACCACCACCACCAGAAACAACACCAAAACAAAACTCGACAGTTCAGATATTCCAGTAATCGATCTCGATGGTTCAGAAGAAGAAGATGATGATAGTACGGAAGAAGATGATGATAATGGAGGTGGTAGTGTGAAGAGATCTAGGGTTTTGAGTGGTGGTGATGACGACGTGGATAATAATAATAATAATAAGAAGAAGAAAGGTGGTGGTGGTGACGGCGTGAGACTTCCGTCAGGGTTTCTGGAGCCTTTGCCGTGTAAGAAGAAGGTGACGTTTGAACGGAGTTGTAAGCAGTTTTGGAAGTCCGGTGATTTTGAAGGGCGTTCTTCTAGTGATTGGAGTGTATCTTCTTCTTCAGGTATGATGCTTGCTG
Source organism: Helianthus tuberosus (assembly GCA_030545235.1). Classification (NCBI taxonomy): domain Eukaryota; kingdom Viridiplantae; phylum Streptophyta; class Magnoliopsida; order Asterales; family Asteraceae; genus Helianthus; species Helianthus tuberosus. The sequence goes on from CM060370.1 coordinate 187,844,018, forward strand.
TTGTTGAAAGTATATATATATACAATGTCACAAATTTTTTTGGGTGGTTATTATTATTATTTTTTTTTTTTGCAATTTAACAATTTAAAAAGAAAAATTAAAACAAGATTTTATAATGAAAATGTAAATGTATTATATACATTTGTGTTCTTTTATAGTAAATTATTTATTTATTTTATTTTAATATACTAATTTGCGAGAAAAATTAAAAGATTTGGGTTGAACGGCTTCGGGAGTTCGGGTTTGCCTAAAATTTTCAGGTTCGAGTCAGACCCGCCAACCCGAACACGACCCATTTAACTCCCATACTTTTTAGTGTTATTTGAGAGGATTAATTAATGATATTGTGTTTACTTAATGGAATAATACAATTTACTTGCGTTTTGAGATTTTTTTAATTAGTTAATTAATTATTTTTTTTGAGTTTGAGTATTGAAAGTGAGAAAAGGAAGAATGTCAAAGAAGTTTGAGGGTGAAGCATGAATAGTTTTATAAAATAATAAGAGAAAATTGATATAATATTGCCATATTGTCCATTATTTGTGGGTCCCATAACTTTGGTGGTGATTTGGTGGCTGAGAAGCGTTGGAGGCGCGCTTCTTGAACATGTTAGATTTTTTAGTAGATTTGATTGTGAAAGAAGTAGTTGAAGTAAATAATGAAAGTAAATGGTGTCACACTTTGATTGGTTAGCATAATGTGTTTAAGCAGTCAAAATCTTACTTTTTCTGATTTTTACTTTTGTTTTTTTTGTATGCAGTAGTCAAAACATGCAGTAGCAAAACATTACCTTTTTTTGTTTGTTTTTTTCCCCATTTTATCTTTTTCTTGATTTTTAGTTCTTTTTTTGTTGCATAATTTGTAGCGTATGCTTGTTTGAATTAATGTGTAGTATATAAAAGTTTGAATTACTTATGATAACATTTAACCGCCAACTAGTGTGTAAGAAATTTTGAATGTAAAAGTGGCGTGTAGTGCCTCTAGTGGTTTATTCGCGCAGTTTTGTCCAAAAAAAACATGCACTATATAAATGAAAATGGAAACTATTTAGTTTACGATCGGCAAGAGCAAGCTATGAAATTCACTTATTTCATAACTGCAGGTGGTTTGGATCATTTGAGGGTTCATCCAAGGTTTCTGCACTCCAATGCAACTAGTCATAAATGGGTTCTCGGCGGTAATATTACGTCATATATTTATGATCTGTTTGTACTTATTAAATTCACTTATTGGGTGAAGATCATTTCAGAACCCTAAATATTTACAGAACTCGCAGAACTTCTAATAAACAATCTTTTTATTTGTATATTTTTATAATTCGGATAATTTTATCATTTATTATATGTAAATTTATCGTTACATACATGTTAAGAGCAACTTTATCATTTTTTATATGTAATTTTATGATTACACATATATATAATTTGGCTATTACATATATGTAAACTACTCTTAACATGTATGTAATCATAAAAATACATATAATAAATGATAAAAATACCCTAAATATATAAAAATATGTATAAAATAATTGTTTGGAGTTCTGAAAGTTCTGCATTTATTTAGAGTTGTGAAATGAACCCAACTTATTTTGGTAACTTATGGATTGTGTATGTATATATATGTACTCATGCAGCTTTTGCGGAGCTTTTGGACAATTCACTAGATGAGGTAATTTTCCTATGTTTATACGTGTATTTTTATATATTATATTATTGTGCTTGTGATGTGATACCATTTTCTACTTTGTTATCAGAATTGTAATGGCGCTACATATGTCAAAATTGATATGCTAAAGAACAAGAAAGATAACAGCCGAATGCTGCTGATTGAAGGTATGTGTGGCTCAAAAAAATTATTGTCTTTTGTCTCCTATTTTTTTCCAACTCGGGATCACGTAATATAAAATTGTTTTCTTTGCTATCTCTATTTATTGTAGATAATGGTGGTGGGATGGACCCAGATAAAATGCGACATTGCATGTCGCTCGGATATTCTTTGAAAAGCAAGGTCAAGGATATGATCGGACAATGTAAGGGCATAAGTCGCATCCCTATTACTATAATTAAATGTATTTCTTTATTTACTATGGTGATATTTTTTATTAGATGGAAACGGTTTCAAGACGAGCACCATGAGGCTTGGAGCCGATGTTATTGTCTTCTCTCGATGCTCTGGAGAAGATGGGAAAACGTTTGTGGTCCATTTATATTATAAACCAATTTTTATTTTTTTTAAACAATAATGAATAAAAAAAAAACTAATAGTATTTGATTTGATATTGCTTTGAAGGTCTACACAGAGCATTGGTCTATTGTCCTACACGTTTCTGCGGAGCACAGGGAAGGAAGATACGGTAGTTCCCATGGTAATTAAATTAATGTTATTTTGAAATGTGTTTATCAATGTTTTTATAGCGAGTAACTTACCGTGTGTTCTTTTATTTGTTTATGGTGGTTTTTGACTACAACAAAAAGCTTGATTATGAAAAAAGCGGGAAAGAATGGAATCAAATGAAACGATCATCAGCCGGTGACTGGGATACAAATGTTGAGACGATCGTACAATGGTCTCCCTTTTCAAGCGAAGCAGACCTCTTGAAACAAGTGACACTTCTTTTCTTATAGTTAGCATCTGTGTATAGTGGATATGCTATTAACCTCTTTTTTATTTTTACGTTGTAGTTTGGTCATATGAAGGATCAGGGTACGCGCATAATCATTTACAATTTATGGGAGGATGATCAAGGAAATTTAGAGCTCGATTTTGATGCCGATAAGCATGTTTGTTTATGTTATCCTTGATCTTATGTAACTCCTTTATGGTCATATTTTCCGAGCTTAATCGACATTAAAATTTGTATCTTGCAGGATATTCAGATTCGAGGTGTTAATCGAGATGAGAAAAATATAGAAATGGCAGAACAACATCCCAACTCTAGACACTACTTGACATATCGTCACTCACTCAGGGTAAACGTTTATTTTGGTCGCCATAACTTGTAACTAGAATGTCATACTATCCAGTATTATTATAATCTTGTTGATTGTTCATGGTATAATGTAATGATTTGTTCTTAATTTTGTCAGAGTTACGCATCGATTCTCTATCTACGGGTTCCTCATAATTTCCGGATGATTCTTCGTGGGAAGGATGTGGAGCATCATAATATAGTAAATGATATGATGATGACAAATGTGATCAAATATCGCCCGCATCCCAGTGTGGAAGGGCTCCCCAAGGATTCAAATGTAATATTGTAATTACAATTAATTTGTTGTTTCGTTTTTCCTAGTTTTCATTTTTTTCGTTTATCTTAATGGGAAATTATATAAGTCAACTAAGCATGGAAACGGGTCAGTTGTTTCTAAAAAAATGACCCATTTTGACCCGTTTCACGAACCACGCATTTTGCTGTCGCTATAATATTTGTTGCTTGTGTTCTGTTCAAGTTCATCTTCTTCTAGTTACAATCTGTTTGAATGAACAGATTGTTGCGGTAGTTACTGTGGGGTTTGTAAAGGATGCAGCAGCTCATATAGATGTACAGGGGTTCAATGTTTATCATAAAAATAGACTCATCAAGGTCTGACTTCTGTTGACCTTCATAAGACTTATCAAGGTCTGACTTTTGTTGACCTTTAATGCAATGCTTCTCGTTTTACAGCCATTTTGGAGACTCTGGAATGCTGCAGGAAGTGACGGTCGTGGGGTCATAGGTTTATATATACCTTCACAACTTCAGTTGTTTTCGGTACTAGTTTAGATCTATTAATGTAGTGTTTTATTTCATTTTTGCTGTTGGCTAGGTGTATTGGAAGCTAATTTTGTCGAACCAGCTCATGACAAACAAGGGTTTGAGCGTACCACTGTTCTTCAAAGACTTGAAACACGTCTTGTTCAAATGCAGAAGACATACTGGTATATATATATATATATATTGTTAATGAAAATATTTTACTAGTTTATAAAGTTAAAAAAATTTAATTTTTTGGTGCAGGTGTACATACTGTCACAAAATCGGCTACGCTCCGAGACGCCATGGGAAAGTTTCCGAGGGCAGAGGTATTATTTGCTGTATTATTTTAATGGTTTCTTGATATTGCATCAAAATCCGTAATTTGAGGTGTAATAATGCCTAGAAATATATAGGTAATGTTTTAGTAGGATACCAATTTTTGCTTAGGAAAATCTGTTATGCTGAATTTGATTTTTATGTATATACACGTAACACGTGTGCATCACCAATAACATCGACACATTGTTTCAACCTACACATGCATTTTCATGCGACACAATTTCTCGCTATATATACACCTGTAGGTAACGAAAAAGAGATGTTTATATATACTGAATCATGTAACGTTTTCTGGTTATCATAGAACCTTCTCCTGATTACGAGCCCGGACCTTCAGTACGGAAAAGTCAAAGGACGAGACCCGCTCCACCGTTGAACAACAAAGCCTTTACACAAAAACCGCACAAAGAGGCAGTAACAACCAAACCGAACCGGCATCCTACTGCAGCCGCTAATGGTAATATCAATATCGGAGAAAAGGGGGATAAATCAAACAAAGTTTCCGGTGTAGGTGCAAGCTCTACAGAGTCAACGTCACCTTTGACTGAAAATGAAAATACCCGTGAAGAGTTACAAACTATGGTGAATAAACAACATGCAAATGGCCGGAAAACTCGCCTACTTTCAAATTCAGAGGTCAGAAATCTTGGGATTTCCCCAACTGTAAAAGCCGTGCAAGCTGTCGAGCCACCTCAAATGACGGTAACTTCCATTAATTTTTTGACATTCTTGAATTAAATGCAAAGTAGAAAACCAACTTACAGTTGATTACCTATTTTAGCAATCAACCTCATTATAACTAAATTTTACTTAATTTGCTAATGTGGCAGTGGCACTGGTTGATGTCATGCCAGTCGCCACATCAGATTCAACATATGCAAAAATTGCGCAAGCGAATAATATGAAAAAGAAAATGTTACTCTCTCCATCCCAAAGTTATTTCCACAAAAGAATTTTTTTTTCTCAATTTAAGATGTGTGCAGTTAAGGAAATTTCTAGTTAGTAGAATGCTAATTAAACCCTTGCAGTTAAGGCTCCACAGACTTGGAAAATTTGTATATATGATATGGATAAAATGGGGAATTAGTAGATTATGCTCTTCTGTTTCTGAAAGTTGGTTGCTAAAAAAATGATACTTTGAAGTTTTGTATTAAGTAAAGTACACAGATGGTCCCTGTGGTTAACCAAAATTTTGGATTTAGTCCCTAGCGTTCTAAAAATACACGGATGGTCCTTATGGTTTGCACTCTATAACGCATTGAGTCCTCAACTTTTGCCAAAAGTACACGGATGGTCCTTGTGGTTTGGACTTTGTAACGCATTTAGTCCCCAACTTTTAGTGACTAAATGCGTTACAAAGTGCAAACCACAGGGATCATCCATGTAATTTTTGCAAAAGTTGGGGACTAAATACGTTACAAAGTACAAACCACAGGGACCATTCGTGTACTTTTAGAAAGGTAGGGACTAAATCCAAAATTTTGGTTAACCACAGGGACCATCCGTGTATTTTATTCTTTTGTATTTTAAAATAGTTGCTAAAATGTAAACATCAAATGCTACCTAGTATATTATATGCCATGTCAGCAATTTTTGAAATATCAGCAAAATATGACACAAAACGGTTTAACTTGTCACTTGTTACTACAAGCTTGTAGTTTAAATTTTTATGTGTAACTTGGTTGCTAAATCCAGTAATAAAACAGGAGCTGCATTCCGTTATCTAATTCAAAGTTGTTAGAGAACCGGAAAAAAAAGTTGTAAACTATATTTCAGTTTCGTGCAATTTTCCCATGTTAAATATCGAGTGTTACAATTTTTTCTGCGTGATCAATGTGACCTTTTTGTCAGTCTCCTGGTGTTAATGGGAATGAAACCGTTCCTACAAATTCTAGCAATCCCAGTTTAGAGCTAATAATGGAAGAGAATCGTGACTTGAAGAAAAGGTGCACGATATTTCTCTTTTTATTATCATAAATTCAGTTTCTCATATTAATGAATGTTTTATTCTTATAGATTGATAAGGAGCGAAGAAGAGATATTAGGTGATCTGATGCAGGATCTAAAATCTGCAAAAAACCGCTGCAAAGAACTTGAAGCTCAGGTAACTTCAACCCGTTCATTATAACGGGTCGATTTGGTGGGACACATTAAATTACCTGTTTGACCCGTTACCCAAACTAATAGACGATACTTATTAAAATATCGATACTTTGTATGATCAGCTAGAGGAGGAGAAACAGAAATACGAGGTTTTAAAAAAGGAGCAAGATAGTATAATCGCTATATTTTCAGAGGAAAAAGAGCATAGCGCCGCTGAGGTGGAAACTCTAAAAAAGAAATTGAAGGTTGGTTGGTTTGTTAATTTATTTGTTGTGGTAGTGATTCCCAGTTTTATAAAAAATATAGGGGTGTGCATGGGTTGTTTTTGGGCTCAAACCGACCAAAAACGAAAATTTTGGAATGTTTGACCGGTCGGTTTCGTTTTAATACATCTATTTTGAAGAAAATAATAATCGATATTAGAAAAATATTAGAAAAACAGACGTATGCATTCAAGTAAAAATTAATCCAACAAATCGTAAAATTCGGTTTTCCGGTTTGTTCGTTCGGGTCAGCATTTTCGGTTTTCGGAAAATACAAAATTAAAGTCTGAAACAGAATCAGAGAATACAAACCAAACTGTCGGTTTTTTTGTATGGTTCGGTTATGTCGGTTAATTTGGTTTCTCGTTTTCTACTCACCACTAAAAAAAGTAATTGAAATATATGGTCGTTTATTTACTTGTGTGCAGGAAGCAGAAAGTACAATCAAAGATTTGATGGAAAAGGTGGCACAGTTGCAGTTGGAGAAAATGAAAAAGATGAGGCACAAGTGAGGTCAGTAGGAGCAATGTATATGTTAGGGTATATTATTGAACAAATTATTTTGGGTTTAATTTGAGGTTTATCTTGTTAGGTTTAATTAGTTATGTTAAAATCGGCCATATTATGTTCATGTTTGGTATTTGGTAAAGGAATGTAGGAATGAAAAGTCTCAACTCATGTGAATGTGATGGAATTAAAAAAAAATATATTTTGCGGGTAATATGGGATTACGTGATATCCGGCCCGATTACTTGAAACTACATGTCCTCTTCCCTGAAGTTGATTTTATTTTCCTCTTAACATTTGTTTGGTAATGGTTTAATCTAGTGCTTTGTTTACATATATACACACACTGATGACCTTTAAGTTGGATGCTATAAAAAATGGTGATGATATATTTTCAAGTATATATTTTTCCTTCTATTCTAATTTTTATATGATTTATATATTTTTATATGGTATATTTATATTTATATAAAAATTAGAATGGAAGGAAAAATATACTTGGAAATCGTGATGGGCATATTAAAAAAAAACATAAATGTGTATTTAAGATACATGTTTGTATGTCTGATATCTGATGGGTAATTACTCCACAAATGTTCGTCATAAATTACCCAAATGATTGACGGGTAATTTGTCAGGTATAGGACATCGGGTATGGGACTAGCATTACTGATATCTGGCCTTGCAATACCTATATGTGACTGAAGTTGGTTTCAGTTTTAGTTGTATCGTTTCTTTGTTGTTTTTTCACTTAAAGATTATTTTTGATGATAGTTTAGATTATGGATGAACAAAATGGTATCGGGTACCAAACCAGAATATTGTTTAGTTCCTATTCCACCGCAATCAGTTACACCCCTTAGCTCCATCTTCTTCCCCACAACCTGATGTGTACCACTTGTTTTGAGGTAAATGGTATGGTGATTAGATAGGACCATAAGATTTATAGAGATTCAAAACTAATTCATTTCATCCAACTTATCTTTGTCTAGATCTAAATTTAAAAACGGAGTTGTGAATATTAATAAACAAGGGATCGAAGCACTACCTACGTGTCATCAAACCTGTTGAGAGGTGGTTGTATTTTTATTATCAATTATGTAACAAAACAAAGACGATTACAGACTAATGGCAGGTAGACGAGCAACAAGCTGCGCCGCTAACCCCTTCTGAATAGCAAACCCTACCCTGCTAAACACAAAATTCTCCCCCTTAACATGCGCGGTGTTACTGCTTACCACCTACTGAACCCGCTTGAGGAACCGCACTGCGTCAGAGGCGAGAGCCCCAAAGGTATCGAAAGCGAACGAGACGAACACGTGCTGATTCTCAATGCAAGCTTTTTCGTGCTTAGCTACTTTGCCCGCCTCCGCCTTGGTTGTCGCCTAGCCCGCCACAAACCCATGGTCCCTTGGAAACTTCTTGTGCACATTAGTTAATATGTTTGACCTCTAATTTTACAGGATTGCATGCGTCAGTTTTGGGTTTAGACCGAACCAAAATCGAGCATAGGTCTTCCGATTTAGTAAGATGATTGATTTCTGCTTTTAGGTTTTTGATATTATGAATGGTTCGGTTCAGTTACGAGTCGACTAGTGGTTTTACATTTTGATTTGATATGTTAGGGCCTGAGAAAAAGTTGTCCAAAATATATTGAATTTGAGCCATAAATTTTCAACCTAAATTATCCGTTAAACCACTTATTAATAAACTTGGGCCTAAATTTTTTGGCAAATATAATGAATTTGGTTTATAGTGGAATTTTCCCTGCACTTCTTAGCGGGTGCTTGGTCGTTATCACATTGGTTCGTTACGACATTGGTTTGGTTTTTTTGTCGTATCAGTATGATACCGGCACTCAGCAACCGAACAAATATGCTCAAAAGGATTCGACACATGTTTTACTCCGACTGAAAACCATGAAAACAAATTCCGGTGTTAAAACCAATGTAGTTTGATCAATATTGATCAATTCATTACGTTAACGTTACCATACTGACACTAACTACAGCTTATAACTCATCTTAAAAAATCTTGAGTTAATTGCCATTTTAGTCCCTGATGTTTGTCCAAATTTGCCATTTTAGTTCAAATAGTTTTTTTTTCGCCTCTGGGTCTCTGACTTTTCCCTTTTGTTGCCATTTTGATCACATACCTTAACTCCATCCAAAAACCCCATTTTTAACCAAGGGTATTTTGGGGATTTTCATTTTAAATCTTTTCATTTGCCATTTTGATCCAATTCTAAAAAATAAAAAAAAATCAAAAAATCAAAAGATTCCAAAAAATTCTAAAAAATAAAAAAAATCATAAAAATAAAAAATTCTAAAAAATAAAAAAAACTCTAATAAATCCAAAAAATTCTAAAAAATAAAAAAAAATCTAAAAAATAAAAAAATAATAAAAAAATTCTAAAAATAAAAAAAAATCTAAAAATAAAAAAAATCATAGAAATTCTAAAAAATAAAAAAAATCTAAAAAAAAAAATCTGCGATGATTCTGCAACCGAATTTGTTTTTAACAAATTCTGCAACGATTTGTGCAACGTATCGATTCAGCAGCGAGTTAATCTGTCCCGGATGGCTTTGTTTCGACGAACGGACTATGATACTGTAGTGAATAGTATAGACAAACCAAATACCAATCTGATCTGAATTTTGTGCAAATCCAATTATGAATGTTGATGAACAAATTTTTATTAACAAATATAACTGATTCTGCGCTAATTAAAGTCTGCAAATGAACCAATGCTCGATTCTGCGGATAAAACTATCTGAGGACAAATTTCAATTTGTTTCAGCGTACAAATCGGATTACAACAAATGAAGTAAAAAACTAGCGGATGTCGTTGTTATACAGATTCTGCAAACGAACACTGTTTCAGCGAATGCAGATTCTGCAAGTATTCTTTAATTTTGCAGTGAAAACCTACTTCAACAAATGAATTGAATTCAGCGAACGGACTCGAATTAATTCTGCGAATGGAGTCATTTCTGAGTTTATCGAATGGACTGATAACAACCTGCTGATTCAGATATGCGGATAATTTTCAAATCTAGGTTCGCAACCGAATAGATAAAACTTGAAAATATATTCGTGACCACTCATTCACTCAACAAAATATATAAAACTTGAAAATATATTCGTCTGGACGAGGAATATGTCGTCATTTTTTGAATTTGAAACTTTAAAATATGTTTGTTTGAGTTTTTAGATTTTTTTTTATTTTTTAGAATTTTTTGATTTTTTAGAATTTTTATTATTTTTTGGATTTTTTTGAATTTTTTAGATTTTTAGAATTTTTAGAATTTTTTATTTTTAGAATTTTTTGATTTATAGATTTTTTTGATTTTTAGAATTTTTTTTATTTTTATGATTTTTTTGATTATTTATATTTTTTTTGATTTTTTTTTATTTTTAGAGGTTTTTTTTTTATTTTTTAGAATTTTTTTTTATTTTTTTAGAATTGGATCAAAATGGCAATTGAAAAGATTTAGAATGAAAATCACCAAAATACCCCTGGTTAAAAATGGAGTTAGAGCATTCTCATCCAATCCATCAAATTATACATACATTCCACTAAAAAACAACTCCTATATCAATATATTTCCACTAAAAACAAATACTTTTTCTCTCTCCTTTTCAATTAAATAATATTATCATCACATTTTTCTCTTTCCTTCACTCACAACCACTTTAAAAAATATATTAAAAAAATTATACTGGGTGAACAGTGTCCCCCAAATATACAGATGAACAGTAACATTTTCTCTCTCCTCCACTCACAACCACTTTTTTTACCCTTTACAATATAAAAACTCACCCTCACAAGTTTTGATGGATTGGATGAGAATGCTCTTAGGGTATGTGATCAAAATGGCAATAAAAGGGAAAAGTCAGGGACCCAGAGGCGAAAAAAAAACTATTTGGACTAAAATGGCAAATTTGGACAAACCTCAGGGACTAAAATGGCAATTAACTCAAAAATCTTTTATCAATGTGTGGATAAAAATACACACGTTGTACAAACTTTACCTTTAATATTTTATATTCCTAAAAGTCATTTTTGTACGTAGTTAAACATGGTTTAAAGTTGATTCGCCCACCCTATTTGAAAACTGCATATGTAAAGTTGATTATTTATAATTTTTTTGATTTTTAGAATTTTTTTTTATTTTTTTGATTTTTTTTAGAATTGGATCAAAATGGCAATTGAAAAGATTTAGAATGAAAATCCCCAAAATACCCCTGGTTAAAAATGGAGTTTTTGGATAGAGTTAGAGTATGTGATCAAAATGGCAATAAAAGGGAAAAGTCAGGGACTTAGAGGTGAAAAAAAAACTAATTGGACTAAAATTACAAATTTGGACAAACCTCAGGGACTAAAATGGCAATTAACTCAAAAATCTTTTATCAATGTGTGGATAAAAATACACACGTTGTACAAACTTTACCTTTAATATTTTATATTCCTAAAAGTCATTTTTGTATGTAGTTAAACATGGTTTAAAGTTGATTCACCTACCCTATTTGAAAACTGCATATGTAAAGTTGATTATTTATAATTTTTTTGATATTTTTTTTATTTTTAGAATTTTTTTGATTTTTTTAGAATTGGATCAAAATGGCAATTGAAAAGATTTAGAATGAAAATCCCCAAAATACCCCTGGTTAAAAATGGAGTTTTTGGATGGAGTTAGGGTATGTGATCAAAATGGCAATAAAAGGGAAAAGTCAGGGACCCAGAGGCGAAAAAAAACAATTTGGACTAAAATGATAAATTTGGACAAACCTTAGGGACTAAAATGGAAATTAACTCAAAAATCTTTTATCAATGTGTGGATAAAAATACACACGTTGTACAAACTTTACCTTTAATATTTTATATTCCTAAAAGTCATTTTTGTATGTAGTTAAACATGGTTTAAAGTTGATTCACCTACCCTATTTGAAAACTGCATATGTAAAGTTGATTATTTATAATTTTTTTGATTTTTAGAGTTTTTTTTTTATTTTTTAGAATTTTTTTTATTTTTTTAGAATTGGATCAAAATGGCAATTGAAAAGATTTAGAATGAAAATCCCCAAAATACCCCTGGTTAAAAATGGAGTTTTTGGATGGAGTTAGGGTATGTGATCAAAATGGCAATAAAAGGGAAAAGTCAGGGATCCAGAGGCAAAAAAAAAACTATTTGGACTAAAATGGCAAATTTGGACAAATCTCAGGGACTAAAATGACAATTAACTCAAAAATCTTTTATATATGTGTGGATAAAAATACACACGTTGTACAAACTTTACCTTTAATATTTTATATTCCTAAAAGTCATTTTTGTATGTAGTTAAACATGGTTTAAAGTTACCCTATTTGAAAACTGCATATGTAAAGTTGATTATTTATAATTTTTTTGATTTTTTTTAGAATTGGATCAAAATGGCAATTGAAAAGATTTAGAATGAAAATCCCCAAAATACGCCTGGTTAAAAATGGAGTTTTTGGATGGAGTTAGAGTATGTGATCAAAATGACAATAAAAGGGAAAAGTCAGGGACCCAGAGGAGAAAAAAAACTATTTGGACTAAAATGACAAATTTGGATAAACCTCATGAACTAAAATGGCAATTAACTCAAAAATCTTTTATCAATGTGTGGATAAAAATACACACGTTGTACAAACTTTACCTTTAATATTTTATATTCCTAAAAGTCATTTTTGTATGTAGTTAAACATGGTTTAAAGTTGATTCACCTACCCTATTTGAAAACTGCATATGTAAAGTTGATTATTTATAATTTTTTTGATTTTTTTTTATTTTTTAGAATTTTTTTTATTTCTTTAGAATTGGATTAAAATGGCAATTGAAAAGATTTAGAATGAAAATCCCCAAAATACCCCTGGTTAAAAATGGAGTTTTTGGATGGAGTTAGGGTATGTGATCAAAATGGCAATAAAAGGGAAAAGTCAGGGACTCAGAGGCGAAAAAAATACTATTTGGACTAAAATGACAAATTTGGACAAACCTCAGGGACTAAAATGACAATTAACTCAAAAATCTTTTATCAATGTGTGGATAAAAATACACACGTTGTACAAAGTTTACCTTTAATATTTTATATTCCTAAAAGTCATTTTTGTATGTAGTTAAACATGGTTTAAAGTTGATTCACCTACCCTATTTGAAAACTGCATATGTAAAGCCAAAGTAACAAAAAAATGTAGCCAAAATACAAAACTAAAAAACAAAAGTAACAAAAAATTGTGGTCAAAATACAAAAGTAAAAACCAAAGTTAAAAAAAAAGTTGTGTCCAAAATAAAAATACAAATGTTCCTGTAGCTATCAACTTCTTCTTTTATATACATAATAAAATAATAATAACATATATCCAAACAAGTGTGGTGTGGTAGAGGTGTACGAAAACCGGGTTGGGTCCAAAACGAACCGGTTTCAATAACGAATTTTTTTAATGGGCCAAACCGGTTCGGGTTATAGACCAATTTTAGGGTTGGAAAACACAACCCACTCAAACCGATTTGGATAAGGTTCAAAATGGTTTGAAGCATTAAAACCGGTTTGTTTTTGGATCGGGAACAAATCGATTCGGTTTGGAACAGGTTCTCACCGAATCTATGCCATACCGGTTTTTTAGGATCGAGCCAGGTTGAAAACTTTTCAACCAGAGGCCCATACCGGTTTTTGTACACGTCTATGGTGTGGTTCGGTTGCCAAGTTTGGTTCGAGGTTTAACCGAAACCAAATCGTAAGTTTTGGTTTCTAGAATAGACAAAAACCAAACCGTCGGTTATCTCGGTATGGTTTTATATGTTATATTGGATTCGATTCGATTAACGGATTCTTTTTCCATCTCTATCTAATTTAACTTAGTGGGTCCCAAAATTTAGTTATTTGTTTGTTTTTAACAGTTTTTTTTAATGAATTAGTTTTATACGTACGTTTCAACATAAAAAAAACTCATTTTTTCACAAAGTTTTTTCTTTAACAATATCCACCAAAGAATTATCCCAAATCAATCTTGCAGTTGTATGTTCAAGAATAATAACTTCATTGGGTGTATTTATATATTCTGTAAACAAAATATATTCATAAAAGTATAACATTCTTCTTATAATGCTTTACACTTTGGTATGGTTACCATCATTAATTCCTATTTTAGTTTCACTAACATCATTTCTTTGTCACTTTCTTATCATACTTTCCTTAAACTCCAAATGCTTTGAGTATAACTATTTTTTTTTAGTTATTCCATAGTCCTTGGTCCCCTAAACTTTCCATCCCATCTCCTACAATGAATCTACTATTTCACACATCTTTTTATCAAGTTTTTTTTTTTTTTCTCTTTTATCAATAGCAATGTAAGATAGGGTTTTGCCTTGATGGGATGTTGCTAGTTTATTATAATTATAATCATACATGTATACCCTCTTGCTTTATAAATCGAAATGAATTTCCTATATCACATGCAGTTACAACAACAACAATAACAACCGTACTCAGTAAATCCCACAACAAAGCAAAAGTTATTTGTAGGATCTGAGGAGGGTGGGATGTAGGCAAACCTTACCTCTATCCTGAGAGACTGCTTCCAAAGAGACCCCCAACTCCAAAACAAACGACATGCAAACACATAGAGCTGTAAAGGTAGAAGTAGAAAGTTACCAAATACAAATTAACGGAAGAAAAATTAAGAAAAGAAGTGGTAAGTAACACAGTAAACTTGAAACAAATATATCATACAGAAACCACATATATCCACGTACCAAACTAAGACCTCCTAAAGTGTCTAAGAAAGTTCACCCTTGAGACCCAAGTAAGATACTACTGTACCCCCCCTCTAAAAATCCTTAACCTTAATCTTGCGCTTCCAGAAACTCCTATCCTGAACCATGTCCTCAGAGAGGTGCAACTTTAGTAAATCATGTCTAATCCGCTCATACCAAGTCAACTTGGGTCTGCCTCTACTCCTCCTTCCCTCCATAGTGAGTGTTTCCGCTGCTCTAACTGGCGCCGTTGACTGCCTCCTCTCCACTGCTATATCACATGCAGTTGAATTTTTAAAAATATGTTGGTTATTTGTAGGTAATTATCGATGTATCACCAATGGAAGGAAAAAAAATCCCAAGAACTAAAAATTCAATTTTTAAATTTTTGTTGTTAATTACTGACAGATCACCAAATAAACAAAAAAAGAAAAAGAAAAAGTTTTCCACCGATTTTAAACGGGTTAACCATCCAAGAGACGAGTTACTCATCAACTGTTTTCCATCGATTTTGCTTCGATTTTCTTTGCGTTTGTATGGTTCGCGCATCCTCATTTGTGTTCGTAGCTCCTAACTGAATCAATGTGGTCAATTGCCAAGGGTCTCGGTTTAACAGGTCAACTGAATCAATGGGGTCAATTGCCAAGGGTCTCAGTTTAACAGGTCGGACCTCCATACTGATTTGTTCCGATTTTCAAAACATTGCTTTTAGTCTTTTACGTATTCATTTTACCAATAAATTAAAGGCTTAATGTGTCAATATATTTTTATACATCGTCAAAATAGTAAATTATTTAACACATCACGATCCAAGCATCATTATATATACATTATAATTATAAATAAATTTATTTATCATCAACAAGAAAGACTTAACTTTTAAAAAGTTTTAAAAAAGTAATAATAATTTCTTAGAAAGAACCAAACTTAAGGCGTAGATTTATAGGATTCTTTGAACAAACTCAGTAAACGATGTTACATTTGAATAAGGTTCCAATTGAAAGTGGATTTCAGTGGGTTCCTAAATAACTTTGCTGGAACGCAGATATGGATCTCATTGAATGCAACCTCATTTTCTTTTAAAAATAACAGAAAATACCATATCTAATTAATTAAAATTCAGTGGTTTTCTTCATTGATATATGTTAATGAATTAACTTGCAATACATGCTCACATATTGAATCCAGATTAGTGACGGCAGTGCACGTAAAAGTCAGCGCACTCAGGAATTATTTTCTGGGGGTGCGGATAAGAAGTTCAACCGTATTTTCAAGGGATGTGATCGGGTTACTTTTGCCTAAAAGATACTCTATTTTTTTTTTCAAAGGGTGCGCCCGGCCACCCACCCATACACATGAATCTGCCCATGATATTTTCCTGTAAAAATATGGCGTGGTAAATAATTTATCGTGGGGTTACCGATAAATATATTCTCACATTAACTTATAAATAATTGCTGTATTACAATTTAAAATAATCGTTGGAGTTAATTACTGTTTTCGTCCTTGTGGTTTGTCAAAAATCACTATTTCAGTCCATTAGTTTAAAAATTGCGATTTCAGTCCCTGGTTTAACTTTCGTAACCATTTCAGTCCACCTCGTAACCATTTCAGTCCCTGTACTAACAGAATAAATGGATTGAAATGGTTACGAAAGTGAAACCACAGGGACTGAAATTGTTACGAAATTGAAACCACAGGGACTGAAATCGCAACTTTTAAACTAATGGACTGAAATAGTGATTTTTGACAAACCACAATGACGAAAACAGTAATTAACTCTAATCGTTGTATAAAGTTTTTTTTTTTCTGTATGCAAATGTATGGAAAATCATATAAACTAGTATTCAGGATCCGTGATTTGTGGCATGACTATTAAACCAAACGAAAAATAGGCGTAAAAATATTGAACAACACATTCCCCTTGCCGTGCGTTAACGCGTAAAAATTACACCCGGAAACGTAAAACATATAAAAGAATAACTAAGTCGACTTATGATTCGTGCATTGCGACAGGGCCGTTAAACCCGCGGGGGGGGGGGGGGGGGGATAGACGTAAAAACGTTATTCCTCACACTCGCGTTGCAACATGTTAACTCGCAAAAATTTAGATTAAAATGTTATACGAAAAAATTGTAAAATATGAAAAGTATAGAGGATCAAAGTTAAAAGTGAAAAAGTGTTGGGTTTAAAACAAAAAAAAAGTTTTGTGACAAACTTGTACAAGTTTAAAAGTATAAGGGTTAAAAGTAAAACAAAATTGAAAAAAAGGAGTAAATTACTTTTTGAGTCCTTGTATTTTAATGGTTTTAACCATTTGAGTCCAAAATCAAAATTTGTAACGCTCTGAGTCCCTAGACACTTTTTTTAACCATTTGAGTCCAAATTTTAACCTTTTGAAGTTCAATTCAATTAACAAAATTGGACTCAAACCGTTATAAAATGAACAAAATTGGACTCAAAATGTTATTAACTAATGGCTAGGGACTCACGGCGTTAAACTTTTTGATTTTAAACTCAAGTTGTTAAAACCACTAAAACACAAAAACTCAAAAAGTAATTTATTCAAAATAAAAATAAATCAATGAAGCCAAAAGTACAACCTCTAATTATGGTTGCAAAAGTCGCAGGCGCTCCCTAATCGGATTCGGGAGTACTCGGCTTAGGCGGAGATTACTCGGGGAGTAATTGGACTGGGAAACTAGTACTCGTGCCTCGACAGCCTACCTTGTAGCGAGTACTCGAGAAGTACTCGGAGCTTAGGGGGGACTTTTACAACCATGCCTCTAAGGCTGGAGGGTGTGGGATGGAGCCCCTAGGGGCTTTATCAAGACACGTAAGCGCCACGTAGGATTCACGTCAGCCATAACGCCCCCTTTAATTTGCACGGTGTGGGATGGAGCCCCCTATTAATCAAAATTAAAAAAAAAATTTGATTGGTGCGAAACAAATGGGCCCCACCTGAACACCTCCTTCCTCCCGTTAACATGATGGCGGACACCTCCATGGCGCCCCAACTTAAATTGGTGGGTGTGGGTCGATGGCACCGGCGGCGCTATAGGAGCTGAGGTGGCCTTGGTAGCGCCCTCCACACCCTCCGGCCTAATGTACAAGAAAGTTGGTATTTAATATGTATATAAATATAAATATAAATATAATATAATATAATAAAGACATGTCACCCAAAAATTTCAATAAATTCATACATTTATACAAATCAAACCAAAATGACCTAAATATAAAAAGATCTACACATTGCCGTTTTTTTCATCATATATATATATATATATGCATCTTCAAATTCACCCAACATAAAGTTATTATCTTCTATACTGATCATGACCCCGGATGTAACAATCTCCCTCCTTTGAACTTAATCCTCACTAAACTTCAAAATCATCTTTGTTGCATCAACTCCTCTCCTATTTGCAGAAACTTATAAACTGTATATATCCATCACAAATCCCTTTGTAATTTGTGACTTATTTTTTCCACACTAAATTAAATACCTTTTTTTTTTGTAGTAGTGTTTAATCTGGTTAGGACGTCAGTTTGGCTTTATGACGAATCCACAAACATGTTTAGCTAACCTAGTCGATCTCAACCCACCGAGTTTGTGGTTTGACATGTTTGTTTTTACAAATTTGTTGAAGGATATTTCATGTTGAAATTTGAGGGTTAAAAGAAGGATTGATGTTAGTTTGTGTAGTATAAACACGTTTTCATAGACATTTGTGTGTGTGTGTGTGTGTTTTTTTTTTTGTAATTGTAGAGTAGTGATATTTACAATAGAAATAAATCTGCTTAAAAGGATCGTATTTGTGCCAACCCGTGGATTCATGAGTTGGTTCAGGTTCGTGTCATACTCAAGTTCATATAAATTCATGTCCTATTTGATCCGTCAGTTAGTAAACATGATCTGTTTAACACCCCTGGTTAATTATATATACTAGGGGGAGAACGATCTTGTTGGATGTTATATTGTTATTGACTAGTGATCGAGGGGAAACCCAAAAATACCCTTGACAGTAATTTGGGTAAGTTATGACCATGTATTAATGTACATGAAAGAAAATAAAGTTGGAGTATATATATGGTGACTTGATAGTGGTCGTTTTGCATGGTAATTGACCTACAAGTCATGTATTTGTATCATCAAAATGGCATAGGAACCTACTTGTAATTTCATAAAATAATGATCATCATTTCCTTAAAAGCCTGGAATAAATATAAGTGGAGAATCTTTGCTACAAGAAACAACACAGATCCCTTTCACTTTACACTTTCCATGGTTTTTGACTTTACTTTTTCTTTATCATACATACATTTATAAATACACACACTTATATCTAACTATGTATGTAGACGTTGGCCGTTCAAAAAAAAAAAACTATGTATGTAGTAGACATGCATGCATGTCGATAATCATAGTGTTGGTAATCATGTCGGATTGATGGGTCGAAATTAGTGAACTACAAATAATATGTGTAATCCGTTTATATATTTAAAAGTGTCGTATAGATTGACAGATTGCAATAAAAAATGTTGTATTCAAATTGTAAACAAGTTAATCAGCCCGTAAAAGGGTTGACATTGGAAAACTGGTTGTAATAATGTTTTGAATGGGCCATAAATAAATTGACTATAAGTTGAGTACTTTTATATCTTTTCTTTTAACTTTTTACGAGTTGACATATGGGAGATATGATTATTTTTAGTGAATTAAACACAACCCATTTATAAACGGTTATACAGATCAAACACTACATTTTGACAAAATGGGTTGGACTAATCAATAAAAAATATTAATATTTTCATGTAGGAAGGACACAAACTCTAGTCTGTACAATACCGTATTAGGGTTGTGGCAGCACACATGATCTTTGTTTAACATAACTGAGAAGTAGGGATGATCTCGGTACCGTCCGGTACCGAAAGAACTGGTACCGAAAATCCCCAAAAATGGGTACCGGTACCGGGTCTGATTTGCTCATCCCTACTGAGAAGATAATAAAGTTTTATATACAACCAAGTCTGTATTTACTCGATTAAAATGAAAGAAAAGACCCGTTAAAGTTTGAGGATCCATATATAAACAAGTTGCATATTACTCTCCACATATATATAACAAGTGATGTGTTACTTTCCAATTTAATGAAATTGACTTCCTTCCCCTTAATTCATCCGCACGTATGTTATCCCGATCCTAAGGCCACACAGTATGGGGAACGTCCCTCCTCCGTCCCACTCGGCGCCAATCCAAACACCATCACGCCTCCCCCTATCTTCGCCATCTCCGTCCCCATGGAGACGTTGAGGACGAGCCACTATAGGACAAAAAATCTCCCCTTTTCATCTCTTTTTTGACCGTTACATATTAAAAAATTTTTCCTTTAATTATTAAAATAACGGCTATTATTCAAACCCACTCCAAAACCTTCTAATTTTTTATATAAACTCAACCTTTTTAACCCATTTTTTACCCATTACCACCCCATCTCTCTCTCAACTTTCATACTTTTTATAAAAAGTTAATCATGTCTTCATCTTCTTCATCTTCTTCGTCAACGAGGTATTCGTCATCTTCGGGTGAGAATGAAGCATTTTTCGAAAACATGATCATGTACGCGGCGCAGATACACATGAGGGAGGATGAAAACTCTGAAGCGTCGTCCCAACGGCAAACTAGGAGAGCCAAATTAAACCGAGACACAGAAGGTAATTTAATTTTTTTAGAGTATGTTTTTTTAAATTTTATAATGAATTTAATTTATTTTTCTTTTTAAATATATAGCCGCCCACGATAAACTAGTGACCGATTATTTTGCTGACGAACCTATGTACATGGACGAGATGTTTCGACTTCGGTTTCGAATGAGTCGTCGACTTTTTTTACGTATCGCAGACGACATGGCCAAGTCTGATCCGTTTTTCACACTGCGATACGACGCTAGGGGGCAAAGGGGATTCACTACTTTACAAAAATGCATGTCGGCCATTCGCCAACTGGCATATGGGTACGCACCCGATGCATTGGACGAGTATTTAAGGTTGTCCGAAAGAACCGCACGTGAATGTTTGCACAGGTTTTGCGAATGGGTCATCAAATTATATAGCAAGAGATACATGCGGAAACCAAACGCAAACGACGTTAAAAAATTATACCAAGCACACGAACAAAGACATGGTTTTCCAGGAATGCTCGGGAGCATTGATTGCATGCACTGGCCGTGGCAGAACTACCCTACTGCTTGGCAAGGTCAGTATACTCGGGGAGATCATGGTCATCCCACTATTATTCTAGAGGCTGTTGCGTCACAGGATTTATGGATCTGGCATGCTTTTTTTGATCTACCTGGTTCGCTTAATGACCTTAACATCATATATCAGTCACATATATTTGACGATGTAGTGGCGGGAACAGGTCCAGACACAAGTTTTACGATTCCGGGGGTGGAATACAGGCGGTGTTACTACCTTGCGAATGAAATATACCCAATGTACTCGACTGTAAGACCCTTACTTGATTTATACGATTTTCATATAGATTTTGACCATTTTAGTGTATTTACAATTTCACATACACTTGGAATTCCGAGTTTGTTAAAACATTTTAACATAACATACATAAATTCGTCGTTTAAAAGTGACGACAAAATGTAACGCGGAAGCTTATTTCTTTATGTGTTCGGCTCCTCGTTGAGCTTGATCGTCCTCCGGTACTTTACATAATACCTACATTTCATAACACACGAAATGAGTTAGTCATTCGGTGTTAAAACATGTCCGAACAAGTTCATGAGTCCAAACACTAAAAAATTATCAGTTATGAGTGTTTAAAACTTGTTTATACAAGTTCCGAAGACCAAACTGATCAACAGCTACGATTTGCTGCAAATATGACCCGTCGCGTGCCGCGACGGGATGCAGAGTCATTGTCGCGTGACGCGACAACCGTCGCGTAGCGCAAGGGTGCCATTTCGACAGAATGTTTTGGTGCAGGTGCTGCATATTACCAGCAAACCAAATTTCGACTAAAATGATCATAACTCGATCATTTTGATCCGTTTTTTGTCACATTTCTTCCTACGTGATCGTAATTCGATTCTCCATCACATGGAGTTAAAATGCGACATCCGGATTAACAAAATTTGAGACTTTTAAACCTTCGGCTTAATATATATTTACCAAATTTTGACCCGTTCATGTTTTTATCAAACAAACATGTTTGTTTGATCCAAATTTCTCATGAACCTTATTTTATATCAGTTCCTATTATTCAAGGTTCAAACCACGGATTTCTTACGTATTCTTAACCCGTTTTTGCTCATATGCTTATTTTGACCCGTTAAGGGTATTTAAGCATATTTTAAGCACAGATCTCTTTCATTCGTTTCTAGAATTATATTATGTAACACCTCGCAAAATCATGTCCAATAAAGTAAAGACACGTGTCATAAACCCTAATCATGTGGTAAGTTGATCATGAGGGACTGAAGTTGACAAACAGTGAAGAGATGAATACAAAGGGACTAAAAATGTCAACATGTGAAAACAATGCCTTTAAATAACCGTACACGATGTTGGTATTCTTAAATGATTGAATTATTGGGCGTGAGAAGCCATTGTGAAAAACCAGTGAAACTTATAAGACGAAAGGGGTTAAATGTGTCAACATGTTAATTCTTACCTCTGAGTGACCTTTTAACGATCCCGGAGCTTCGTAATGTCCAATTATGTTTCCAAGAATACTAAATGATAATTATATATGGTTTCGACTTCATTATTCATAAAGTTATTCAAGATTTCAAGAAAAAGGGTTAAAAGCGTCAACGAGAGAAAATAGTACCTTTCGGGTGATCTCGTAATTGAACGGAAGCCTAACGGTGTTTGTTATATATCCCAAGATACTTAAAAATTAACTTTGGGGGTCAAAAGTGCTATAAATGAAAGTTAATTAAAGTTTTAAAGGATCAGGGACTGAAACTGCCAAGTCTGGAACTGGTTTTACCGGAGAGAAGGAGTGTCGCGGGGCGCGTAAGCCTGCACTAACATCCTTCGCAACCCGCGAGAGGATGTCCAGTAAGCTTAAAATGGACAGCTGCATGTTGCAGGTCTGTCCACCGCCTTTGCATGCATAAAACTCGATACCAGCGATTGTTTGATGGTTTTTACTGACACCATAACACTTGTAATCATCTGGTATCACCCCATAACATCTGGATTGATCTCAAGAACCCTCTTTTCACTATAAATAGGTGCCTTTGTTGCACCTTTGAACTTGCTCACTTCAAATTTCAATTCAATCCTCTCTTGCTTGCATTCTCTGGGATTCCTGGTCAAGAAGGAAGCCCTCCTCAGTTCAAACTTCGTGCTAGGACCTTGTGTAAGTGTTCTTAGCCTCGGTAGTTCGGTTTTTACACGTTTAAAGACCGAAAGTCAAAATTGTCGTAATAACACTTTGACTTTTAGTTTAAACTTTATCGGTCCAGTCATTATTCGAGGAGAATGTGGCTAAGTGATTGTTATTAGGTAGGTGATAATCCCTGAAAAGGGCACCTCCTAATTACTACGTTTACTTAGTTAATTGTCGGGTCAAAATAATTAACATAAAAAGTCAAACGAGTCAGTTTTTAAATAAATTCATATCTGATAATGTAGAAGCTATAAAATATGTTTTATCACTTTAGTAACTTGGTAAATATTATTAGAACATGTCTAGGCATGTTCAACCCGACAATTCTGAGTTTAGGCTCGGTTCGCAACCGAAAGTCGCAAAAGTTGACTTCTGCTTTGACTTTCAGTTCTGACCTGAATTAGCTTAGTTTTGTCACACCCTGGCTTTGCGGAAGCGTGGTTAATTTGGTGTGACTTCTTAATACCATAGCTTAATCATAACAAAGCTATATGAAATAAAAACCATGCAAGATCATCCATAGATTTAAGTTTTAAAACCGAAGTAACATAACATTGTCTTAGGAACTACAACACCATAACATAAAACATTGTTTTGAAAGACATAAACATCAACATGAATAAAACGCAGTTTAAGATTTGTGACTCGTCCAGGAAAAAGTCACATTTCCTAAACCGGGATGACCTCGGAACCCATATGCAGCTGGAAAACATAACATACCGCGCCAGATCTTTAATTCCTTGAAATACATGTAAGTTGAAAAAAATCAACAATAATGTTGAGCGAGTTCATGTGTAAGTGAGTAAATAAACCTTCGTATGTATAAAAACCATGGTATGTAGCAAATAAGGAAAAAGAGATCACCAATGGTTTGCAAGGCCATTGATATGTGTGAAGTGCAAGTAGGAAGACTCAAACCTAGCAGATTTATGCGTTGGGTACAAAGTCACCCCGAGGTCCGTTCTGTTTGGGCCTGGGACTGGGCTCGCTACACCCAGATAGATCTACCGCTCCTGCCCCTCGGTCCTACTATGAGGATTAATAGTCCCAAGTTTCCGTCTACCCACTCACATGATCTAAATAATAACCCTCCTTACGCTAACCATACCATGTAAGGAGATATTCGTAATCATAGTAACATGTATTTCACCCCCGCAGTTTAGAAAACTGAAACAGTTAGAGAAAAGGGGGACATGAACTCACAGTGGTGCGTCTCTACCAAGTATATCTCCTGATCAAGCAGCTGTGCGACGACCTACACGTACTAAGTCTATTAGACGGACGGCCGTGCCTTAGCTTAAGGTTTAAGTTTTTGGGAAATAGTTAGACAACTATTTCGTGTTCATATTTTTGTAATTTCTTGGTAATTATTCTCCTTCCCAAGGATGAGGGATTTAATACATGTGTGTTCGTATTATTTTGGAATTGTTAACATTTGGTAATATTATTTTTACCCTAAAAATAATATTTGTATATTTCACAAAATAATCATAAAAATTCACAAGTGTTGTTACTAAATATATACTAAATATATATCTTAGCAAGTTTTTATTTTGTGAAAATCCCACCTCCGATAATTAGAAATCTTGTAATAAAGTCATGGCGAAACCTATAATTCGAAAACACGTTAAAAAAAATGTATTTCTAACACTTGTAGTGAAAATATTTCTAAGTGTTAGGTTTTTGGAAAAATTTCGCCAGAGTTTCCTCTGTAACTGGAGGTGGCCACGCTTTCAAGCGTATCATTTTCTTTTACAAATCAAACCAACAATTTTCTCATTCAATCCATAAACATTATTCAAACCATCAAACTAGTCAAAATAGATGTAAATCGCAAAAATACATGAACTTGTGGTTTTTCCAAAATATGTAGTATCTGTCCATTATTTTTAGTGGATCTTTTGTATAAATCAACCCGGTTTCGTAAAAGTCTCGTTTTTTAAAGAAAATAGGTTTCCACAACTTCTCGTCAACATTTACAAAAATAGTTCTTTTGTCAAAACTTTGTGTTACACAAGTGTTTACACACTTGTGTGTTTACTAAAAGCATTCTTGTTTATGAAAGATCCGTCTTTAAAAGTATGTTTTCTCTTGACACGTGGTCCTTTGAAAATACCGCTTGTAGATCCGTAGATCTACTAGTTGTAAACACTATTTCGTAAGTAAAATCGTTTTTACACAAGTTCAAGTTTCTCGTGTGGTAGAGTTTCATTACTTAACCCTTGTTACACTTAAACAAGCTCTATGTCATGATCCATGATCATGACCAATCCGGGTTAAACAATGATCCGAGCTACCACAACATAGATCGGCACTAAATAATTACACAAAACAAATCCTACATGATTTACACAACAACCAAGCTTTTAACCATCATTTTTAGCATTTTTAGTAGACTTTTTCATATCTTTTTGCATGTTCACAAATTTTAACCGTCTTATATCTTTTTAACCACTTTAGAATGGATCAAGAATGTGTTTCAAGCAACTTACTACTAGCTCGAGGCTAGGGAAGAAACTAGTCGAAAAATGAGTGGATAAAAGCAATAGGGTGAGGTCCTTCGCGTTCCGAATGCACCAAGCCTCCTCGTATGTGATCCTCAACACTTGTATGCTCTTGGAATAGCTTGAACAAAACTCGAAAAATTGATTGATGGATAGGGGAGTTCGGCCGAGAGCTTATAGAGAGGGAGAGAGTAGTGTGGAACTTCTAAGTGTGGTGGAATGTTATGGTGGGTTAATGGGTTTACTTATAGACAAACCTTGCATGATTAACCAATGGTTACTATGCTTGCTAGATATTAAACACACAGGATTATTATAATCAAATAAAGGACAATGTGTCACCATATGGTGACCGAGTTCGGTTGGGGGGGGGGGGGTAATCCGGTTGGTTTTCAACTAAACATTAGGTAATAGTTAAGTTAAGTTAGTTAAGTGTGAGGGTTAACTCGGTTATTAGTGTGTTACGTGTTGTAGTGGGTGTTAGGGTATTCAGGGACCCCAACTGGCTCAGAAAAAGATAAACAATGTAAATAGCAATATTTTTATGTTCCGGGTATAGTCCGGTTGTTCGGTTGGATAGTGATCCGTTAAAGTGCTTAACAAAGCCTTAAAGTGTCGTTATTATTACTTTTAGTGACACAACTTATTCCCGACACTTTGGAAAGTGTCTAGTAATATTTTTCTCATGTTTTGGCACTTTATTAGTTAGCTAGATGCTGAATTTTTATTTAAAGTGCTGAATTTTGTACCTAGAGTACGTTTTAGGCACATCCGGTCACTGTAATCTCATTCCTAGTGACGCAGTTCTACAACCCTTATATCCCTACACTCACCACTAGTGTAGCAAACTATCTCAGGCTCTTACAGGCCTTAGAGGCAGTACCTGCCTGGTGCTAGTTATGACAGCACGTTTAATAGGTTATCCGTTCATTGTGCTACTGTGCTTTTGGTGCGTCAAGGTTGTCACAAAGGTGCTGTAAGCAAAACATGGAGTGACAACAAGTAAAGTATGATGCAAGTAAGTACATGTATCAGTATTCAAGTAGCAGTTTATCCACAAGTTCAAGTAAGCACAGTAATTAAGCAATAATTAATTATTAATTAAGTTGTACGGATACCTGGTTTAGTGAGGGTTGTCACATTCTCCCCCCGTTAGAAAAATTTCGTCCCGAAATTTTAAGTTCTGTTTGTAGATGCAGGGTTCTTAGGAAATAAGTGGGGGTATTTCTCTTTCATCCGGTCCTCACGCTCCCAGGTGTATTCAGGACCATGTCTGGCATTCCAACGAACCTTGACGAGCTTGACACTGCTCCGGCGGGTCTTGTTTACTTTCCAATCCGTAACCTCAACAGGTTCTTCAACGAAATGGAGCGTGTCGTCAACATGAATCTCGTCGGTGGGAATGGCAATGGTATCTTGAGTTGGACTTTTCTTCAGGTTGGATACATGAAATGTATCGTGAAATCCATTCAGCTCGGCAGGTAAGTCCAGCTTGTATGCTACTAGTCCTATTCTTTCCAAAATTCTGAAAGGGCCAATGTAGCGCGGATTCAACTTCCCACGCTTTCCGAAGCGTGCCACACCCTTCCAGGGTGAAACTTTCAATAAAACCATATCCCCAACTTGGAACTCCAAATGTTTCCGGTTTGGATCTGCATAAGCTTTCTGTCTTTCGCGAGCTGCTTCGATGCGTTTTCGAATCTGCGCAATCTTGTCTGTCGTCTCTTGGACGATTTCGGGACCAACAAGCTGCCTATCACCTGCGTCAGCCCAGCATAGGGGTGATCGGCACTTGCGTCCATAAAGAGCTTCAAATGGCGCGGCTCCAATACTGGTGTGGTAGCTGTTGTTGTATGAAAATTCGACCAGTGGCAAATGCTTATCCCAGCTACCGCCCAAATCCATAACACATGCTCTCAGCATATCTTTCAAGGTCTGAATAGTCCGCTAGCTTTGACCGTCGGTCTGAGGGTGAAATGCAGTGCTCAGATTTAATTGTGAGCCAAAAGCTTCTTGGAAGGATTGCCATATCCTTGACACAAACCTTCCGTCTCTATCAGAGATGATTGAGAGAGGCACTCCATGACGTGCGACGATTTCTCTCATGTATATTTCTGCCAGTTTGCTGGTGTTATCCTTCTCTTTGATTGGCAGAAAGTGTGCGGACTTTGTTAGGCGGTCAACTATTACCCAAATAGTGTCATGACCTCTTGGCGTTCTTGGCAACTGTAATAAAATCCATGGAGATTTGTTCCCATTTCCATTTGGGAATCTCAGGTTGTTGCAGAAGTCCTGAAGGTTTCTGGTATTCCGCTTTCACCTTAGCACACGTTAGACACTTGCTCACATAAACAGCAACATCGCCCTTCATCCTAGGCCACCAATAGTAATCCTTGAGATCTTGGTACATCTTATTCGCTCCTGGATGGATAGAGTACCGCGATTTGTGAGCTTCAGCAAAAATAACTTTCCTTAAACCGCCAAACAGAGGAACCCAAATCCTTTTCTCAAAACATAACGTTCCTTCCTCGTTTGGTACTAATAGCTTCTCCATCCCACGGAGATATTCTTCTTCAAGATTTCTTTCCTTAAGAGCTTCTTTCTGCGCGGCACGAATGCGCAAGGAAAGATCGGTTTGGATAATCATTTCTAAAGCCCTAACCCTTATGGGCTTGATCCTCTCTTTTCGACTTAGGGCGTCGGCAACCACATTCGCCTTCCCTGGATGATACTTTATCTCG
This sequence comes from Helianthus tuberosus, assembly GCA_030545235.1. NCBI lineage: Eukaryota > Viridiplantae > Streptophyta > Magnoliopsida > Asterales > Asteraceae > Helianthus > Helianthus tuberosus. The sequence goes on from CM060370.1 coordinate 187,872,408, forward strand.
CAGTCATAATCATTTAACAACTCAACCCATCGTCTTTGTCTCATATTCAACTCCTTCTGGTTGAATATGTGTTGTAGGCTCTTATGATCTGTAAAAATTGTACATTTCGTACCATATAGGTAGTGTCTCCAGATCTTTAAGGAAAATATCACTGCGCCTAGCTCCAAATCGTGCGTGGTATAGTTCTTCTCATGTACCTTCAACTGACGTGATGCGTAAGCAATAACCTTCTGGCGTTGCATCAACACGCAACCCAATCCTTGACGCGAGGCGTCACAGTATACCACGAAATCGTCAGTACCTTCCGGTAGTGCTAGGATTGGCGCATTGCAGAGCTTATCCTTCAACAGCTGAAACGCTTCTTCCTGTTTGATTCCCCAATCAAACTTCTTATCTTTCTGGGTGAGGAGCGTCAATGGTTGAGCGATCTTCAAAAAATCCTCAATGAACCTTCGATAGTAGCCAGCCAAACCCAAGAATTTTCGAATCTTGGTTGGCGTCTTTGGCGTTTCCCAATTCTTGATCGCTTCGATCTTGGTTGGATCCACATGGATTCCATCTCCATTTACCACATGTCCAAGAAATTGGACTTCACGTAGCCAAAATTCGCACTTAGAGAATTTGGCATACAGCTGTTCTTTCTTCAGCAGCTCCAAAATAGCTCTTAGATGCTGTTCGTGCTCAGCCTTTGTCCTTGAGTAAATCAAGATGTCGTCGATAAACACAATCACGAACTTATCCAAGTACGGCTTGCAAACTCTATTCATCAAATCCATAAAGACTGCAGGTGCGTTTGTCAACCCAAACGGCATAACAAGGAACTCGTAGTGTCCATAACGAGTTCTGAAGGCTGTCTTCGGGATACTCTCCTCTTGTATCCTTAACTGGTGGTATCCAGATCGCAAATCGATCTTTGAGTAAAAGCTTGAACCTTGCAGTTGGTCAAACAGATCATCAATTCTTGGCAGAGGATATCTATTCTTGATCGTCAGCTTGTTCAGCTCCCGGTAGTCTATGCACATTCGAAAACTACCGTCCTTCTTTTTTACAAACAGGATCGGAGCTCCCCAAGGCGAGAAGCTTGGTCGGATAAATCCCTTGTCTAACAACTCTTGAAGTTGTGTCGACAATTCTTGCATCTCAGATGGGGCAAGTCTATAAGGTGCCTTAGCCACAGGCGCGGCGCCTGGGACTAAATCAATGTGAAACTCCACTTGCCTCTGAGGCGGCAGTCCAGGCAAGTCCTCCGGGAAGACTTCCGGATACTCCCTCACGACAGGGATGTCTTCGATCTTCGGTTCTGCAGCTTTCTTGTCTACAATGTGTGCCAGGAAGGCAGCACACCCTTTTTGCAAACACTTTTGCGCTTTGAGGCAGCTGATAATTCTTAACGGCGTATCACGCTTTTCGCCATGAACCACAATTGTTTCGCCATCTTCGGTCGGGATACGAACGACCTTTTCGTGACAAACGATTTCTGCCTTGTTGCTTGATAACCAATCCATTCCTACTACTACGTCAAAGCTCCCCAGCTGGACTGGTAGTAGATCCAAAGTAAACTTGCGTTCTCCCAATTCGATTGCACAACCTCTGATCACTTCATTGGCTTCTACTAACTTCCCATTAGCCAATTCGATTGAGTAGGGAGTATCTAACTTACTAGCGGCTAAACCAAGCATATTCTTAAATTCTAACGATACGAAGCTATAGTCGGCACCATTATCAAATAAAACGGATGCATAGCGTTGGTTTATAGGGAACGTACCAGTAATGACATTGGGGTCCTGGCGTGCTTCCCTCGCTTCGATATGGAACACTCTTCCACGGGCTTGGTTCAACTCTGGGCAGTTCCTCTTAAAGTGCCCGATATCACCACAGTTAAAGCATCCAAGTCTTTGCCCGTTTCCACCTCCATTTCCAGCTTGGTTATTTCTTTGGTTAAGATTTACAGCGCCTGATTGATTCACACTGTTGCCTCGATTCCCATTACCTCCATTGTTTCCTTGTGGGCGATTTCCAATTCCACCCCGGTTATTGTTTCTGTTTCCAAATCCTCCTTGGCCTCCCTGACCAATAGTGGCCCAACAAGAATCCTTCAAGTGGCCAGGTTTCCCACACGCTTCACATACCTTCAAACCACATCGGCCAGAATGGTGACGCTGGCAGGTGTTGCACTTGGGCTGGGTGCCCATATATCCCTTTCCTTTCTTCCCACCACCAGCTGTAACCTGAGCTGGCGTGTTTGGCTCTTCTTTCTTAACAACACCACTTGTGCCTTGTTTGAAGTTCGAGAACTTTCGTTTGTTATCTCCGGATGACTCGACGTGAGTCTCTCTCTTCTTTGTCTCGACCTCACCAAACTTGTTCAGGCGGATAGCCTCCTCCGTGAGAGCTACGCTCAAATCGATTGCCTCAGTAATTGTTGCAGGCTTGGAGGAGGTCACCATGCTTATGATTTGAGGAGCTAATCCCCAAATGAAGCGTTCAATCCGCTTGAATTCTGGAGTGACCATATAGGGTACCACATGCGACAGGTCGTGGAACCTCTGAACATATTCCGCAATCTTCGGACCTTCCATCTTCAAATGCCAGAATTCAGTTTCCAATCTTTGGATTTCAGCGCGAGAACAATACTTTTTGCGCATCAGTTCCTTCAGTTCGGTCCATGTTAGTGCGTAGGTAGCAGCTTCACCAAGTGTCTGTACTTGCAAATTCCACCAAGATAGGGCTCCATCCAGAAATAGCCCAGAAATGTAGGTGACTTGCTGGTCTGGTGCACATTTGCTCATGCGGAGAACAGATTCAGTCTTCTCGGCCCAACGAACAAAAGCGACAGCACCTCCGGTGCCATCAAAGTTGACAGGCTTGCAGTCTAGAAACTGCTTGTAGGTGCACCCTGCACATACGTTACAATATATGAATGGCATTAGCATCCTTGCTAGAGATATCCAATTAGATCATGGTATGTCTTAATGACTTAGTATTACCATGAGGTGGATTGTTGTTGCCATTGTTGTTTGCGCTGCTTCCGCTGGGTCCTCCTTGCGAGGCGGCGTATTGCGCGATGGCAGCAGCGATGACTTGTTGGAGTTCTGCCTCATTGGTAGGCATCGGCGTTTGACGTCTCGGCGGCATCTTCTAAAAGATGGGTTCACGTCGGTCAGGCCAAAATAAAGATCCCATGTTATAATACGTACGCTTTATTATGATAGTAATAGTACATAACATCTCATGTTATAATCATATCAATCACACAACATCCCATGTTATAAAACATAAATAATCAATCAAAACATCACATATGATGAGAATACTGCGATTGTATTGCCAAACTCGAGACCACATGGTGGAGTGTACAAGTACATAATAGTGTCATACATCATCATCGACTAAGGGCTACATCACCCCAGTCCAAAAGAATATCAAATCAGTGTTAATACATCCCATATACATGATCAACAAAAGTCAGAATCAGAATGCAGTCTCCAAAAATGCTGTGTGGTCGGAGCAATCGCCGTCTTCTCACCAACGTCTACCCATGCTGTACTAAGGATGCCCTAAACTGATGGTGGTGGAGGATGGGGAAAATGGGTGTAGAACAAACGTCGCAAATGGAGCCAGTCCTCCTCCATGGCTCTCTGGGTACGCAACCAAGAAGCAACCTGCTGCTCAAGTGCCAAAAGGCGTGCAGCATAGTCAGGTAACAATGGTCGAGGGTGCTGCGAAGGAGTAGGGTGGGTCTGACCCTGACACTGGCACGGCGGTGGCTGAGCTCTCTCAAGCTCCCGAATGCGCCGTGTGAGTGCCTCCTGCTGGACAACAAACGACATCAGAACGTCCTCAATAGTATACCCCATATGGAAAGGATGGTAGGGGTCGGTCGATGGCATAACAGAAGGTGACGTCCAGAGAAACGGCTCGCTGGCTGGATCAAAAGGTGGCACAAAGAATGGTGGTACAGGGGGAATAGCAGATGAAGACTGTGGCATAACCGGAATATATGTCGGCACATGTCCAAAGGGACGAGCCGAGGAACCCTCTCCAGGTCGAGCTGGAGGTGTGTACTGTGCAAATGAAAAAGAGAAATCAACGTGTCGTGCATCGGTGGTATGAGGAGGAATAGGTGGAAGCTCATCATCCGCAGGAATCCACCCATGCTGGGCGTGCTCATCTCGTCGGTCAATCTGTGCCTCAAAAAGTGCTCGATCAAACTGTACCGGCATAGGGTCAAGATGGGGTGCAACAAGAGGGTCAGCAGGTATATCAGCGATAAGTGGGGGATCAACATGATCAGCAGCGATAACATGGTCACCCTCCAGTAGTGGTGCATCAGCAGGGTGATCATCAATGGGTGGGTCAGCAATCACAGGATCAATAGGTATGCCAGCATGAGCAGGGTCATGCTCAAGCACTGGGTCAGGAGCAGCTACTGGCTCAAGGGCCATGGCAGGCTTGGGATCAACGAACTCCATATCAAAGTCTGCATGATCAGCGAATGCAGGGTCAACTAGGTCTACTGGGTCAACCATAGGCTGATCCAAGTGGATGAACTCTATCTCCTGGTCCGGGTCGTATCCAAGGGGAAAAACAGGGTCTGAATCCTCATCGAGGTCGTGATCGAAAGCAAAGCTAGGAGCAGAGACAGTAGATGATGCCCTGTCAGGATCTGAACCGTGTGAAAAGTGCTGTGCGCTCCGAGTGTGTGACGGTGCGGAAGCCACAGACTCGAAGGAGTCTGAAGCGGGTGAGTGTGCAGGTGACTCCTCAGCTGGAGCATCTGCGAGTAACAAAAGACCACCGTCAGCTAGAAGGGCCTCGCCCTCAACATCGTCCTCCAGGGGCTCATCATCAAATTGATCGACGTCGTCATCAACGTCGGCGTCGAGGAGCATATCGTAAGCAGGATAAGAGGCCAAAGGTATGGGAGCCGGGATCTCCACGAGTGGTAGGTACCCAGCAAAAGGACCATCAGCGGGCTCATCGACAGCGTCGGGCAGCGCAAAGGGCTGAAAGTCGTCCTCGTCTGTGCTAGTAACATCTGATGTGTGGACCTCGTGCTCTGAAGACTCTAAGTCGTCTGATATTATGGGTCTAGGGCCTGTGGTGTCCGAATCACCTGTGCCGGGCGAGTCCATGGTGTTTGTAACACAAACATAAATATGTACATACAATCAGATAAGCACGTTAGTCACCAAGTAAGCAATCAAATAATTCTCCTAGTCCCACTAGCCAAATTCTCCCAGCCTCTCAGACTGCTTTTCCTAGTCCCACTAGCCAAATTCTCCCAGCCTCTCAGACTGCTCTTCCTAGTCCCACTAGCCAAATTCTCCCAGCCTCTCAGACTGCTCTTCCTAGTCCCACTAGCCTATTCTCCCAGCCTCTCAGACTGCTCTTCCTAGTCCCACTAGCCAACTACCTCGGTCTCCTAGACCGAGCCTCGGTCTTCCAGACCGAGCCTCAGCCTCCCAGACTAAGCCTATAAATAATAAATAAAATGTGCTCAACATTTGTTTATAAAAAGTTTTGGATCTGGACTTAAGTGGTATGCAGTGTAAAAATGTTTTCGTGAGAGCCCTAGTGATCATAGTCTAGACTCGAGAAGGAATCCTAGTTCGCTATGATCAGAGCTCTGATACCAAGCTGTCACACCCTGGCTTTGCGGAAGCGTGGTTAATTTGGTGTGACTTCTTAATACCATAGCTTAATCATAACAAAGCTATATGAAATAAAAACTATGCAAGATCATCCATAGATTTAAGTTTTAAAACCGAAGTAACATAACATTGTCTTAGGAACTACAACACCATAACATAAAACATTGTTTTGAAATACATAAACATCAACATGAATAAAACGCAGTTTAAGATTTGTGACTCGTCCAGGAAAAAGTCACATTTCCTAAACCGGGATGACCTCGGAACCCATATGCAGCGGGAAAACATAACATACCGCGCCAGATCTTTAATTCCCTGAAATACATGTAAGTTGAAAAAAATCAACAATAATGTTGAGCGAGTTCATGTGTAAGTGAGTAAATAAACCTTTGTATGTATAAAAACCCTGGTATGTAGCAAATAAGGAAAAAGAGATCACCAATGGTTTGCAAGGCCATTGATATGTGTGAAGTGCAAGTAGGAAGACTCAAACCTAGCAGATTTATGCGTTGGGTACAAAGTCACCCCGAGGTCCGTTCTGTTTGGGCCTGGGGCTGGGCTCGCTACACCCAGATAGATCTACCGCTCCTGCCCCTCGGTCCTACTATGAGGATTAATAGTCCCAAGTTTCCGCCTACCCACTCACATGATCTAAATAATAACCCTCCTTACGCTAACCATACCATGTAAGGAGATATTCGTAATCATAGTAACATGTATTTCACCCCCGCAGTTTAGAAAACTGAAAACAGTTAGAGAAAAGGGGGACATGAACTCACAGTGGTGCGTCTCTACCAAGTATATCTCCTGATCAAGCAGCTGTGCGACGACCTACACGTACTAAGTCTATTAGACGGACGGCCGTGCCTTAGCTTAAGGTTTAAGTTTTTGGGAAATAGTTAGACAACTATTTCGTGTTCATATTTTTGTAATTTCTTGGTAATTATTCTCCTTCCCAAGGATGGGGGATTTAATACATGTGCGTTCGTATTATTTTGGAATTGTTAACATTTGGTAATATTATTTTTACCCTAAAAATAATATTTGTATATTTCACAAAATAATCATAAAAATTCACAACTGTTGTTACTAAATATATATCTTAGCAAGTTTTTATTTTGTGAAAATCCCACCTCCGATAATTAGAAATCTTGTAATAAAGTCATGGCGAAACCTATAATTCGAAATCACGTTAAAAAAAAATGTATTTCTAACACTTGTAGTGAAAATATTTTCTAAGTGTTAGGTTTTTGGAAAAATTTCGCCAGAGTTTCCTCTGTAACTGGAGGTGGCCACGCTTTCAAGCGTATCATTTTCTTTTACAAATCAAACCAACAATTTTCTCATTCAATCCATAAACATTATTCAAACCATCAAACTAGTCAAAATAGATGTAAATCGCAAAAATACATGAACTTCTGGTTTTTCCAAAATATGTAGTATCTTTCCATTATTTTTAGTGGATCTTTTGTATAAATCAACCCGGTTTCGTAAAAGTCTCGTTTTTTTTAAAGAAAATAGGTTTCCACAACTTCTCGTCAACATTTACAAAAATAGTTCTTTTGTCAAAACTTTGTGTTACACACTTGTGTGTTTACACACTTGTGTGTTTACTAAATGCATTCTTGTTTATGAAAGATCCGTCTTTAAAAGTATGTTTTCTCTTGACACGTGGTCCTTTGAAAATACCGCTTGTAGATCCGTAGATCTACTAGTTGTAAACACTATTTCGTAAGTAAAATCGTTTTTACACAAGTTCAAGTTTCTCGTGTGGTAGAGTTTCATTACTTAACCCTTGTTACACTTAAACAAGCTCTATGTCATGATCCATGATCATGACCAATCCGGGTTAAACAATGATCCGAGCTACCACAACATAGATCGGCACTAAATAATTACACAAAACAAATCCTACATGATTTACACAACAACCAAGCTTTTAACCATCATTTTTAGCATTTTTAGTAGACTTTTTCATATCTTTTTGCATGTTCACAAATTTTAACCGTCTTATATCTTTTTAACCACTTTAGAATGGATCAAGAATGTGTTTCAAGCAACTTACTACTAGCTCGAGGCTAGGGAAGAAACTAGTCGAAAAATGAGTGGATAAAAGCAATAGGGTGAGGTCCTTCGCGTTTCGAATGCACCAAGCCTCCTCGTATGTGATCCTCAACACTTGTATGCTCTTGGAATAGCTTGAACAAAACTAGAAAAATTGATGGATGGATAGGGGAGTTCGGCCAAGAGCTTATAGAGAGGGAGAGAGTAGTGTGGAACTTCTAAGTGTGGTGGAATGTTATGGTGGGTTAATGGGTTTACTTATAGACAAACCTTGCATGATTAACCAATGGTTACTATGCTTGCTAGATATTAAACACACAAGATTATTATAATCAAATAAAGGACAATGTGTCACCATATGGTGACCGAGTTCGGTTGGGGGGGGGGGGGGGTAATCCGGTTGGTTTTCAACTAAACATTAGGTAATAGTTAAGTTAAGTTAGTTAAGTGTGAGGGTTAACTCGGTTATTAGTGTGTTACGTGTTGTAGTGGGTGTTAGGGTATTCAGGGACCCTAACTGGCTCAGAAAAAGATAAACAATGTAAATAGCAATATTTTTATGTTCCGGGTATAGTCTGGTTGTTCGGTTGGATAGTGATCCGTTAAAGTGCTTAACAAAGCCTTAAAGTGTCGTTATTATTACTTTTAGTGACACAACTTATTCCCGACACTTTGGAAAGTGTCTAGTAATATTTTTCTCATGTTTTGGAACTTTATTAGTTAGCTAGATGCTGAATTTTTATTTAAAGTGCTGAATTTTGTACCTAGAGTACGTTTTAGGCACATCCGGTCACTGTAATCTCATTCCTAGTGACGCAGTTCTACAACCCTTATATCCCTACACTCACCACTAGTGTAGCAAACTATCTCAGGCTCTTACAGGCCTTAGAGGCAGTACCTGCCTGGTGCTAGTTATGACAGCACGTTTAATAGGTTATCCGTTCATTGTGCTACTGTGCTTTTGGTGCGTCAAGGTTGTCACAAAGGTGCTGTAAGCAAAACATGGAGTGACAGCAAGTAAAGTATGATGCAAGTAAGTACATGTATCAGTATTCAAGTAGAAGTTTATCCACAAGTTCAAGTAAGCACAGTAATTAAGCAATAATTAATTATTAATTAAGTCGTACGGATACCTGGTTTAGTGAGGGTTGTCACAAGTTTCTTTATGCATTAAGGTTCCTTTGTGACCATATTATATAGTAATATAACCCTCTGAGGTTATATTACATGGTCCCTTAGTAATCTGAGTTTAATAGCTTGTTTCTGATTATTATGCTTAATTTTGACCATTATGCCATTTTAGTCAAAATAATAAGATTTTTGAATATATGGTTATACAAATAACTTAGTTACTGATATATAAACATTTCTAAATTATTTTGACATTATTTTCGGGTCTCAAATTAATGTTATCCAAGATATCGTAAATTTAACTTTTATAAAATTTAAATTACGCTTTTATGCATAAATCATGTTTAAACAAATATTTTGACACAAAACTCATTACCTACTGTTATGATTTCATTTTTGGGGATTTTTGAAATGTTAGGTCAGATTATATACTGACCATAACTTAGTGTTCTTGTATAAATTCTATAATTGACGATTATGCCCTTTTTGTTAATAAAATGTGATTTAGATATAATTAACATGCCAAACCTTTTCCTAATGATTTAATATATAAAATAAAATATTTTAACCATCCAAGGCTGGTCAAAATCTCAGAATCACATAAACATCGAAAATATCGTCAATTATCGACTTTTACGCTAATTCAGTGCATAGTATGGTTTAAAACCGTATTTAGCACCCACGACTTATTACCTACTGAAATTATAAACAATTTTTAATATTTTTACAGTAAGTATAAGTCATGAACTCAGACTTCCAATTATGTCCTTAAAAGCATATGTGAAATGACCAAAATACCCTTTCGGGGCATAGTTTGGCCATAAATAGTAAACCACACATATGTATGATATCCTACTGATTTGATATCATAAAATAAATATTTTTAAAGAATGTTTTAGACCAGAACATCAGTTTACTTTTAAACCTCCTTATTAAACCTCAAAATGATCAAATTACCCTTTCAGGACTTAATTTGGTTTTAAAATCTTTTTGGGCATATTTGTTGATATCCTATTGATATCATAACATATTTAAAGCATAATAACTTATGGAACTTGTACATGACTCATCCAGCTACCCGTTATGCATATACGCTTTCGGTACGGTTTATGTAACTAGTTTGCATAAATTAGCCGAAAGGGTTCAAATCTTATCATTTAAACTTCAAATTCAGAATGTATTTAGTTTACCCATATAATACAAGTCTCCATACTTGTCGGGTCTAAATTACATTCCAATCCGGTCATCGCTTAATCTAGCGTTTCATACCGTAAAACCTTCTTTAAACTAACCGGTCAAAGTTTACAACTTAAATAAGAACCGTTAGTAATCCGATAGGCTAATAAAACCTTCGTTCCAGAATAGAAGCCCTGGTAAAAGCTACTTGCACTAGTTTGATTAGATCATACGGCTGAGTAGACAAATCTTACATTTTAAGCTCAGGTAAATACTTTTAACTTATTTTCCCTTATACGGGCTTGGGATACGGAAAAATATTACCGCTTGGTCGGGTATGGAATCATTAATCGAATAGTGGTTAATTTATTGACATAACTCGTTTTAATCTATTTTGTTTTGTACATAAACCTTTGGGGGTTAATACGACCGTGTCCTGGATATCCTCGGCTCATTTCATTTGAAAATGGCCACGACTTAAGCACGGGGTGTAGGCATACACCTGACAGTTACGTACGTAAAAAGATATACCCACATGTGAGGATAACTCCCTGTGGGATTATATTAGTGGTGTGTCTATTAATCAAGTCTCCGCTTCTATCTCGGGCCCTGAACGTACGACAAACATATAAATCTGTATACAAGATTATTTTGTATAATTGTCCCAAGTTATAAAAGAATATTTGTGCCTTGTGCATTTAAATCAATCTTTCATAAATATTTTCAAAAGAGTCGGTTAATTGTATTTACCAGTGTAAACTGACGTATTTTCAAAAAGGCTAAGTGGCAGGTACTACTCGTAATTGGCTGGGGAGCTTCTGGGCGTTTATTAGAGAATCTTGCAAGTTCTTAATGCCTTAAGTCTGTTGAACAATGTTTTGTATTATATTTTAGATCCGCATGTGGATCCTTTCTTACAACCGTCTGTATATCATTTTACTCGTACTTTACACTTTCGGTTTGTAATAGTAATTTTACCCAGACTTCCGCTGTGCTATAAACTGTGTATATTTGACTATGATGATATCAGCTACATCACGATACTCCCCACCGGGCCCACCGGTAATATGTGGAAATTTCGAGGTGTGACAAGTTGGTATCAGAGCCAACATTGAGTTAATTAAACACTAGCCTTTTGTGTTTAATCTCAATGACACAGTAGCACATTCCTTGACTTCCGAGTCTAGGCAAATGACCTAGGATTAATCTTAATCTTATTTGGTTTATATTTTGCTTGTTCCTTGTTTTGACAGGATTACTTTGTAAACATGCCACCAAGAATCCGGGGACGAGGAGGACGAGGCAAGGCACCGATGAGAGGAATGAACGATCACGAAGCAGGGCCTTCACATAGGCGAACTCCCTCGGCGTCTTACAGCTCTGACCCACATGTGGATTGGAGAACTTACCTTGAACCAGCGAGAAGTTCCGTTTCGCTCAGTTCTTCGCCCTCTTACCATAACTCCTTTGGGCCACAACAAGAAGAAGAGCCTTAGGACTCGCACCACTCGCACCATTCCTTGCAACGTTCGGGTTCCCACCATTCTTTCCAAAACCCCACTCCTTATTTTCAGAGTCGTTTTAACCCTATTGACCAAATTGATGAACCAATGGGTCATAACCCATTGGGGCCCACATACCACTTTCCTGAATATCAGGACATGGACCTGGACGACGATCCAGATCCCGCCATGCCACCTTCTGGGACGCCTACGCATCCCATAGAAATTTTCAGCGGTTCTTCCTTTGTAGGATCGCCATACCGAGGCCCCGATATATGGGCCGAAAGATGGAGCACCTATAAGTGGGAGTTTACTCCCCCTCACCACTACTCACCACCACGACAGCGGACTCCTTCTAAGGATCCGCATTTTCAAGCGGTTACACCACCGCCACCACCTGCACCAGAACAACCTCCGCCACCTGAACCATCAAGGCGAAGGAGAAGCGCATGAATGTCCGTGCGAGGGGGTTTCCATTTTAGCACCCCACGAAATTCCACCAACTACCCTCCGCTCTATGAATACCGGCAAATGGGTGGGCCTTCAATCCCTGTGTCGGAAGTTGACTCTGCACCGGTCGCTTTCGCACCACCACCACCACCAATGGGTTATGAAAATCCAATCCCTGCTTACCCAGATACAACTGGGTACAACCCGTATGAGCCACAAGCTTACTCGGGTTATAACTACCATGCACCTGCCGTTGACCCATACATCGAGGAAGCAAACTTTAATGCTCTCTGCCCCTCACCTTTTCCACCCGCGTACCCAACTGGGTACCCTACTTATGGGTATCAATACCCGCCACCTTCACAACCTCAGCAGCAGCAGCAACCTTAACCACCACTTCAACAACCACAACCACAAGAAATCTTGCAAAGGTTGGAAGAAGTGGAACATAGGGTGGAAGATAATGATAGGAAGCACAACAATTTTATTAAAAGTCTTGCTAACCTTATCAAAGGAAAGAAGAATAAAGATCGTTAAAGACCCCTTATCCTTATTTTGTAATTTTCCTTTCAATTAAGTCCCGGTGTGGACATTTCTTTATGTATCTGTCCCTGCGTGGACAAGTTTATTTATTAAGACCCGTTTAGGGCATTTTATGTAATTTTTATTAATTTAATGAGATTTTTTTTCTTTTGGGATTACATTTATTATTGCATATACGTATATATTATGTCATAGATCAAACTATCGTTTCAATTTATAGTTGATCTGCTAATAAAATCTCACAAGACCGTCTTAATGGTATAACCTAGCCCACATGTCATTATAAGATATGGCTGTGATGGTAAAACCCTCTTAAGATGATAAATCCTTGTTAACATCTAAGAACATGTTAGCACTCTTGACAAATGTGGTTCGAGAAAATCACACTAGTCATCCTAATATTTGGATTCTTCCAATTCCTTATCTAGCCGAATGATCTAGAGAATCATGGCTAATATCATCAAATGAGATGATCATATTAAAGCATCCACTATGTGATGCCATTGTTTTACCTTCGGGCCAAACCATTTCAACTACATAACTAACGACAGTAGTAGTCTATGACTCCCTGTAAAGAAAGGTAAAGAACTATGTTCAAACCTTAAAGCCTTGATCTAATAAGATCATGGCTAATAATTTAAAAATGTCCCTGTGATAAGGCCTTTTGTGCCACCTTATTATCCTTAATGGTTTTAAAAACCGGGAATAACTATAATGAAAAGTTTAAATAAATATGATTAACAAATTAACTAATATGGTCTATTTTACCATGGTTAATGAATCACCAAAGATGATGATTCAATAATAGACCACTGAATAAGTTGTTGTCAATTGTTTTATAGCATTCAAGCTTCGCCATGGCTGACTCAGAAGAAGTTAATAATCATACTAATGAAAGGAATGATAACACAAGATTAAATGTAACAGGTGCTGATCTGCAAGCTATGATTGACAATGCTGTAACTAAAGCTGTTGGCAGAGTATTTGGAGGGTCAGGTGCTACACGTACCAAGACTCAATCAGTAGCTCATTCTAAGCGCCTCTAAGAAGGACGATTCTCAACATTCGTCAAATCAGAAAAGTCAACCGTCCAAGAAGATAGTGTTTGATCAGGAACCGCGTTCCAAGACTTGTTCTTATAAATACTTTGTCTCTTGTAAACCAAGAGACTTTACAGGTGAAAAAGGAGCCATTGATTGTATGAAATGGCTAGACGAAATGGAGACGGTTGTTGACAACAGTGGGTGCGCTGAATAGGATATTGTAAAGTTTGTTTCTCAATCCTTTAAAGGTGAAGCTCTGGCATGGTGGAAGGCACTGATACAGACCTCGGGGAAAATTCCACTTTATAATATGTCTTGGGACAAATTTGTTGATCTGATGAGAGAAACTTTCTGTCCACAACACGAAATAGAGAAGGTTGAAGCTGACTTTTTAACTCTAGTTATGAAAAATTTAGATTGTCCAACTTATGTTACTAGCTTCAACTCCATGTCTCGGATGGTACCTTATTTGATTACACCAGAGCCAAAGCATATTGCACGCTTTATTGGTGAATTGGCTCCATAGGTGAATGGTTATGTGAAGGCTTCAAGGCCTGCAACATACCGGTCGGCAGTAGATCTGTCTTTGTCCTTGACCTTGGATATTATCAGAAATAAGTCCGTAAGGACTACAAATGATGGGAAGAGAAAGAGAGAAGATGATAACTCACGACGTTTTGATAAGAAGGAGAAGGGTAATTCTGAGTTTAAGAAAAGTTATGGGTTTAAGAAAAACTCCAATCAGTCGGGTGAGAAGCCCTTGTGCAAGACCTGCAAGAAACACCACTTCGGAAAGTGCAGATTTGATTCGGAAGTTAGACCTTGTGGAATCTGCAAATCAAAGAATCATAAAACTTTGGAGTGCAAGGACTTGAAGAATGCAACCTGTTATGGCTGCAACGAGAAGGGTCACATCAAGTCCAACTGCCCGAAATACGCAAAGAAGCCCGAAGAGGCTAAAAAGACAAATGCTCGAGTGTTCCAAATGAATGCTAGAGAGGCAGTACAGGATGATAACGTTATAACAGGTACTTTCCTCATAAATGATATTTATGCTAGAGTTTTATGTGATTCTGGCGCAGATAAGTCATTTGTAGACAATAAATTTTGTAAACTGTTAAATCTGCCTATTAAAACTCTAGACATAAAATATGAGGTAGAATTGGCCGATGGTACCTTAGAAACTTCCTCAACAATTCTAGATGGATGCTTCATTTCCATTAGGAACCATTTTTTTCCGTTGTCTTTGTTGCCAATGAAATTGGCGGGTTTTGATGTAGTTATAGGTATGGATTGGTTATCCTTTAACCAAGCCCAAATTATCTATGCCAAGAAGCAAGTTATCATTAAAACCCCTTTCTGGTGAATCAATTACTGTTTAAGGAGATACACACCACAGATTGCCTGATCAAGTATCTATGCTTAAGGCATCCAAATGTTTGAAGAACGGTTGCGTCATTTACATGGCACAAGTGACTGTAGACGTGCCAAAGCCCAAGATAGAAGGTATCCCTGTTATTTCAGAATATCCAGACGTTTTCCCTGAAGAACTACCTGGTTTACCTCTCGACAGACAAGTGGAATTCAGAATTGATATTATACTAGGAGCAGCACCAGTCGCACGAGCTCCTTATCATTTGGCACCAACCGAAATGAGGGAATTAAGAACCCAGTTGGATGATTTATTAGAGAAAGGTTTTATTCAACCAAGCTCGTCCCCTTGGGGAGCGCCCATTTTATTTGTAAAGAAGAAGGATGGTTCGATGCGTTTATGCATTGATTATCGTGAACTAAATAAAGATACAATCAAGAACCGCTATCCGTTGCCCAGGATCGACGATCTGTTCTATCAACTACAAGGGGCAAGTTACTTCTCAAAGATCGAGCTAAGGTCAGGATATCATCAACTAAAGGTCAGAACCGAAGATGTACACAAAACTGCATTTAGAACAAGATATGGTCACTACGAGTTCTTAGTGATGCCATTCGTGCTCACTAACGCACCTGCAGCATTCATGGATCTCATGAATCGAGTCTGCAAGCTGTATCTAGATAAATTTGTCATTGTTTTCATTGATGACATACTTATCTATTCCAAGAGTTGAGCTGATCACGAGAAACATATCTGATGCATCCTCAAACTTCTACAACAGGAGAAGTTGTATGCAAAGTTCTCTAAATGTGATTTCTGGCTTCGAGAAGTCCAATTCCTTGGACATGTGGTAAGTGAGAGTGGTATCCAGGTGGATCCAGCAAAAGTAGAAGCAATTATGAATTGGCAAGCACCTAAGACTCCTACTGAAATACGCAACTTCTTAGGGTTGGCAGGGTATTACAGACGATTCATCAAAAACTTTTCAAGGATAGCTGCACCTTTAACTACTTTAACCCGTAAGAATGTAAAATTTGACTGGGGTCCCAAACAACAAGAATTGTTGGTCCCGATGATACAGGATCTGATCGTAGGAACAAGATGAATTGATTTCGTCTTAATATGCGGAATCCATTATGACGAATCACAGATTTGTGCAACACAGAATTCAACGTTTAACTGCTTGTCTGTTCGTTCTATTGATTGATCTGAAAGTCACAAAGATCCGGTAGAAGTACAGACTATCCGTGCGTGTCAAAAGTTCTAACAAAGTTGCACCGGACCTCCTATTTATAGATAAACTCAGGATACTAAGAAGTGTTGTACGTACGGGTGGGCTATCCATGCGTATGGCTATCCGTGCGTATGAGTCATCCGCGCGTATGACTTATCCGTGCGGATAAGTCATCCGTGCGTATTACCATACGTACGTATTGCCATGCGTGCGGATGAACTTGTCCCAAACAACACTTTCACATTCAGAACCTATTCCTGAGTTGTCATGCTAACTACATACATACATACATACATACAGACAATATACATAAGCACAGAATACAAAATATGACAACATGCTGACGGAAGCTACAGACGTTATGTACTAACAGACTCCCCCTCGGATGTAGCTGTAGTTCCTTCCAGCATAGTCTTCAATTCCTTCTGCTGCGTCTTCGTTCACGCGCTTTCTCTCTTCTTTTCTGTGCCTTTTCCTCCAACATTCTTTTTCGCTTTAGTCTTCCTTCAGTCAACCACCAATTTCTGTAGACAGGATCTCCATCACGCTTCCGATCCCACTTTGGAATTTTGTTTTCTTCAGATTCAATTGGTGTTTGATCTGTTGGAGGAACAATCCCCAATCTACGTTTTCCCAACTCAGTAGCTCTTTCAGCAATCTTTTTGGAACGTTGTTCACGCTTGTATTCTTTCAAGAACTCGTCAATCTCTAGATCTCTCCATTTTGTCTTCCAGTATCTTCCAGAGTTGATGTCTTTTGCGTAACAAACATCCACAACTTTTTGATATTGCAAAGCTTGCTCTCTATCAGGTCTCTCATAAACTATCTTATTGTAGAACAGACAATCGATATCTTTCTTTGAGCAATTTACAAGCCACATAGGATCTAACACACTGATCCTTCTTGCTTCTCCTGTGGACTTGTTATTTAAAGAGATTATTGCTTCAGCTGTAGTTTGATTGTACAACCACCCTTCAAACTCTTCCTGGAAATCTTGCTCCATTGCCCATAAAGGCATGTTCTTCAAGCAACTAGGAGGCTTGATATCCAGAGTAATATCTTTCTCACCACTTTCTAAGATTCTGACAATACGTTGTGGAAAGTGTGGTTTCCAATCAGGATATCTTTTCTCAGCTTGCAGCTTCACATAATTCCATAACCTTTGATCATGTTGTCTTACATCCAACCCATGGTAGAATTCCTTTATGTTCTTTGTTTTTACCAATTCATCTATATCCCACCAAGGCAAAGTTTTGATATCAGATAAGAACTCAAAATACTGTACTCCCTGTTCTCTTCTGATTGCATAAACTTTTAAGTCTTCCAAATATCCCCAAGAGAGAATATCACCCCAAGAGAGTTCTTTGTCGTGTGTAAAGAATTGAAGTGCTCTTAGTTTCTTTCTCTCTTTTGGCATGACTTTGTACCATTTCTTTCTCTCTTCAGCAAGATTTTCTCTCGGTATGGTATCTGGAATACCTTCTGTAGACACTTTCTCCACTATCTTTCTCCTGATTTCTTCTTCATTTCGATCTTTGAACATTTCCGACAATGAAGGAAATGTTTCATCAATCCCAGAATAATGAAAAACAACTTCATCATCAGATGAATCTGAAGCATCTTCAACAATTACTTCATTGTAATGGTCGGCTTCAAAGGCATATCTTGATTCTAAAACATCTTCAGAAGTTTCAGGAATCTCATCTTCAATATCGAATTTAAATTTCCCTTCTTGCAATCCCAATTCCTCTAACATCTCTTCCCTTGATCTTCTAACCTCAATCTCTTCCTGATTTTTATCTTGTAAGAAAATAATGGTAGGATTTGTGAGGTATACCTGATTCATGTGCTGCTTTCCAGAAGTAGAAATTTCTTGCTGATCATCATCTTCTTGTTCGTTGATCTGATCATTCAGAAACTCCTCAATCTTTTGTTCATCAATAGGATTCTTCACAATCAATCCTGAAGAACCTTGATCATCGTCATCATTCTTCTTATCATCATCTTTCTCATCATCTACATCTTTCTTATCATTGTCTTCTTCATCTTCATCAGCTTCATCATCATCAAGAAGATCTTCATCAGAATCACTGACTTCCTCTCCACGAGCCTTCTTTGCTTCTTTTCTCCTTTTCATAATTTTCATTCTGTGAAGAGCGTCTTTTACGTCGAGAGGCATTGTATATGCATCACCAATAAGTACAAATTGCTTTGTTTTGAATTCTAGTAGCAACACTTCTTTGGCCTTTTTCTTCTTTTGTTCAGCATCAACTCTACGAATGATTTGATCAGAATCAATGATTTGAGAAGGCTCTCCAACTAACATGAAATCTTGACCATGTTCTTGAGCAATTTGTTCTTCAGCAATTTCAGCATCAAACATTTCAACATCATCTTGACTTGAAGAGCCACCAGCTTCTTGAACATCTTCCACTATACTTTTGTTCTTTTGTATCGCATCCTCAGTTAGTCTTCGCTCTCTTTCAAGTCTTCTTTCTTCAACTTTTCTTACTTCAATTTCATTGTAAGCAGCATGAACATCCTTCTTCAAAAAAATTTCAACAACAGAATATAACATCTTGAGTTGTTCATCTTTCATCACTTTGTCAGCTTTCATGGCTTCCATCTCCAACTTCATTGCTTTCATTTCGTTTGAAGTAGATTCACTTATTTCACTTAGAAGTTGATTGAGTGTCTGATTTACATCTTGGAGATTCTTTATCTTCTCGTTTAATGAAGAAATTTCTGCCATAAGAGCTTCAATCAATTTAGCATTATTATCACCATCTTCCTTTGTTTTCTTCATGGTGTTTTCTTCATGAAAGATTATCACCGATCTGAGTTGATCATGAGCTTTCATTATTTTATTAACTTGCTTCAATAAAAGATCACGTTCGCTTTCAGCCTTTTCTTTTTCTTTTTCAAGATCTTTGACTTTCTTTGCCAGAACTCTCACTGCTTCGTTGTTGAATAAATCATCATCAAAATTCAGATCTTCCAATGGATCTCCTGAAGCAGATGGCATATGACTGAATAAATCATCTGAGTCTCTTGGACGTGAGGAAGATTCTGGAATCTCTATGTTTTCTGGTACTTTTGGAAACTTTGAATAAAAGACTTCAGCCTCAGTAACTTCAACGTAGTCATCATGACTAGTCTGCTTTTCGGCTTCTGTTTCTTGTGGTTGAGGTGATTCAACATGTTGAGTATCTTTACCATCATGTTCCTTTTGAACTTGACTTTCACCTTTTCTTGCTCGAACACTTCTTGGAATAAGGCCAGCTACAACTGTTTTTCTTTTCTTGATTTGTTTCTTTGGACTCTCAGGATCATAAGTTGAATCTTCTTCATCTGACCCTTTCTTTTTCTTTGGAGACCTTTTCTTCAACTGAGCCTTTCCTTTGCCAAGAGTAAGTGGATCAAGTTCAGATTCTGATATAGTGGTTTCAGAATCATCATCACTTGATAGATCTTGAACGACTCCTTCTTGATCTTTAACACCTTTAGCAGCATCCTCATTCTTCTTTAAGAAACTTTGAAGAGATTGTGATAACAATTCAGCTCCTTCTTGAATAACTGCTGAAGGTTCCAGAACTGTTTCATCTTTCAACTTGTGCTGCTGTTTTCCAGAAGACCCTGCAAAACAGATGTTTGACAAATTTATTAGAACTTTTCTCAATATAAAATTCTAATTTCCTTATGACTTCCCCTTTCACAATACCCTTTTTTACATTCTTCGGAATAGAAACTGCAGGGGACGTCTTTGGAGTTCTATTTCTTTTTCCATCCTTGATACACCACCATCTTGTATCTTTCTTATAGAACAAACTCATCTTGTCATCTTCATTATCAGAATTGCTATCTTCATGTCTCCAAGCATCATTTTCTGGAGCTATATAGTTTGGATTTGAAATTTTGCAGATCATTCTCTTTGCTCCAGGATTTGGACCTTTGATCAACCTGCTGATTGTGTCGGGTGTCATATGCCTCACTCCCAAAATGTCATTACTTCTCTTTTCTAAACCTTCAAACTGATCATCTATCAACATCTGGACAAACCTAGGATACATAAGGAACCTCTTGCTTCCATCCTTTACATTCTCAGACATGTGATCATAAATTACTTGAGAGATATTGTACGGTCTGTTCAGTACAAGACAAGCAATGATATTCATGATATAATCTTGAGTTTCATCATATCCACCCTTTCTGTGTGACAATGCATGAATAACACAATGAGCCATGAATTTATAAGCGTGACTGAAACTTGTCTTTTGCATCTTTCCATTTATACTACCAGCAAAACCCATTCTACACCATAAACCTTTTACAAGACGTTCAGAAACTATGGTTGGGTCACTATCATTGTCTCCTAAATTCAACACTCTCCTTATATCACCGACTGTCACTTTCATCTCCAAATCTACATCTCTACCATTCTCATCCTTCTTAGATACAGCAGAATAAATGGTTTTATCACTCTCTTGGTATCTTGCAGCACTCCAAAATCGTTTCACATGAGATTCATAAGCTACTGTCTTATCAGTTAAAGCCTTAGAGATTCTGCTTTCTCTTAAGAATTTCGCAACATCTTGAACTATTGTATTTTCGGTATACACTTCATCCAATACACAATAAATATTATGAGATTTATCCCAATCCTGCAAAAATTTTATTATTTTAAGAAATAATTTTGGGATCTCAAAATATTCTGACAAAGAAAAACTTGTTGTATGGTATGACACTTGAATGGTTATCCGTACGTATGGTTATCCGCGCGTATGACTTATTCGTGCGGATAAGTTGTCCGTGCGGACAACTTGTCTATGCCCCGTATTGCCATCCGTGCGTACAATCATGCCATTGCCCCCGGAATGCCATCCGTACGTACAACATGTCGTTGCCACTGATTGTCATCCATGCGTACAACATGACGTTGCCACGGATTGTCATACGTGCGTACATCCTGACATTGCCATGGATTGCCATACGTGCGTACAACCATGCGTGCGGATACAAGTCACAGATGTAGAACAGTTTATGAACATCAAAAATTTTCTATGGCAAAATCTAAAAATTGAACACAGATCTACACAGAGGATGTCAACACGATCAAAACCCTATTTTCAATGATGTCTAAAACTTCCTATTCACAGTTTAATTTCACAAAAACCTAGCCGACAATACGTACCGTTCAAACATCAGATCTATCAGATTTTAACATGTTATAACACAAATTAAACCGGTAAAACTCTAGATCTAATCATTCCGAACAAAACCCTATGATTTATTCATGACAAAACGAACTAACACAGGCTAGATCTAAGATTAAAGCTCCGAAAGAGAAGATACGTGATGAACAGATAACAAACAACGGATTATTGCAGATGTGAGTTAGAAAAACATACCTTTGCCATTGTAAATGTTGTGTAATCTAACGAAAACAAAGATCCGTGCAAAGAATTCCGAAATCAGAAAGTCAAAGTGCGAGTGAGAAAGAGTATTGTACGTGCGGATAACTTTGACTAACTCTTTGACCCTCTATTTATACTATCAACATACGCGTATTGTCACCCGGGCGCATTGCCATCCGTGCGTATGGTTACCCGTCCGGATGAACATCCGAATGAGGCACACTTTAACCTTTTTAATGGAAACTTTGATTTTTCTCAAATTTTTGTCAGATTTTAGAAATCCACTTAAGTTGCTTAGTTCAAATTAATGACCCAAGGAACTTAATTTGTCGACCAAGTCCAACTTAATGACCTTGGTTGACCTGAAACAAAACATACTGACTTTTGGAAATTTTGTTTAATCATCTTTCTGAAAAATTACAAGTATCACCTTAATGAACTTGTGTTTGACATTTTCAATTACAAATTAGTTATGATTAGCTCCAAACTCATCTTCCATCCCAGAAACTTCCTGCATTTTCTATCACTTTCGAATCCGAAGATCAACTCTCCACTTTGGTTTGTCGGAAAATAAAGCATAAAAATAAAATCTTTTTGGGATTTTTAATGAAGCAAGAAGACTTAGAAATTAAAAAAACAGAAATATAAGAGCAGTAAATGAAAACTATTTAGAAACATATTTTTGGTGAGCGTGTTAGGGAATCATATCAGCTTCCGACAAGTTACAAGTACCATTAAGCTTGATTTCATGCCAAACATTAAACAATTCACCTCGATTGTCGATATACTGATCCACTTAAATTCTTACACACATTTCAATCTGTTCAGGATACAGTTTTAGTGTTTTAGAGACTTAAACTTATACGTGTGTCCCACCTCTTGAATATACTCCCGTATCCAGAATCCCAATAATCAGTCTTACAGGCGAGTATACTACAATGATATCTGTACATAATTTAGGTATGCGAGGGCCGAGGGATCTCAGGTCGATACTTCCGTATACGCAGAGAGATATCAGCTTCGACTTTTCGGAATGTCCCCTTTAGAGGATCTTTTAGCTACAACAGCAGCGATTATCAATTTTATTGTTTCGGCATGCTGAGGGTTTATGCTGTGTTTCAAGCATTTGCAGAAAGTATTATCCAAGGACTAGGTCAGAACTACCGTTCAGCAGAAGTCCCAGAATAATACCCCAGACATCATTGAGAATAAAGACCTAGTATATCAGATTATGAGACCTTTCAAACAAGATTTCAGGGGTTACCTATATATTCAAGTAATGTTCCCCACGAAATAAGCAAGTAAGATTTTAGGTTTATATCCCGAACAAATCTACTAAATGTGTAAAAACCTATCGACACATCATCAGTGAGACTGTTTAACGCATTTGAACTTTCCATTTCTTTAGCATACTATAACCGTCTAGCTGATGTACTATCATTTTCCTTTTTTACACAAACTCTTTTTGAAATTTTATCATGTTTTTGGGTTTTTGAAATTTTCTAATGTTTTTGGCTTTTTCGAATTTTTTTATTGTTTTTGTATTTTTCTGAAAATAAAACTACTATCTCCCCCTAAAAACCAAAACTTCATACCGTTAAGTTTCAAAAGATATTTAAAGCGTGTTTTATCAAATGCTTTGGTATGTAAGTCAGCTTTTTGTTCATCGGTGTGGATTTTCTCTATTCGTATCAACTTCTTCTCGAAACAGTCTCGGATGAAGTGATGACGAATTTCAATGTGTTTTGTTTTAGCGTGATGAACAGGATTTTTTGTTATGTTAATTGCTGCCTCATTATCAATAAAGATAGGGGAGTTAAGAAATTGTAAACCGTAGTCTCGCATCTGTTGCTGGATCCACAAGATCTGAG
Source organism: Helianthus tuberosus (assembly GCA_030545235.1). Taxonomy (NCBI): domain Eukaryota; kingdom Viridiplantae; phylum Streptophyta; class Magnoliopsida; order Asterales; family Asteraceae; genus Helianthus; species Helianthus tuberosus. The sequence continues at coordinate 187,895,862 of CM060370.1, forward strand.
AGCAGCAGCTGCTAGCAGATACATATTCAGCTTCACAAGTGGATAAAGCGACAGAGGTCTGCTTCTTGCATTGCCAGGTGACCAATCGTGGTCCGAAAAACTGGCACCCCGCTGTTGTTGATTTAGCATTCACTTTGCAGCATCCGAAATCAGAATCAGAATATCCTTCGAGCATGAAGTCGCCAACTTTTGGATACCACAACCCCAGAGATGGAGTTCCTTTCAGGTAGCGTAGAATCCTTTTTACAATTACCATGTGCGAAGCTCTAGGATTTGACTGAAATCGAGCCGCGAGGCAGGTTGGGTACATAATATCCGGTCTTGATGCCGTCAAGTACATTAACGAGCCGATCATGGAACGATACAATGTTTCATCTACCTTCTCTCCGGTGAGATCAGGGTTTATCCCATGGTTCGTCGCTAATGGGGTGGACATTGGTGACATTCCTGACATCCCGAATTTCTCCAGAACATCATGAACGTATTTTGTTTGATGTATGAAAGTTCCCTCGGGAAGTTGATCAACTTGAAGTCCCAAGAAGAACTTCATCTCACCCATTGAAGACATTTCAAACTTCTGCTTCATAACTTGTTCAAAATCTTTGCAGAGTTGTTCATTTGTAGACCCGAAAATTATGTCATCTACGTAAATTTGGACAATCAGAAGATGCCCGTCGACTTCTTTTGTGAAAAGAGTGGCATCTATCTTTCCTTGAGTGAAGTGGTTGGCTAACAGATGTTGAGACAAGGTCTCATACCAGGCTCTCGGGGCCTGATGTAAGCCGTACAACGCTTTGTCAAGGAGATAGACTTTGTTTTTATGAATTGGGTCGGTGAAGTCCGGTGGCTGTCCGACATAAACCTCCTCTTTCACCTTGCCATAGAGAAACGCCGACTTCACATCTAACTGAAAAACTTTAAATCCTTTCCACGATGCGAATGCAAGGAAGATTCTGATTGCTTCAAGTCTTGCGACAGGGGCATATACTTCGGTGAAATCTATCCCCTCCTGCTGACTGAAGCCTTGGACAACGAGTCGAGCTTTGTTTCGAATGATAACTCCTCGATCATCCCTCTTGCATTTAAACACCCATTTGGTATTAATCTTCCGGTGACCATCGGTCAAATCTACTAGCTTCCATAGGATGATAAGAAAGCGTTCTTGGCATCACCTCGCCTGAAACATCTACCTCGCTTTCCAGATTTGTGACGTTTTGATTAGCAACTTGTTCACTGACTGGAATAGTTTGATTTGAAAACTGGATTAGCTCCCCCTCAGAGTCTGAATCATCATGATCGAATATTGGTCTGTTTTCAGATTCTTGATTGTCATTCTCTACCGTCTGATTTTCTTGAGCAACATCATTTTCAAATTGTCATGTTCTCCAGCATTGCTTGGACCCGCCTCATCATCATTTGAAGCTTGTCGTTTTCGATAAGTTTCTGCTGGAAACCTTTCATCTTCATACTCTCTTAGAATATCCAACTCATCAAAGAACTCTGGTTCTTCCTCCATGTTGAAGGACTCCCACAAAGTATCATAATTGAAACGCCATGAGTCGCCAGGATTCCGTGGAGGCATTGTATGACCTTGACATTCAACATTTTGAGCTTCAATAATCCGCTTCAAACTTGGAACGAAGACTCGTCGTAATGGACTTGCATAACCTATGAATATTCCTTCAATACTCTTCGGCCCATACTTTCCAAAAGGCTCTAGAATAGTACAGGGTGACCCGAACGGTTCAAGATACTTCAAATTAGGTTTTTGGTTATTGATCAACTCAAAGCATGTTTTGTTAAATTTCTTGACAGTGAGAACTCTGTTGAGCGTATAGCATGCGGCGGAAACTGCTTCTGCCCAGAAATTTATCGGTAACTTTGAATCAGCAAGCATTGTTCTGGCCGTTTCGATTAGCGTCCTGTTTTTACGTTCTGCGACTCCATTCTGTTGCGGAGTGTACGGAGCACTAAACTCATGCAAGATACCTCTTTCATCACAATATTCTTCCATCTTGTTGTTCTTGAACTCAGTACCATTATCACTTCTAATTTTTCTGATACGCCTTTGGTACAAGTTTTCAATCTTTCTGAACAACCCCCTCAAACTGTCAAACGTTTCTTCTTTCGACTTCAAGAATAATACCCATGAAAATCTGGAATAATCATCAGTAACCACAAGACAATAAAGTCCTCCTGTAATACTTTTGACATTCACAGGACCAAATAAATCCATGTGAAGTCTCTCCAAAGGTCTTGAGACTGAATTGACTTGCTTTTTGGGGTGTGACTTTTTCTTTTACTTGCCTTTCATGCAGCTAATGCACTCTTTTTCCAGATGAAAACCTTTAATGTGAACTCCTAGAACCAAATCATTATGCACCAGATGATTCATTTTACGAAGATGTATGTGCCCCATCTTACGATGCCACAACTTTGATTCTTTCTCCGTTGCTCTAGAAACAAAACAATGTGCTTGACCCGTTGTTGTAGTTGCTACAGTCATGTCTAAAACATACAAATCATTCACTCTAGGAGCTCTCATGATAATCCATTCTTCAGGAATAACAAAGCCTGGTTTCAAAATCAAACACTCTTTGTCTGTGAAGTGAGTAGTATACATCCGGTGACAAATCTGCGAGATACTTAGCAGATTATTTTCCAGCTCAGCAATGTAGTTAACTCTTTCAAACGTGACAATCCCGTTGGATAACGTTCCTTCATCAACAATTCTACCACCTTGCTTACCCGCGAACCCTACATAACCTCCATTGATATTTCTGACATCATACAGTAGCGCTGTCTTTCCTGTCATGTGCCGAGAAGCTCCACTATCCATAATCCAACGTGAAACGGATCTCGGAAGCTCCTGCACATGTCAAAAACATTTAATGAGATTTTGATGCTACCCAAGCCTCTTTTGACTCGGGTAACTTGAAATTAATGTGAGTTGTTTTAGTGTAAAGTGGCGGAAAGTTTTTATCATTCATTTTAAGGCTTTCAGCAGTTCCAACTTCAACCTCTTTGAATAAGAAAAATTCATCTTTTTGAGGTTGACCAGCTGGTTGATTTTTCTTCACCACATACTTCTTATCAGAAGTCGATTTTTGTTTCTCATAAAAATTCAAAGGTACATACATCTTCTTGGTTGAAGATGATGATTCTTCAGTTTCAGACACCTTTGGTGAATCTACTTTCTTTTCAACAACTTTTGGCTTCCATGTTTGTTGAGGTGATGCAACCCGTTGGTAAAATTTATCATTTCTAGATGTCGAATTCTTAATAGGTTCAGTTTTGATCTTGGTGTTTTCCTTTTTCAAGACATTTTTCTCAACAATCAATGGAGCCTTTCCTTTCACAACATCTCTCTTAATAGAATTCTTCACAGTTTCAGTCTTAGACTTCAAGTTGGTACACTTTCGTGCAATATGTCCAACTTGATTACATTTGAAACATGTTCGGGTGTCAACTACCCGACTTGAGCCTTCAAACTGAGGCTGTGAGGCCTTCTTTTCAAAGAACTCTTTGTTTGATTTTAAAAAGATTTCAGACTCCTCATCAGAAAGTGAACTTGAACTGTTCACAAACACCTTTTTCACGACAAACTTCTTGTTCTAAACATTCTTTCTCTGATAATTCTTACCACCCTGATATCATCCCGACCATTTATTTTGATTATTGTTAGAAAAACGTGGTGGAATAACATGTTTCTTATAGTAAGCTTTATCTTTCTCAAAATTCATTTGTCTCTTTGTCTGTTTCAAACCGTCTACTTCAGACAAATCAATTTCAACCAGTTTGAAAACATTCTTCAATTTGTTCACATTAACATTCTCCAGAGGAAACTCAAAGTCTAAATACAACTTATCAGAACCAGACATCTTGTACATCACAAGACCCGGTTCATCATTTAAGTTGTTTTTAGATTTTGGTTTCGAAATGTAATTGTTCAGAAAACATTCTTCATCTTCAGTCGAATCACTATCCAAGACACTTTCAGCCATGCCTTTTATGATCTCAGTTTGAACGCTGTCATCGGATGATGATGAAGAAAATGTCACATCAATTGATTCTGGCAGTTTTATCTCATTTGTTTCAACATCATCATTAACCAACCCTGATTGCTTCTTTGAAAAATTGTTTAGAACAGGTGGTGGAACTTGATGAAACCCCACCCCAGTTCCATCACAGTATACATCTTCACCAGCTTTGGTTTTTCCAATTGGTTTTGGAACAATGTGTTGCAAAACAAAGCTTGCAGAGCTGTAACTGTTCAGTTTCAGATTAATACGCTCATTCTCAATCTTAGCTTCTTCAAACTGAAGCTTCAATTTCGCAATTTCATCAAGTTGTTGGTTGATTAACTCTTCTTTTACCCTAAGAACCCCTGATAGTTAAAGATTTTCTTTCGTTGTTTTACCATTTCTGTCATCAGAATCTTTAACCGTTCGCTTTAGCTTCTCAATATTTTCAGAAATTTTACGATTTTCAAGAATCAACTTTTCGTTCTCTTTTCTTATTCTTTCTATGTCATTTTTATCATTTTCAATTTTCTCAGCTAATTCTTTTGATCTATCATTCGAAGCTTTCAGCATTTTGTCACGGTTTAAGATTTGATTCTCAACACTTTTGACTCTACTAGTCAACTCTTCAATCTTCTTACCACTGAGGTAAGTGATTGTACTACAAACTTTGCACTCTTTCATGCAATTTTTGCAGTCATTTTCAGATTTATCTTTCTTACCTGACTCAAGTATACCATTTGAACTGACCTTGTTTTTGGACTCAGTTCCAGAACTAGAAACTACCTCAAGTTCTTTTGCTGCAAGAACTTTTTCAGCCATCTTCTTCAAGTTTTCAGCCGTTAACTCTTGTGATATATCAATGATCCCATCATCAGCATTCTTTGACTTTGGCTTCTGTTCTGCTTCTTTGACTTTTTCTTCTTTCTCTACTTGTTTCTCATCACCACCTCCCCACCATTCTCTTTGTCTAGCTTCTTCTTCCTCGGCAAATTGTTGAGTGAGAGCATCAACACTAATGGAATCTGGGTCAACTGCAATGTTTCCTTGTGGATCAAGGTAACATTCTCTGTCGGCATCCCACCTTTTTGCTCTTTTAGCTTCTCTGTATGTGTTATAAATTCTGCTCATTCTGGTTTGGGCTTTCATTCTTCGGTTGACGAGCTTTTCTTCTTCAGTTCTAATGTCTTTAAAAGGAATAATCTTCGTCACGAATGCATAACCCACTGCATCTTCCTCTGTTAGCAGTTCGCTCCAATCAAACCCTTCATCATCATGAATCACAGCAAGAGCTCTAGATTTTTCTTTGTTGTCTTCAACCTGCTTCAATCTAGGCGGCTCAGATTTATTCTGGTGATAAATTGCTCTCTTGTAATAATCATCTCTGAAAGGGTTCTCTGACTCATCAGCATATGCGTTTCTGCATTCTCGTTTGAAGTGACCTTTCTGCTTACATTTGAAGCATGTCACCTTGGATTTATCAAACCCTAGCTTGGTAGATGCACCACCAATAGTCTTCCTGCCGGTAATTTCCATGAAACGTTGTGCTCTACGAACAGCACTGGCCATAGCCCAACGAATATCGATCAACTCCATTTCCTCGGGATCAATCTGATCATAATCTTCTTTCGTCAGATTGGTATTACCTATCTTCCCGGCTACTAATCCTTCATACGAATCTAACACAGATGCTAGAAAGATCATCTGCTGTTTGGCCGACTCCTCATCAAAATTCTGAGCATTCTTCAAATCCACCGCAATGTTGCACGAAAACGCGTTGTTTGGAACAGATTGTTGTTGACTTGAAGAATTTGAAGAAGATCCCTGACTTGGAGTATTGGATGAAAAACCTCCATGAAAACCATTGTTTGAACTTGGACTTTCTTTACTTGAAGGATTTGAATTTTCAGCGGAGAAAGCAGTTCTTGGAGAAACATTCTTGGGAATCATACTCTTTGGATAGTACAACTCCATGTTTTGTTGGTATGATGAATGATTTACTTTGTGAGTTTTCTTTATCTCCAATTCATGACTCTCGAGTCTTTCAATCAGCAAGTCGACAGTCAGATCTTCAGCTTTGATTATATTCTTTAACATCAGTGCATAGTACTGCCAATCCATCTCTTCTGGTAGTGAATCGAACAGTTTGTCAACTAGCTCCTCCTGAGAATAGAGAATTCCGTGCCTCGCCAATTCCAACTTTAAGTTCCCAAATCTTTCAATCATTTTACAAACAGATTCATTTTTTAAGCATCCAAACAAATCAAACTCTTTTCTCAGCAATTTCTTTTTGTTTTTGACTATTTCTGCACTTCCTACACATTTTTTATTTAACTTTTCCCATAGATCTTTTGCGTTTGTGTATTCAATGAGTGAAATAATGTCGTCTCTTACGGACTGGTGAATCAAAGCGATGCATTTTTGTTCAGCTACAAAGTTCTCTACGGCTTCAGTTTCTGACAAATTTTCACAATCTTGTCTTTCTGCAACATAACCGTTCTTTAAGCTCTTCCAGCTCGGATATGCGAATGCTTTTAGCCATTCATCGAATCTTTTTGCCCACCGATTATATTCTTCGATTGCCATTAGCTTTGGTGGTTTGTTGTAGGTACCATATGCGCTTTCAACACTTAGGGCATCGGATAAAGTTTTCTTCGGGTTTGGATTATCATTTGAATGGTTGGAAGTATCGTCTCCGGAATTACCTGCGAAAGCATACATCTCACTGAAGGGATTCATGAATTCTTCCATTTTCAAATACCTGAAACAATTTTCAAACACTTAGACAATTTTTACAAATTCTAAAACTTTCAAACACTTGAACCGGATAGTTATCCGTCCGAGTAGGAATACGGATGGTGACAAAGTTTATCCGCACGGACGGTGATCCGCTCGGATGGTTGTGCGTACGGGTAACTTTGACCTTTTGACTTTTCAGGTTATCCGCACGGGTTGTAATCCGTGCGTGTAACAATGATGATGTCAGCAAACAACATTCAGTAACTAACTAATCCAATCCGTTAGGACAGCTGTCCGCACGGGTGAATGACGTCATCAAATACGAACAGCTAAACATGATTTTCGATGAATTTGATCTAGATTTAGGTTGAATCTGATTATGAAACTAAGTAGGATTATACTTTGAATGATTGCGAATCAATTGATATCAATTTTAACAAATTTTAACCGTAGATTCTTGCTCAATTTTAAGTTTTTCTGATTTTATGGTGACGAATGAAGAACAAATGTAAAAACTAAGTAGATGTAGAAGAAATCTGTCAAATTTCCGGTGAAATTTGAATCAAATCGGCAACAGATGTCAAATCTTCGGTGAAATTTGACTTTGATCGGCGAATAAAGCTTGAATTCCGGTGAATTCGGTGTTGTTGATCTCGATTCAGCTCCCTGGATGCTCTGATACCACTTGTTGGTCCCGATGATACAGGATCTGATCGTAGGAACAAGATGAATCGATTTCGTCTTAATGTGCGGAATCCATTATGACGAATCACAGATTTGTGCAACACAGAATTCAACGTTTAACTGCTTGTCTGTTCGTTCTATTGATTGATCTGAAAGTCACAAAGATCCGGTAGAAGTACAGACAATCCGTGCGTGTCAAAAGTTCTAACAAAGTTGCACCGGACCTCCTATTTATAGATAAACTCAGGATACTAAGAAGTGTTGTACGTACGGGTGGGCTATCCGTGCGTATGGCTATCCGTGCGTATGAGTCATCCGCGCGTATGACTTATCCGTGCGGATAAGTCATCCGTGCGTATTACCATACGTACGTATTGCCATGCGTGCGGATGAACTTGTCCCAAACAACACTTTCACATTCAGAACCTATTCCTGAGTTGTCATGCTAACTACATACATACATACATACAGACAATATACATAAGCACAGAATACAAAATATGACAACATGCTGACGGAAGCTAAAGACGTTATGTACTAACAAGAATCCTTCGAGATTCTCAAGCAGAAGTTGAGCAATGCTCCTGTGTTGACATTGCCGTAATGGATAGAAGAGTTGGCTGTTTATTGTGACGCATCGCACACTTGTATGGTTTGTGTGCTTATGCAAAGGGGTAAGGTAATTGCCTATGCTTCCCGACAGCTGAAGATACATGAAAAGAATTACACCACCCATGACTTAGAATTGGGTGCTGTTGTATTTGCACTTAAGTTATGGAGGCATTACCTGTATGGCACCAAGTGTGTAATATACTCGGATCATAAGAGTCTCCAACACTTGTTTAATAAAAAAGATCTCAATATGAGGCAACGTCGTTGGATGGAAACTTTGAATGACTACGATTGTGAAATTCGCTACCATCCTGGTAAAGCGAATGTAGTCTCAGATGCTTTGAGCAGAAAAGAAAGGATTAAACCTATACGGATTAATGCCAAGAGTATTGAACTAAAGAACAGCTTGAATGAAAGGTTGTTAGCAGCTCAGAAGGAAGCTATATTGAAAGCTAACTTTCCAAATGAGAAGTTAGGTGTAACTGCTGATCAATTGTCACTTGGCAAGGATGGAATCCTCAGATTGAATGGTCGAATCTGGGTTCCAATTCATGGAGGACTTAGAGACGTAATCCTCCAAGAAGCTCATAATTCTAAATATTCAGTTCACCCGGGCAATGATAAAATGTATCAAGATCTGAAAGCAAATTATTGGTGGATAGGCTTGAAGAAATCCATAGCTACACATGTAGCTAAATGTCTAACGTGCTCTCAGGTTAAAGTCGAACATCAAAAGCCGTCAGGTTTACTGTAATAACCTTAACTTCCCACTTGGAAGTGGGAAATGGTAACTATAGATTTCATTACCAAGTTACCAAAGACAAGACATGGACATGACACGATATGGGTTATAGTTGACAGACTGACTAAGTCAGCTCATTTCTTACCCATCAAAGAGACGCATAGCTCCGATAAACTAGCCCAACTGTATGTGGACGAGATTGTATGTCTCCATGGAGTGCCAGTATCTATCATATCCGATAGTGATACTAGATACACTTCTCATTTTTGGAAAAGTTTCCAACAATCTCTAGGCACTCGTTTGAATTTCAGTACTGCTTATCATCCTCAGACAGATGGGAAAAGTGAGCGTACGATTCAAACACTTGAAGACATGCTTCGAGCTTGTGTTATTGACTTAGGTGGAAGTTGGGATGTGTGACAACCCTCACCAAACCAGGTATCCGTACGACTTAATTAATAATTAATTACTGCTTAATTACTGTGCTTACTTGAAATTGTGGATAAACTGCTATTTGAATACTGATACATGTACTTACTTGCATCATACCTTATTTGCTGTCACCCTACTATTTACATACAGAACTGTAGTGACAACCGTGATGCACAAAAGCACTGTAGCACAATAACGGATAACCTACTAAACGTGCTGTTATAGCCAGCACCAGGCAGGTACTGCCTCTAAGGCTTGTAAGAGCCAGAGATAGTTTGCTACACTAGTAGAGAGTGTAGTGATATAAGGGTTGTAGAACTGCGTAACTAGGAATGAGATTACAGTGACCAGATGTGCCAAAAACGTACTTTAGGTACAAAATTCAGCACTTTAAATGAAAATTCAGCACTAAGCTAACTAATAAAGTGCCAAATCATGGGAAAAATATTACTAGATACTTTCCAAAGTGTCGGGAATAAGTTGTGTCACTAAAAATAATATTAACGACACTTTAAAGCTTTGTTAAGCGCTTTAACGGATCTCTATCCAACCGAACAACCGGACTATACCCGGAACACAAAAATATTGCCATTTACACTATTTTTCTTTTTCTAAGCCAGTTAGGGTCCCCGAGTACCCTAACACCCGTTACAACTTACTACACATTAGTAACCGGGTTAATCCCTAAACTAACTAAATTAACCTAACTAATACCTAATGTTTAGTTGGAAATGAACTAGATTACCCCCCCCCCCCCCCAAACAAACCATCCCCAAGGGGACACCTCATGTCCTTCATTTGATTAATTTAATTATACTTGTCCCATATCAAGAAAGCACAAGATCCATTGGTTAAATGTGTTGGAATTGTCTATAAGTAGGACCATTAAACCATCATAAGCATCTAACACTCAAACTCACTACAACACACTCCCTCTCCTCTCTTAAGCTCTCGGCCGAACACCCCCTATATCATCCATCCATTTTCGAGTTTTGATCTTGCCATTACAAGATCATACAAGGGTTATGGATCGCGTATAAGGAAGCTTGGTGCACTCGGATTGCGAAGGACCTCGCTACATTGCTTTTATCCACGCATTTTTCGACTAGTTTCTTCCCTAGCCTCGAGCTAGTAGTAAGTTGCTTGAAACACATTCTTGATCCATTCTAAAGTGGTTAAAACGATATATGACGGTTAAAATTCATGAACATGCAAAATGATATGAAAAAGTCTACTAAAATGCTAAAAATGTTGGTTAATAGCACAAGGGTTGTGTAAATCTTGTAAGAATTGTTTTGTGTGATTATTTAGTGCCGATCTATGTTGTGGTAGCTCGGATCATCGTTTAACCCGGATTGGTCATGATCATGGATCATGACATAGAGCTTGTTTAAGTGTAACAAGGGTTAAGTGATGAAACTTTACCACACGAGAAACTTGAACTTGTGTAAAAACGATTTTACTTACGAAGTGGTGTTTAAAACTAGTAGATCTACGGATCTACAAGCGGTATTTTCAAAGGACCAAGTGTCAAGGAAATCTTATTTTCTAAAACCGGATCTTACATGAACAAGAATTATTTTTAAACACACAAGTGTATAAGCACTTGTGTAACACTAAGTTTCGACAAAGAATTTGTTCTGTCAAATTTTACAAGAAGTTGTAAAGATGGAATTTCTTTAAAAACAAAGTTTTTTACGAAACCGGGTTGGTTTATATAAAGATCTACTAAAAGTAATGGGAATTACTACAAGTTTTTGAGTAAATCACAAGTTCATGTAATTTATGCGATTTATATATATTTTGACTAGTTGATGCTTTGAACATTGTTTTGATTGAGTGAGAAAATGGTTCGTTTGATTTGTAAAAGAAAATGATACGCTTGAAAGCGTGGCCACCTCCAGTTACAGAGGAAACTCTGGCGAAATTTTTCCAAAAACCTAACACTTAGAAATATTATCACTACAAGTGTCAGAAATACATTTTTAACGTGTTTTCGAATTATAGATTTCGCCATGACTTTATTACAAGATTTCTAATTATCGGAGGTGGGATTTTCACAAAATAAAACTTGATAAATATATATTTGATATATATATATATATATATTTCATAACAACACTTGTGAGATTTTTATGATTATTTTGTGAACTATACAAACATTATTTTTTTTTGGGTAAAAATAATATTACCGAATGATAACGATTCCAAAAATTAATACAATCGCCTTCATAATTAATAATAAGTTACAACGGTATAATTATTACCACCCGATCTTTAAAACGTAACTTACGCAATTCAGAAAATACTAATGAACGCGTATTTGTCAAGAATATTATTTTGGAAAATTGTATGAAATAAAATATAGCATTTTTGGGAAGAATGATTATATTTTGAAGTAAGAAATAAAATATATTAAGTGAGACTTAATAATGTATTTCGAATGTTACGAACACACATGTATTAAATCCCCCATCCTTGGGAAGGAGAATAATTACCAAGTATTTACAAAAATATAAACACGAAATAGTTGTCTAACTATTTCCCAAAAACTTAAACCTTAAGCTAAGGCACGGCCGTCCGTCTAATAGATTTAGTACGTGTAGGTCGTCGCACAGCTACTTGATCAGGAGGTATACTTGGTAGAGACGCACCACTGTGAGTTCATGTCCCCCTTTTTCTCTTAACTGTTTTCAGTTTTCTAAACTGCGGGGGTGAAATACATGTTACTATGATTACGAACTTTTACTTACACTGTATGATTAGCTAAGGAATTCATTACCTAGATCATGTGAATGGGTAGGCTATTATCGTAAGACCATTAATCCTTGTATAAGGACCGAGAGGCATGAGTGATAGATCTATCGGGTGTTGCGAGCCCCACACATGAGCCAGCGTGTGGCTGCATGTGGTGACTATGTCGTTCCACCGGAAGGACCGGTATGAAATTCGCGTTACAGGTTTGAGTGCTTCCTAGGCCATTTCACTTATTAATGTATTAGCTACCCATTAATTGATCTCTTTTCCTTATTGCTACATACCAGGAATTTTCATACATACAGACATTTTACAAAGGTTTTACTTACTCACTTACACATGAACTCGCTCAACATTATTGTTGATTTTTCAACTTACATGTATTTCAGGGAGTTAAAGGATCTGGCGCGGTATGACACGTTTTCCCGCTGCACTAGTTTCGAGGTCATCCGAGTTTAAGGGATGTGACTTTTGCCTGGACGAGTCACAGTTCTTAAACTGCGTTTATTTCTTGTTGGTGTTGTGTCTTTTGAACACTGTTTATGTTTGTTAGGATGTGATATCCGTTAAGACAATGTTGTGGTTCTTTACTCTTCAAACTTATTTTAATGGATGATCTTGCATGGTTTTATTTTCATATAGCTTTGTTATGATTAAGCTATGGTATTAAGAAGTCACACCAAATTAACCACGCTTCCGCAAAGCCAGGGTGTGACAGCTTGGTATCAGAGCTCTGATCATAGCGAACTAGGATTCCTTCTCGAGTCTAAACTATGATCACTAGGGCTCTCACGAAAACATTTTTACACTGCATACCACTTAAGTCCAGATCCAAAACTTTTTACAAACAAATGTTGAGCACATTTTATTTATTATTTATAGGCTCAGTCTGGGAGGCTGAGGCTCGGTCTAGGGGGCCGAGGCTCGGTCTGGGAAACCGAGGTAGTTGGCTAGTGGGACTAGGAAGAGCAGTCTGAGAGGCTGGGAGAATTTGGCTAGTGGGACTAGGAAGAGCAGTCTGAGAGGCTGGGAGAATTTGGCTAGTGGGACTAGGGAGAGCAGTCTGAGAAGCTGGGAGAATTTGGCTAGTGGGACTAGGAAGAGCAGTCTGAGAGGCTGGGAGAATTTGGCTAGTGGGACTAGGAAGAGCAGTCTGAGAGGCTGGGAGGCTAGTGGGACTAGGAGAATTGTTTGATTGCTTACTTGGTGACTAATGTGCTTGTCTGATTATATGATTGATTATTTGTGCATATTTGTGTTTATGATACAGACACCATGGATTCATCAGGCACTGGTGAATCGGACACCACGGACCCTAGACCCATAGTATCAGACGACTTAGAGTCTTCAGAGCACGAGGTCCACACATCAGATGTTACCAGCACAGACGAGGATGACTTTCAGCCCTTTGCGCTACCCGACGCTGTCGATGAGCCCGCTAATGGTCCTTTTGCTGGGTACCTACCACTCGTAGAGATCCCTGCTCCCATACCTTTGGCCGTTTATCCTGCTTACGATATGCTCCTCGACGCCGACGCTGACGACGACGTCGATCCGTTTGATGATGAGCCCCTGGAGGACGATGTTGAGGGCGAGGCCCTTCTAGCTGACAGTGGTCTTTTGTTACTCGCAGATGCCCCAGTTGAGGAGTCACCTGCACACTCACCCGCTCCAGACTCCTTCGAGTCTGTGGCCTCCGCACCGTCACACACTCGGAGCGCACAGCACTATTCACACGGTTCAGATCCTGACAGGGCATCATCTGCTGTCTCTGCTCCTAGAATGGCTTTTGATCACGACCTCGATGAGGATTCAGACCCTGTTTTTCGCCCCTGGATTTGACCGGACCAGGAGATAGAGTTCATCCACTTGGATCAGCCTATGGTTGACCCAGTAGACCCAGTTGACCCTGCATTCGCTGATCATGCGGATTTTGATATGGAGTTCGTTGATCCCGAGCCTGCCATGGCCCTTGAGCCAGTAGCTGCTCCTGACCCAGTGCTTGAGCATGACCCTGCTCATGCTGGCATACCCATTGATCCTGTGATTGCTGACCTACCCATTGATGATCACCCTGCTGATGCACCACTACTGGAGGGTGACCATGTTATTGCTGCTGATCATGTTGATCCCCCACTTATCGCTGTTATACCTGCTGACTCTCTTGTTGCACCCCACCCTGACCCTGTGCCTGTACAGTTCGATCATGCGCCTTTTGCAACCCAAGTTGATCCTCGATACGCGCACACCCGAAATGGGTGGATAGACGATGACAATGGTTACCCACCTTTCGAGTTTCCTGTGACGCTCTCTTGTGGCCCCTGTTCCAGTTCCTATGGATGCACCTTTGCTACCCACACTTACCGCTGATAGCCTCCACACCGTTACATGACCCGGAGCCTGCACTCGAGCCAGCTGCTACACCATTTGGGTCAGCTTGATGTTGCGCCTGCTGAACCTACACCTTTACGTGATCCCGACCCTGGTTCTTTTTGGTCTGCCATACATTGCACCCCTTATATCTACCTGCATCGGCCAATCTCCTCATTTGTGAGATGTTCGTTTTTACACCCGAAACCGCTGACATTGCTCCCTTCCCTTATGCAGACCATCGTCCATTGCGCCAAGATGCCTATAGCTTCCTTTCGGAATATAACCATACCTCGAGGAGGTACTTCAGGTCAGCACCCGCATAACGATTCATCTGCTACAACAGCATATTCCCAACTGCACAGGTCGCACCATTTGCTACATTCACCTCTACAACGTCGGACGAGCCATCTCGGTGATTCCTATTGTACATTGTGCTGAAGTTAGACCCTTACATTATAAAGGCCACACGCGAGATGAGTTGCTCTTGTAACATCAACTACCGTTAAGGATATGAGTCACAGAATGTTGGAGCTTGAGCTGACACCACAATTGACAACTTTAAATGCAAAACATTACATAACCAAAAACATTATTTGAGTGTCTACATCACAAGACAGCATATTGTCTAAAAATTTTATGTAAAATACCACGTTCTCCAGCCGGTCTATCACCAGCATGCTTTGATCCGCCGCGTGCATCAAGACTCCTCTGTGCTCTTGACCTTTGTTCTTTCACCATCCCCGGGATTCCGATGTTCATTTCTAAACTATCAAGCGGCATAGCAAATGATTACTTCAACGTATATACAAGCTCGAGGAGGGACTCACACACGTTAACAGTATACTTTTCTTTCCTCCTCCACCTCAGTCACCAGTATAGTTGATTTCTGGATTACTTCTGACCACGTAGTAGTGATGCACTAATATACTTGTTGGACAAGGGTAGGGTGACCCTGAGTCCTTTCTGATGTGATGCATTTTGGTAAGACGCAATGATTGTGGCCGGTGGATAATGAAAGGCCGATCATCTTTAAACACGCAACAATACTTATGACTAATGACCGACGAAAAATATCGTCGCTATGCTCACTAAACACGTTGATGATCTACATATTTGTGCTATAACTATAATACCACATGTTTACTTGCTACGTTCCTATTTGCAAGCTGTGCTATAACCGTGAGGATATGTGATTAATTGTTAAACAACTGCGTCTTTACGTAAATGTAATATACCTATGAGGTCTTATTCGTTAAATAGAGACTTAGGTGCTCATGTCCTTACTAAGACCCGACCTAACCGACTTTCTTCTCAGAAGATGTTGACTCGAGGGAACACCGATACCAACAACCCTCTGCCAACGACAGAGGCGGAATTTCAAGAACGCCTCGTGCAGTTTATCGCACAGTATGAGGCCCAGCGCTCCAAACGCAACGGAGGTACTTCAGGAAATAACCCACCCAACGGCTGAACCTACAAGCAGTTCTTAGGCTGCCAGCCCCTACATTTCGACGGCACTAGGGGTGCCGTAGCCTTCGTACGCTGGATTGAGAAGACGGACACTGTTTTGTGTGCGAGCAAATGCGCCCCAGAAGATCAGGTCACGTACATTTCCGGGCTGTTCCGAGATGGGGCTCTGTCATGGTGGAAACTTCAGGTTCAGACAATGGGCGAGGCTGCTGCATATGCTTTATCATGGGACGAGCTGAAGGAGCTAATGCATAAAAAGTACTGTTCGAGAACAGAAAGCCAGAAGGTAGAAACCGAGTTCTGGAACTTGAAGATGGAAGGTCCAAAAATAGCTGAGTATGTGGAGAAGTTCCAAGTTTTGTCGCGTATCGTTCCTTACATGGTAGATCCGGAGTTTAAGAGGATTGAGCGTTTCATTTGGGGATTGGCACCCCAAATCATGAGCTTGGTGACGACGTCAAAGCCTGCAACGATCACTGAGGCCATCAATCTAAGTGTAGCCTTGACTGAAGAGGCAATCAGGACGAACAAATTTTCAACCTCTGAGGAGAAGAAGGAGACTCATGTAGAGTCATCTGGGGACAACAAGAGAAAGTTGGCAAATTTCAAACAGGGTACCCAATCGAGTAGCAACAATAAGGCCAAAAAGAGAAAAGAGTACATGGGTAAGCTACCTAAATGCGATAGGTGCCGACGTCATCATAATCCGGAGGTAAAGGTCGAAATGGCTGTAGAGGAGAGTGTGTCTGACCATGGCATGGACACGGTGGCAGCTGAGCTCTCTCGAGCTCCTGGATGCCCTGCGTGTGTGACTCATGCTGAGCTACAAAAGACATCAAGACGTCCTCGATAGTGTATCCCCTGTGAAAAGCATGGTAGGGGTCAGTAGGTGGCATACCAGAGTCTGGTGCCCAAAGAAACGGCTCACTAGTGGGGTCAAAAGGTGCCACGTGAAATGGGGCAACAGCGGGTGGAACAGATGACATCTGAGGCATGAAAGGGGTAGGCATCGGTACATGCCCAAAAGGATGGGCTGAAGAGCCCTCTCCAGGCCTCGCTGGAGGTACAAACTGTGGAACCTGAAAGGAAAAATCAACACGTCGTGTAACAGGGATCTGAGGGGGAAAAGGCGGTACATCCTCATCAGCAGGTATCCAACCATGCTGTGCATGCTCATCTGGTGGATCCATGCATGCCGCGAACAGTGCATGCTCGGGCTCCAGTGGAACAGGATCAGGTGGGGGAGCAACAACAGGGTGAACAGGTGCAATGTGCTCAACGGGTGGGTTAACAGGTATAGCAACAACGGGTAAAGGATCAACAGGATCAACAATGACATGATCGCCCTCCATCAAAGGAACATCCACGGGGAGATCATCAGCAACAGGCTCAAGAGGGATGTCAGCATGTACTGGGTCATGCTCCGGTATAGGGTCTAGAGCAGCTGCCTGCTCTGGAGCAATGGCAGGCTCGAGGTCATCAAAAGCCATCTCGAAACCAAAATCTGGGTCGATAGGATCCACTGGGTCAACAGGGTCTGCTGGATCCTCCATAAACTGATCCATGGGAACAAACTCTAAGTCACGATCTGGGTCGAACCCTGGGGGAAACATAGGATCGGAATCCTCCACATCATCGTGGTCGAAAATGAAACTGGGGATGGGGGCAACAGAAGATGCCTGATCAGGATCTGACTCATGAGAGAAGTGCTGCGCACTCTGGATGTGTGAGGGTACAGAGGTCACAGACTCAAAGGAGTCTGGGACTGGGGAGTGAGCAGGTGACTCCGCGGCGGGAGCATCTGCGATCAACAAGGGACCATCAGCAGCAGGAAGGGCCTCGCCCTGAGCATCCTCCTCGGAAGGCTCCTCCTCAAACATATCGACATCATCCTCCTCGTCGTCGATAGGCAAAACGTACGCAGGAAAAGCAGCTAAGGGTATAGGAGCAGGGATCACTGCGAGTGGTAGATCCCCGGCCAAAAGACCATCTGCGAGCTCGCCAGCACCGTCTGGTAATGCGAAGGGCTGGAAATCGTCCTCATCTGTGCTAGTGATGTCGGACGTGTGAACCTCGTGCTCCGATGACTCAAGGTCGTCTGAAACGATAGGCCTAGGGCCTGTGGTGCCTGAACCACCAGTGTCTGTAGAATCCATGTGTCTGTAACATATACACAAACATGCACAAACAGTCAATCATATAATCAAATAATCACATAAGTCACCAAGTAAGCATTCAAATCATTCTCCTAGTCTCACTAGCCTCCCAGCCTATCAGACTGCTCTTCCTAGTCCCACTAGCCAATTCTCCTAGTCTCACTAGCCAATTCTCCTAGTCTCACTAGCCAATTCTCCTAGTCTCACTAGCCAATTCTCCTAGTCCCACTAGCCAACTACCTCGTTCTCTCAGACCGAGCCTCGGCCTCTCAGACCGAGCCTATAATAAAGAATAAAATGTGCTCAACATTTGTTTGTAAAAGTTTTGGATCTGGACTTAAGTGGTATGCAGTAAAATGTTTTCGTGAGAGCCCTAGTGATCATAGTCTAGACTCGAGAAAGAATCCTAGTTCGCTATGATCAGAGCTCTGATACCAAGCTGTCACACCCTGGCTTTGCGGAAGCGTGGTTAATTTGGTGTGACTTCTTAATACCATAGCTTAATCATATCAAAGCTATATGAGTTAAAAACATGCAAGATCATCCATTAAGTTTTTAAAACCAAACAAAGTACCATTGTTTTAACGGGAACATACCTTAACAAACACAATCTTGTTCAACAGACATTACAACTTAAACATAACATAAACATGGTTTAAGGACTGTGTCTTGTCCAGGAAAGAGACACATCCCCTAAACCCCGGATGACCTCGGAAACTAGTGCAGCGGAAAACATGCCATACCGTGCCAGATCTCGTTAATTTCCTGAAATACATGTAAGTTGAAAAATCAACAATAATGTTGAGCGAGTTCATGTGTAAGTGAGTATGTAAAACACTTGTGAGTATAGTAATAATCGTGGTATGTAGCCAATAAGGGGACTTGTGATCACCAATGGTTTGCAAGGCCACTGATATATGTGAAGTGCAAATAGGGAGACTCAAACCTAGCAGATTTCGCCACGGCATTTGTATGTGGACAAAGTCACCCCAAGGTCCGTTTCTAGTTTGGCCTGGGGCTGGGCTCGCTACACCCAGATAGATCTACCGCTCCTGTCCCTCGGTCCCGACATGAGGACTAATGGCCTCATATTGCTCCTACCCACTCACATGATCGGAATAAAACACCTCCTTACGCTAACCATACCGTATATAAAGTACTTGTAAACAAAGTAACATGTATTTCACCCCCGCAGTTAAGAAAACTGAAAACAGTTAGAGAAAAGGGGGACATGAACTCACAGTCAGTGCGTCTCTACCAAGTGTCTCCAAATCTGAAAGCTGTGCGACGACCTACAAGTGCTAATTCTATTAGACGGACGGCCGTGCCTTAGCTTTATAGTTTAAGTTTTTGGGAAATAGTTAGACAACTATTTCGTGTTTACATTTTGTATATACTTGGTAGTTAATTTCCTTCCCAAGGATGGGGGATACAATACATGTGCGTAAGTTACGTTTTAATAATCGAGTGGTAATATAATTACCGGTGTAACTTATATATTCGTGTGAAAGCGTTTGTATTATTTTGGAATCATTAACGCTTGTAAATATTATTTTTACTCTAAAAATAATATTTATGTATCTTCACAAAATAATCATAATCAGTGTGTGAAAAAAATATATATTTATCACGTTAAATCTTGTGAAAATCCCACCTCCGAATTTATAGTAAATAAAGTCATGGCGAAATTTATATTTCGAAAATATGTCAAAAATAATTCTAACACTTGTTGTGTAAATAATTCTAAGTGTTAGGTTTTTAGAAAAATTTCGCCAGAGTTTCCTCTGTAACTAGAGGTGGCCACGCTTTCAAGCGTATCATTTTCTTTTAACAAATCAATCAATCAATGTTCTCAACATTATCAAACAACTTTTCAACATTTTAACTAGTCAACAAGTATGTAAATCGCATAATCGTATGAACTTGTTGTTTTTCCGCAACCATAGTGTAAAACCCTTTTATATTTGTAGATCTTTACATAAAGTAACTTTGATCTCGTAAAAACCTTGTGATTAGAGAAATCCGTCTTTACAACTTCTAGTCATTTTTCCCAAAAATAGTTATTTGTCGGATCTTTTCATTTCACAAGTGTTTATACACTTGTGGTTTATAAAATCATGTTTGTTTGTGTAAGATCCATTCTTTAGAAAACATGATTTATTTAGTGTGTGGTTCTTTGAAAATACCACTTGCAGATACGTAGATCCGCTAGTTTTAAACACTATTGTACATGCTAAATCACTTTTACACAAATAAACATTTTTACACAAGTTCATGTCTCTTGTGTGGTGGAGTTTCACCTTTTAACCCTTGTATTAACCCAAACAAGCTTATGTTAAGATCAACGATCTTACCAATCCGGGTTAAATGGTGATCCGAGCTACCACAATCATAGATCGGGTCTAGATAGTCACATCTTTCAAGTACTACAACTTTTACACAACACATATGTTATTAACCACCATTTTTAGAGTTTTTACTAGACTTTTAAGCACCAAAATGTATGTTGACGATATTTAACCGACAAAAATCCTTTTAACCCCTTTAGATAAGTTCAAACAAGAGTTTTAAGTGTTATACCTCTAGCTCAAGGCTAGGGAAGATTCTTGATGGAAAATGGGTGGATAAAAGCTAACGAAAGAGGTCCTTCGTGTTCCGCTTGCTCCGCGGCTCCTAATACGTGACCTTTATCACTTGTATGATGATGGAATGCAAGAACCAAGCTCGAAAATATGATGAGGGTAAGAGTGGGGTTCGGCCGAGAGTGAAGGGAGAGCAAGAGAGAGAGTTGAAGTTAGTGTTATGTTGTGATAATGAACTCTCATGCTTAAGTATTGTTTTATAGGCAAAAGTGTGATTATTGTCCAAGGGATTATGTGTTAATTAGATACTAGACAATCTTGATTAAAATAATCAACTTTAGTACTCTTGTGTTCCCCATGGTTGGGGCCGATTACAATGGGGGGGGGGGGTATCTAGTTCGGTCACAACTAGATTAGTTAGGTAACTAGTTATGTTAAATAGGTTAGTTAAGTGTTTAACCTAGTTAGTTAAGTATAGCGTGTTATGACGGGTGTTAGGGTAATCAGGGACCCTAACTGGCTCAGAAAAAGAGTAATAATAAAAATAACAATGTTTTCATGTTCCGGGTAAAGTCCGGTTGTTCGGTTGGATAGTAATCCGTTAAAGCGTTACTAAGGCTTTAAAGTGTCGTTATTGTTACTTTTAGTGACACAATTTAATTCCAACACTTTAGAAAGTGTCTAGTAGTATTTTCCCCATATTCTGGCACTTTACTAGTCAGCTAGAAGCTGGTTTATTTATTAAAGTGCTGTGTTTTGTACTTAAAGTACGTTTTAGGCACATCCGCTCAGTGTATCTTATTCCTAGAGACGCAGTTCCACAACCCTTATATTCCTACACTCACTACTAGTGTAGCCAAATATCTCAGGCTCTTACAGGCCTTGGAGGCAGTGTTTGCCTGATGCTGGCTTTATCAGCATGTTCAGTAGGTTATCCGTGTATTGTGCTACTGTGCTCTTTGTGCATCATGTTTGTCACTAAGGTGCCGTATGTAAATAATGTAGTGACAGCAAGCAAGTATGATGCAAGTAAGTACATGTATCAGATATCAAGTAGCAGTTCATCAGCTAGTTCAAGCAAGCACAGTAATTAGGCAGTATTTAATCATTAATTAAGTTGTACGGATACCTGGTTTAGTGCGGGTTGTCACATTCTCCCCCCGTTAAATAAATTTCGTCCCGAAATTTAAGTTCTGCTTGTAGAAGCAGGGTTTTTAGGAAAAAGGTGGGGGTATTTCTCTTTCATCCGGTCCTCACGCTCCCAGGTGAACTCAGGACCATGTCTGGCATTCCAACGAACCTTGACGAGCTTGACACTGCTCCGGCGGGTCTTGTTAACCTTCCAATCTGTGACCTCGACAGGTTCTTCAACGAAGTGGAGCGTGTCGTCAATATGAATCTCGTCGATGGGAATGGCAACGTCAACTTGAGTTGGACTTTTCTTTAGATTGGATACATGAAATGTATCGTGAACACCATTCAGTTCAGCAGGTAGGTCCAACTTGTATGCTACTAGTCCTATTCTTTCCAGAATTCTGAAGGGACCAATGTAGCGCGGATTTAGCTTCCCACGCTTTCCAAAGCGTGCCACCCCCTTCCAGGGTGATACCTTCAATAAAACCATTTCTCCAACTTGGAAATCCACATGCTTCCGGTTTGGATCCGCATAGGCCTTTTGCCTGTGGCGAGCTGCTTCGATGCGTTTAAGAATTTGCGCAATCTTGTCTGTTGTCTCTTGGACGATCTCAGGACCAGCAAGCTGCCTATCACCTGCGTCAGACCAACAGAGGGGTGATCGGCACTTGCGTCCGTATAGGGCTTCAAATGGCGCGACACCAATACTGGTGTGGTAGCTGTTGTTGTATGAGAATTCAACCAAAGGTAAATGTTTGTCCCAGCTACCGCCCAAATCCATAACACATGCTCTCAGCATGTCTTCCAAAGTCTGTATTGTTCGCTCGCTCTGGCCGTCAGTTTGCGGATGGAACGCAGTGCTCAGATTCAACTGTGAGCCAAAAGCTTCTTGGAAGGATTGCCATATCCTTGACACAAACCTTCCGTCTCTATCAGAGATGATTGAGAGAGGTACTCCATGGCGTGCGACAATCTCTCTTATGTATATTTCCGCAAGTTTACTAGTACTGTCTTTCTCTCTGATTGGCAGAAAGTGTGCGGACTTTGTTAGGCGGTCAACTATCACCCAAATCATGTCATGGCCTCTTGGCGTTCTTGGCAATTTTGTAACAAAATCCATTGAGATTTGTTCCCATTTCCACTTGGGAATCTCAGGTTGTTGCAGCAGCCCTGAAGGCTTCTGGTATTCCGCCTTTACCTTAGCGCACGTTAAACATTTGCTCACGTAGACAGCAACGTCGCCTTTCATCCTAGGCCACCAATAATAATCCTTGAGATCCTGGTACATCTTATCCGATCCAGGGTGGATAGAGTACCGTGACTTGTGAGCCTCATCGAAAATAACCTTCCTTAAATCACCAAACAGAGGAACCCAAACCCTTTTCTCAAAACATAATGTTCCTTCCTCGTTTGGTACCAAAAGCTTCTCCATCCCACGGAGATATTCCTCTTCAAGATTCTTTTCCTTGAGAGCTTCCTTTTGTGCTGCACGAATGCGCAAGGAAAGATCGGTTCGTATGATCATTTCCAAAGCTCTAACCCTTATGGGCTTGATTCTCTCTTTACGACTAAGGGCATCGGCGACTACATTCGCCTTCCCTGGATGGTACTTTATCTCGCAGTCGTAGTCGTTTAGCAATTCAACCCATCGTCTTTGCCTCATATTCAACTCCTTCTGGTTGAATATATGCTGTAGGCTCTTGTGATCTGTGAAGATTGTGCACTTCGTACCATAAAGGTAGTGTCTCCAGATCTTTAGTGCAAAAACTACTGCGCCAAGCTCCAAATCGTGGGTGGTATAGTTCTTTTCATGTACCTTCAGTTGACGCGATGCGTAAGCAATAACCCTTTGGCGTTGCATCAACACGCATCCCAATCCTTGGCGCGATGCGTCGCAGTATACCACAAAATCATCAGTACCTTCTGGTAGAGCTAAGATAGGCACATTGCAGAGCTTATCCTTCAGTATCTGGAATGCTTCATCCTGTTTGATTCCCCAATCAAACGTCTTATCCTTCTGGGTGAGGAGCGTCAAAGGTTGAACGATCTTTGAAAAGTCCTCAATGAACCTTCGATAGTAGCCAGCCAAACCCAAGAATTGTCGAATCTCGGTTGGCGTCTTTGGCGTTTCCCAATTCTTGATCGCTTCGATCTTCGTTGGATCCACGTGGATTCCATCTCCATTTACCACGTGCCCAAGGAATTGGACTTCTCGTAGCCAAAATTCGCACTTGGAGAATTTGGCATACAGCTGTTCTTTCCTTAGCAGCTCCAAAATAGCTCTTAGATGCTGTTCGTGCTCGGCCTTTGTTCTTGAATAGATCAAGATGTCGTCGATAAACACAATCACGAACTTGTCCAAGTACGGTTTGCAAACTCTATTCATTAGGTCCATGAATACTGCCGGTGCGTTTGTCAGACCAAACGGCATAACAAGGAACTCGTAGTGTCCATAACGAGTTCTGAAGGCTGTCTTCAGGATACTTTCCTCTTGTATCCTTAACTGGTGATATCCAGATCGAAGATCGATCTTAGAGTAAAAGCTTGAACCTTGAAGTTGGTCAAACAGATCGTCGATTCTTGGCAGAGGATACCTATTCTTGATCGTCAGCTTGTTTAACTCCCGGTAGTCAATGCACATTCGAAAACTACCGTCCTTCTTCTTGACAAACAGGACCGGAGCTCCCCAAGGCGAGAAGCTTGGTCGGATAAAACCCTTGTCTAACAACTCTTGGAGTTGTGTCGACAATTCTTGCATCTCAGACGGAGCAAGTCTGTACGGTGCCTTAGCCACAGGCGCGGCGCCTGGAACTAAGTCGATGCGAAACTCTACTTGTCTCTGGGGTGGCAGTCCAGGTAAGTCTTCGGGGAAGACTTCTGGATATTCCCTCACGACAGGGATGTCTTCGATTCTTGGCTCAACAGCCTTCTTATCCACAATGTGTGCCAGAAAAGCAACACATCCTTTCTGCAAACACTTCCTTGCTTTCAAGCAGCTGATAATCCTCAACGGCGTCTCACGCTTTTCTCCATGAACCACAATGGTCTCACCATCATCGGTTGGGATACGAACAACTTTCTCGTGACATACTATCTCAGCCTTGTTTCCTGATAACCAATCCATTCCTACCACCACGTCGAAGCTTCCCAACTGGACTGGTAGTAGATCCAAAGTAAACTCACGTTCTCCTAATTCAATCACACAACCTCGGATAACTTCATTGGCTTCTACTAACTTCCCATTGGCTAATTCAATCGAGTAAGGAATATCTAACTTACTAGCGGCTAGACCAAGCATACTCTTAAACTCTAATGATACGAAGCTATAATCGGCACCAGTATCGAATAAAACGGATGCATAGCGTTGATTGATAGGGAACGTACCAGTAACAACATTGGGGTCCTGGCGCGCTTCCCTTGCTTCGAGTTGGAATACTCTTCCGCGGGATTGGTTTAAGTCTGGGCAGTTCTTCTTAAAATGCCCAACATCACCGCAGTTAAAACATCCAAGTTTTCGACCACTTCCGGCGCCATCCCCAACTTGCTGGTTGTTTTGGTTCGCATTGTTGACTCCGTTCCCTCCATTATTTCCTTGTGAGCGATTACCAATACCACCACGGTTAATATTCCTATTCCCATATCCTCCCTGGCCTCCTCGGCCAGCACTAGCCCAACAGGAATCTTTTGAGTGGCCCAGCTTTCCACATGCTTCACATACTTTCACATTACAATGGCCAATATGATGGCGTTGACAGATATTACACTTGGGTTGGGTGCCCTGATATCCTTTCCCTTTCTTCCCATTACCAGCTGATCCTCCTTTCTTAACCGCCACACTGGCGCCTTGCTTGAAGTTTGAGAACTTTCGTTTGTTACCACCTGATGACTCGACGTGAGTCTCTGTCTTCTTGGTCTTGATCTCATCAAACTTGTTTAGGCGAATCGCCTCCTCAGTGAGGGCTATGCTCAAATCAATCGCCTCAGTAATAGTTGCAGGCTTGGATGAGGTCACCATGCTTATGATTTGAGGAGCTAATCCCCAAATGAAGCGCTCGATTCGCTTGTATTCTGGTGTAACCATGTAAGGGACCACTTGAGATAAGTCATGGAATCTTTGAACGTACTCCGCTACCTTTGGACCGTCCATTTTCAAGTGCCAGAATTCAGTCTCCAACCTCTGGATTTCTGCGCGGGAACAGTACTTTTTGCGCATAAGTTCTTTTAGTTCGGTCCAGGTCAGCGCGTAGGCAGCAGCTTCGCCTAGTGTCTGTACTTGTAGATTCCACCAAGAGAGGGCTCCATCAAGAAATAGCCCTGAGATGTAGGTGACTTGCTGATCCAGCGCACACTTGCTCATGCGAAGTACAGACTCGGTTTTCTCAGACCAACGAACAAAGGCGACAGCACCTCCTGTGCCATCAAAGTTTACGGGCTTGCAGTCTAAGAACTGCTTGTAGGTGCACCCTGCACGTACGTTATAACATATGAACGGCATTAGCATTATTGCCAGAGATATCCAATTAGGTCACGGTATGTCTTAATGGCGTAGTATTACCGTGAGGTGGATTATTGTTGCCAGTGTTGCCAGAGTTACTTCCACTCGTTCCTCCTTGAGAGGCAGCATATTGAGCAATGGCAGCAGCAATAACTTGCTGGAGTTCTGCCTCATTAGTAGGCATCGGCGTTGGGTGTTTTGGCGGCATCTTTTAAAAGATGGTTTACGTTGGTCAGGCCATAGTAAAATGTACGTATATAGTAATAGTAATAGCACATAACATCTCATGTTATCAATACATCACAAATATCAATCACACAACATCCCATGTCATAAAAATACACATAAGCAATCAAGTGAATCAGATATGATGAGAATACTGCGATTGCCATATATCGAAACCACATAGTAAGTGTATCAGTACATCATAGTGTCATACAATCATCCATCAACTAGGGGCTACATCACCCCTGTCCAAAAACTACATCAATCAGTGTCAATACATCAAATACAAGTCAACAAAAGTCAGAATCAACTGTGGTCTCAAAAAATACTGTGCAATCCAACAATCGCCGTCTTCTCATCCTCGTCTACCCAAACAGTACTGATGAGCTCTATACAGATGGTGGTGGAGGAGGGGGAAAGTGGGTGTAAAACAAACGACGTAACTGGAGCCAGTCCTCCTCCTGGGCTCGCTGAGTACGAATAATAGAGGCAACCTGCTGCTCTAGTGTAAAGAGGCGAGCAGCATAATCCGGAGGTAAAGGTCGAAATGGCTGTAGAGGAGAGTGTGTCTGACCATGGCATGGACACGGTGGCAGCTGAGCTCTCTCGAGCTCCTGGATGCGCTGCGTGTGTGACTCATGCTGAGCTACAAAAGACATCAAGACGTCCTCGATAGTGTATCCCCTGTGAAAAGCATGGTAGGGGTCAGTAGGTGGCATACCAGAGTCTGGTGCCCAAAGAAACGGCTCACTAGTGGGGTCAAAAGGTGCCACGTGAAATGGGGCAACAGCGGGTGGAACAGATGACATCTGAGGCATGAAAGGGGTAGGCATCGGTACATGCCCAAAAGGATGGGCTGAAGAGCCCTCTCCAGGCCTCGCTGGAGGTACAAACTGTGGAACCTGAAAGGAAAAATCAACACGTCGTGTAACAGGGATCTGAGGGGGAAAAGGCGGTACATCCTCATCAGCAGGTATCCAACCATGCTGTGCATGCTCATCTGGTGGATCCATGCGTGCCGCGAACAGTGCATGCTCGGGCTCCAGTGGAACAGGATCAGGTGGGGGAGCAACAACAGGGTGAACAGGTGCAATGTGCTCAACGGGTGGGTCAACAGGTATAGCAACAACGGGTAAAGGATCAACAGGATCAACAATGACAAGATCGCCCTCCATCAAAGGAACATCCACGGGGAGATCATCAGCAACAGGCTCAAGAGGGATGTCAGCATGTACTGGGTCATGCTCCGGTATAGGGTCTAGAGCAGCTGCCTGCTCTGGAGCAATGGCAGGCTCGAGGTCATCAAAAGCCATCTCGAAACCAAAATCTGGGTCGATAGGATCCACTGGGTCAACAGGGTCTGCTGGATCCTCCATAAACTGATCCATGGGAACAAACTCTAAGTCACGATCTGGGTCGAACCCTGGGGGAAACATAGGATCGGAATCCTCCACATCATCGTGGTCAAAAATGAAACTGGGGATGGGGGCAACAGAAGATGCCTGATCAGGATCTGACTCATGAGAGAAGTGCTGCGCACTCTGGATGTGTGAGGGTACAGAGGTCACAGACTCAAAGGAGTATGGGACTGGGGAGTGAGCAGGTGACTCCGCGGCGGGAGCATCTACGATCAACAAGGGACCATCAGCAGCAGGAAGGGCCTCGCCCTGAGCATCCTCCTCGGAAGGCTCCTCCTCAAACATATCGACATCATCCTCCTCGTCGTCGATAGGCAAAACGTACGCAGGAAAAGCAGCTAAGGGTATAGGAGCAGGGATCACTGCGAGTGGTAGATCCCCGGCCAAAAGACCATCTGCGAGCTCGCCAGCACCGTCAGGTAATGCGAAGGGCTGGAAATCGTCCTCATCTGTGCTAGTGACGTCGGACGTGTGAACCTCGTGCTCCGATGACTCAAGGTCATCTGAAACGATAGGCCTAGGGCCTGTGGTGCCTGAACCACCAGTGTCTGTAGAATCCATGTGTCTGTAACATATACACAAACATGCACAAACAGTCAATCATATAATCAAATAATCACATAAGTCACCAAGTAAGCATTCAAATCATTCTCCTAGTCTCACTAGCCTCCCAGCCTCTCAGACTGCTCTTCCTAGTCCCACTAGCCAATTCTCCTAGTCTCACTAGCCAATTCTCCTAGTCTCACTAGCCAATTCTCCTAGTCTCACTAGCCAATTCTCCTAGTCCCACTAGCCAACTACCTCGTTCTCTCAGACCGAGCCTCGGCCTCTCAGACCGAGCCTATAATAAAGAATAAAATGTGCTCAACATTTGTTTGTAAAAGTTTTGGATCTGGACTTAAGTGGTATGCAGTAAAATGTTTTCGTGAGAGCCCTAGTGATCATAGTCTAGACTCGAGAAAGAATCCTAGTTCGCTATGATCAGAGCTCTGATACCAAGCTGTCACACCCTGGCTTTGCGGAAGCGTGGTTAATTTGGTGTGACTTCTTAATACCATAGCTTAATCATATCAAAGCTATATGAGCTAAAAACATGCAAGATCATCCATTAAGTTTTTAAAACCAAACAAAGTACCATTGTTTTAACGGGAACATACCCTAACAAACACAATCTTGTTCAACAGACATTACAACTTAAACATAACATAAACATGGTTTAAGGACTGTGTCTTGTCCAGGAAAGAGACACATCCCCTAAACCCCGGATGACCTCGGAAACTAGTGCAGCGGAAAACATGCCATACCGTGCCAGATCTCGTTAATTTCCTGAAATACATGTAAGTTGAAAAATCAACAATAATGTTGAGCGAGTTCATGTGTAAGTGAGTATGTAAAACACTTGTGAGTATAGTAATAATCGTGGTATGTAGCCAATAAGGGGACTTGTGATCACCAATGGTTTGCAAGGCCACTGATATATGTGAAGTGCAAATAGGGAGACTCAAACCTAGCAGATTTCGCCACGGCATTTGTATGTGGACAAAGTCACCCCAAGGTCCGTTTCTAGTTTGGCCTGGGGCTGGGCTCGCTACACCCAGATAGATCTACCGCTCCTGTCCCTCGGTCCCGACATGAGGACTAATGGCCTCATATTGCTCCTACCCACTCACATGATCGGAATAAAACACCTCCTTACGCTAACCATACCGTATATAAAGTACTTGTAAACAAAGTAACATGTATTTCACCCCCGCAGTTAAGAAAACTGAAAACAGTTAGAGAAAAGGGGGACATGAACTCACAGTCAGTGCGTCTCTACCAAGTGTCTCCAAATCTGAAAGCTGTGCGACGACCTATAAGTGCTAATTCTATTAGACGGACGGCCGTGCCTTAGCTTTATAGTTTAAGTTTTTGGGAAATAGTTAGACAACTATTTCGTGTTTACATTTTGTATATACTTGGTAGTTAATTTCCTTCCCAAGGATGGGGGATACAATACATGTGCGTAAGTTACGTTTTAATAATCGAGTGGTAATATAATTACCGGTGTAACTTATATATTCGTGTGAAAGCGTTTGTATTATTTTGGAATCATTAACGCTTGTAAATATTATTTTTACTCTAAAAATAATATTTATGTATCTTCACAAAATAATCATAATCAGTGTGTGAAAAAAATATATATTTATCACGTTAAATCTTGTGAAAATCCCACCTCCGAATTTATAGTAAATAAAGTCATGGCGAAATTTATATTTCGAAAATATGTCAAAAATAATTCTAACACTTGTTGTGTAAATAATTCTAAGTGTTAGGTTTTTAGAAAAATTTCGCCAGAGTTTCCTCTGTAACTAGAGGTGGCCACGCTTTCAAGCGTATCATTTTCTTTTAACAAATCAATCAATCAATGTTCTCAACATTATCAAACAACTTTTCAACATTTTAACTAGTCAACAAGTATGTAAATCGCATAATCGTATGAACTTGTTGTTTTTCCGCAACCATAGTGTAAAACCCTTTTATATTTGTAGATCTTTACATAAAGTAACTTTGATCTCGTAAAAACCTTGTGATTAGAGAAATCCGTCTTTACAACTTCTAGTCATTTTTCCCAAAAATAGTTATTTGTCGGATCTTTTCATTTCACAAGTGTTTATACACTTGTGGTTTATAAAATCATGTTTGTTTGTGTAAGATCCATTCTTTAGAAAACATGATTTATTTAGTGTGTGGTTCTTTGAAAATACCACTTGCAGATACGTAGATCCGCTAGTTTTAAACACTATTGTACATGCTAAATCACTTTTACACAAATAAACATTTTTACACAAGTTCATGTCTCTTGTGTGGTGGAGTTTCACCTTTTAACCCTTGTATTAACCCAAACAAGCTTATGTTAAGATCAACGATCTTACCAATCCGGGTTAAATGGTGATCCGAGCTACCACAATCATAGATCGGGTCTAGATAGTCACATCTTTCAAGTACTACAACTTTTACACAACACATATGTTATTAACCACCATTTTTAGAGTTTTTACTAGACTTTTAAGCACCAAAATGTATGTTGACGATATTTAACCGACAAAAATCCTTTTAACCCCTTTAGATAAGTTCAAACAAGAGTTTTAAGTGTTATACCTCTAGCTCAAGGCTAGGGAAGATTCTTGATGGAAAATGGGTGGATAAAAGCTAACGAAAGAGGTCCTTCGTGTTCCGCTTGCTCCGCGGCTCCTAATACGTGACCTTTATCACTTGTATGATGATGGAATGCAAGAACCAAGCTCGAAAATATGATGAGGGTAAGAGTGGGGTTCGGCCGAGAGTGAAGGGAGAGCAAGAGAGAGAGTTGAAGTTAGTGTTATGTTGTGATAATGAACTCTCATGCTTAAGTATTGTTTTATAGGCAAAAGTGTGATTATTGTCCAAGGGATTATGTGTTAATTAGATACTAGACAATCTTGATTAAAATAATCAACTTTAGTACTCTTGTGTTCCCCATGGTTGGGGCCGATTACAATGGGGGGGGGGGGTATCTAGTTCGGTCACAACTAGATTAGTTAGGTAACTAGTTATGTTAAATAGGTTAGTTAAGTGTTTAACCTAGTTAGTTAAGTATAGCGTGTTATGACGGGTGTTAGGGTAATCAGGGACCCTAACTGGCTCAGAAAAAGAGTAATAATAAAAATAACAATGTTTTCATGTTCCGGGTAAAGTCCGGTTGTTCGGTTGGATAGTAATCCGTTAAAGCGTTACTAAGGCTTTAAAGTGTCGTTATTGTTACTTTTAGTGACACAATTTAATTCCAACACTTTAGAAAGTGTCTAGTAGTATTTTCCCCATATTCTGGCACTTTACTAGTCAGCTAGAAGCTGGTTTATTTATTAAAGTGCTGTGTTTTGTACTTAAAGTACGTTTTAGGCACATCCGCTCAGTGTATCTTATTCCTAGAGACGCAGTTCCACAACCCTTATATTCCTACACTCACTACTAGTGTAGCCAAATATCTCAGGCTCTTACAGGCCTTGGAGGCAGTGTTTGCCTGATGCTGGCTTTATCAGCATGTTCAGTAGGTTATCCGTGTATTGTGCTACTGTGCTCTTTGTGCATCATGTTTGTCACTAAGGTGCCGTATGTAAATAATGTAGTGACAGCAAGCAAGTATGATGCAAGTAAGTACATGTATCAGATATCAAGTAGCAGTTCATCAGCTAGTTCAAGCAAGCACAGTAATTAGGCAGTATTTAATCATTAATTAAGTTGTACGGATACCTGGTTTAGTGCGGGTTGTCACAGCACCACGCCTGTAGTCAATGCATTGTAACGACTTACACTTCCGGAGAGGCAAGGATTGGCAGTGCAACCCCAGCGGTTGATAAAGAAGGAAGATAACAGACCAACACCTTTGTTTTGGATAACCTCAGTTTTGCTCGCCGAAAGAAAGGACGGACGACCTTCAAATGACCGAGAGTCGGATGAGCTAGCCAACCAGAGTCGGTGGCTCTTGCTGAGGACTAACGAACTTCTTATATAACTAACTATGAGGACCCAACAACTATTACACGACTGGTCCACAATCGAGCGTCGTTAACAGTAAATTCAAGAAGAAAGTTTACCGGTGAAAATTGTGAGACAATGACTAGTTCTTAGACGTACACAAAAACGGTGTTTCCTACACAATGTACAAACCGGATCCACACGGGATACGAAACCTGGAGGATTTGGGAAAACTTATATTTAGGACCTTCGTGAACCCAGGTCCAAACTCGTAAGGGTTTTTATTTAGGAACCCTATATGTCAACTCAATCAACCATCATTAACCTGGCACATATGCCAGTTCCACTGACCCAAGCAGAGAGTACTTGGATTTCTTTTACTTCTGGCGAGTAGCTGTTTGCATCTCTACTCCCCTTAATGGTAGTTGCATCACACAAGTTTTCTTCGCTGAGAGCGAACACACATTTGTTTCGATACTTGGTCATTTCTTCATCTTAGCAAGCACTCATTGTTTCAGTGCTCAGAAACTTTCATGACTCACATGCATCATTCGCTACGCACGTGGTTTTGTTTCGAACAAACACTTCATTGAAATTTAAATATTACCCTGCTAAACCCAGTTACTGATTCGTGATTCGAATGACCTACATTTTTTTCATTGTTGACTCTTTTGTTATCAAGTCAACACACTTATTGAAACTACCTTCTTTCATGTTACATGTTTGCTATCATGTCAAGATTTCCTTGTTGATATGTACGTTTATTGATTGGTTACGTTGAAACTAAGTTCAACTGCTTGAACTTATCCAGTTCACATGCTTAATTTGAGACGCCATATGATGCATTGAGAGCATCATATTCTAATACTTTGGCATAGATTCTTTTGTTTCGGGTCGTAGTAGACTTATTTGGTCTAAGACTCCACTAAATCGTTGATAGATTTCGATACCTTACAGTGATACTTTCACAGAACAGAAGCTTGCGCTTTTTGACTACTCACTTCGTACACGTATTTAATTGATTATTTGACAACTTACCCTAAATCCGTTTCTTTATCACAATTAAATCACTCTCAACACACATGCGTGCTGAGTCAAAAGTACATAAATTCATTTCATATCATGATGTACCCCCCTAACGATTCTTTCGTTGTAAATCAAATGCCTTGCGATACTTAATACATTTCATATTCGATTGGAAACAGTGGATCTTTGATGTTCCGTATTTAACTGAAAACTCTGTAACATGGTATAAATCAAATCTTCAGATTGCCTCAGTACACTTTCATTTGATTTCAAACGCGGTGAACTTGTTCAGTCACCACTATTATTGGGAAATGCCATTACGACACCTTGTGGTGTCATCATAAACTTGTAGCTTGTGCTAATCGTGGTAACCGTTTTACACGAGACCACACATACTTCTGTTTGATTTATCATTTAAACATTTCTGATGCAACTACGAATCAAGACAATGATACACCAGATTCACTTGTATTCCATTCGGTGTATCTCCACTATTCAAAAATGTCGACACACTAAACCTTACCAGACATTTATTCAAGAGTTGACAGATCATTTTACTATTACGTTGAGTTGTTACTTTTGAGTTCATATAACGGGTGCTATGGTTTGTAAAAAAAAAAAACCCGTTAGCACATTGTAACCAATCGTTTAAAAGAATCTTATTAGTCAAAACTCCACTTTTGTGGAACCCCTGCTAGCTGGTTACACTAGATTATACGTCAAGTACGTCTTGTACCGTTGACATCCAATGCTAGAAGCACACACCTTTCAACCCTAGGATTCGGGTTGTTATATATTCTGGGACTCAGCTAATGTGAGTAAGGTTGTTTCGATTTAATGATTATCTACTTCGATATTATCCATATACATACGTGTGTGACTTAACCATCAGTAGTAGGGTAGTACAAATTTCGAGGACGAAATTTATTTAACGGGGGGAAATGTGACAACCCTCACCAAACCAGGTATCCGTACGACTTAATTAATAATTAATTACTGCTTAATTACTGTGCTTACTTGAAATTGTGGATAAACTGCTATTTGAATACTGATACATGTACTTACTTGCATCATACCTTATTTGCTGTCACCCTACTATTTACATACAGAACTGTAGTGACAACCGTGATGCACAAAAGCACTGTAGCACAATAACGGATAACCTACTAAACGTGCTGTTATAGCCAGCACCAGGCAGGTACTGCCTCTAAGGCTTGTAAGAGCCAGAGATAGTTTGCTACACTAGTAGAGAGTGTAGGGATATAAGGGTTGTAGAACTGCGTAACTAGGAATGAGATTACAGTGACCAGATGTGCCAAAAACGTACTTTAGGTACAAAATTCAGCACTTTAAATGAAAATTCAGCACTAAGCTAACTAATAAAGTGCCAAATCATGGGAAAAATATTACTAGATACTTTCCAAAGTGTCGGGAATAAGTTGTGTCACTAAAATTAATATTAACGACACTTTAAAGCTTTGTTAAGCGCTTTAACGGATCTCTATCCAACCGAACAACCGGACTATACCTGGAACACAAAAATATTGCCATTTACACTATTTTTCTTTTTCTAAGCCAGTTAGGGTCCCCGAGTACCCTAACACCCGTTACAACTTACTACACATTAGTAACCGGGTTAATCCCTAAACTAACTAAATTAACCTAACTAATACCTAATGTTTAGTTGGAAATGAACTAGATTACCCCCCCCCCCCCCCCAACCAAACCATCCCCAAGGGGACACCTCATGTCCTTCATTTGATTAATTTAATTATACTTGTCCCATATCAAGAAAGCACAAGATCCATTGGTTAAATGTGTTGGAATTGTCTATAAGTAGGACCATTAAACCATCATAAGCATCTAACACTCAAACTCACTACAACACTCTCCCTCTCCTCTCTTAAGCTCTCGGCCGAACACCCCCTATATCATCCATCCATTTTCGAGTTTTGATCTTGCCATTCCAAGATCATACAAGGGTTAAGGATCGCGTATAAGGAAGCTTGGTGCACTCGGATTGTGAAGGACCTCGCTACATTGCTTTTATCCACGCATTTTTTGACTAGTTTCTTCCCTAGCCTCGAGCTAGTAGTAAGTTGCTTGAAACACATTCTTGATCCATTCTAAAGTGGTTAAAACGATATATGACGGTTAAAATTCATGAACATGCAAAATGATATGAAAAAGTCTACTAAAATGCTAAAAATGTTGGTTAATAGCACAAGGGTTGTGTAAATCTTGTAAGAATTGTTTTGTGTGATTATTTAGTGCCGATCTATGTTGTGGTAGCTCGGATCATCGTTTAACCCGGATTGGTCATGATCATGGATCATGACATAGAGCTTGTTTAAGTGTAACAAGGGTTAAGTGATGAAACTCTACCACACGAGAAACTTGAACTTGTGTAAAAACGATTTTACTTACGAAGTGGTGTTTAAAACTAGTAGATCTACGGATCTACAAGCGGTATTTTCAAAGGACCAAGTGTCAAGGAAATCTTATTTTCTAAAACTGGATCTTACATGAACAAGAATGATTTTTAAACACACAAGTGTATAAGCACTTGTGTAACACTAAGTTTCGACAAAGAATTTGTTCTGTCAAATTTTACAAGAAGTTGTAAAGATGGAATTTCTTTAAAAACAAAGTTTTTACGAAACTGGGTTGGTTTATTTAAAGATCTACTAAAAGTAATGGGAATTACTACAAGTTTTTGAGTAAATCACAAGTTCATGTAATTTATGCGATTTATATATATTTTGATTAGTTGATGCTTTGAACATTGTTTTGATTGAGTGAGAAAATGGTTGGTTTGATTTGTAAAAGAAAATGATACGCTTGAAAGCGTGGCCACCTCCAGTTACAGAGGAAACTCTGGCGAAATTTTTCCAAAAACCTAACACTTAGAAATATTTTCACTACAAGTGTCAGAAATACATTTTTAACGTGTTTTCGAATTATAGATTTCGCCATGACTTTATTACAAGATTTCTAATTATCGGAGGTGGGATTTTCACAAAATAAAACTTGATACATATATATTTGATATATATATATATATATATATATATTTCATAACAACACTTGTGAGATTTTTATGATTATTTTGTGAACTATACAAACATTATTTTTTTTTTGGGTAAAAATAATATTACCGAATGATAACGATTCCAAAAATTAATACAAACGCCTTCATAATTAATAATAAGTTACAATGGTATAATTATTACCACCCGATCTTTAAAACGTAACTTACGCAATTCAGAAAATACTAATGAACGCGTATTTGTCAAGAATATTATTTTGGAAAATCGTATGAAATAAAATATAGTATTTTTGGGAAGAATGATTATATTTTGAAGTAAGAAATAAAATATATTAAGTGAGACTTAATAATGTATTTCGAATGTTACGAACACACATGTATTAAATCCCCCATCCTTGGGAAGGAGAATAATTACCAAGTATTTACAAAAATCTAAACACGAAATAGTTGTCTAACTATTTCCCAAAAACTTAAACCTTAAGCTAAGGCACGGCCGTCCGTCTAATAGATTTAGTACGTGTAGGTCGTCGCACAGCTGCTTGATCAGGAGGTATACTTGGTAGAGACGCACCACTGTGAGTTCATGTCCCCCTTTTTCTCTTAACTGTTTTCAGTTTTCTAAACTGCGGGGGTGAAATACATGTTACTATGATTACGAACTTTTACTTACACGGTATGATTAGCTAAGAAATTCATTACCTAGATCATGTGAATGGGTAGGCTATTATCGTAAGACCATTAATCCTTGTATAAGGACCGAGAGGCATGAGTGATAGATCTATCGGGTGTTGCGAGCCCCACACATGAGCCAGCGTGTGGCTGCATGTGGTGACTATGTCGTTCCACCAGAAGGACCGATATGAAATTCGCGTTACAGGTTTGAGTGCTTCCTAGGCCATTTCACTTATTAATGTATTAGCTACACATTAATTGATCTCTTTTCCTTATTGCTACATACCAGGAATTTTCATACATACAGACATTTTACAAAGGTTTTACTTACTCACTTACACATGAACTCGCTCAACATTATTGTTGATTTTTCAACTTACATGTATTTCAGGGAATTAAAGGATCTGGCGCGGTATGACACGTTTTCCTGCTGCACTAGTTTCGAGGTCATCCGAGTTTAAGGGATGTGACTTTTGCCTGGACGAGTCACAGTTCTTAAACTGCGTTTATTTCTTGTTGGTGTTGTGTCTTTTGAACACTGTTTATGTTTGTTAGGATGTGATATCCGTTAAGACAATGTTGTGGTTCTTTACTCTTCAAGTGGATCCCGCTAAGGTGGAAGCTGTTATGAACTGGAAGGAGCCAAAGACACCTACAAAGATTCGTAGCTTCCTGGGATTGGCAGGATATTACAGGCGTTTCATTGAAAATTTTTCAAGGATTGCTGCACCCCTAACTTCCTTGACTAAGAAGAAAGTAAAGTTCATTTGGGGCCCTAAGCAGCAAGAATCCTTTAATATCCTTAAGCATAAGTTGAGCAACGCTCCTGTATTGACGTTACCTGATGGAATCGAAGAATTCGTAGTTTATTGTGATGCATCTCACACTGCCATGGGATGTGTACTTATGCAGAAAGGCAAAGTTATTGCCTATGCATCCCGACAGTTAAAGGTGCATGAAAAGAATTACACCACCCACGACTTGGAGTTGGGTGCCGTTGTATTCGCACTAAAACTGTGGAGGCATTATCTATATGGAATCAAGTGTGTGATCTATTCTAATCACAAGAGCCTCCAGCACATGTTCAATCAGAAAGATTTAAACATGAGGCAACGCCGTTGGATGGAGACTTTAAATGATTATGATTGTGAAATCAGATATCATCCCGGCAAGGCGAATGTAGTCGCTGATGCCTTGAGTCGAAAGGAAAAGGTGAAACCCATCCAAATCAATGCCAAGCGCATGGAGATAAAGAACAGTTTGACTGAAAGGTTGTTAGCTGCACAGAAGGAAGCTGTGTTGGAAACTAACTATCCTAACGAAAAGCTAGGGGTAACTGAGGAGCAGTTAACTCTTAGCAAGGACGGAATTCTAAGATTAAATGGATGGATATGGGTTCCAATTTACGGAGGACTTCGAGATGTCATCCTCCAGGAAGCCCATAGTTCCAAATACTCCGTTCATCCTGGAGCTGATAAGATGTACCAGGATCTAAGGACAAATTATTGGTGGATAGGCTTGAAAAAGTCTATAGCCACCTATGTAGCTAAATGCTTGACATGTGCGCAAGTCAAAGCCGAGCATCAAAAGCCGTCAGGCTTGCTACAACAGCCTGAACTTCCTACGTGGAAGTGGGAAATGGTAACTATGGATTTTATTACCAAGTTACCTAAGACAAGGAAAGGAAATGATACAATATGGGTTATAGTTGATAGACTGACTAAGTCAGCACATTTCTTACCCATCAAGGAGACTTATAGCTCCGACATGTTAGCCCAGTTATACGTGGATAAGATTGTAGCCTTACATGGCATACCTGTGTCTATTATCTCTGACAGAGATAGTAGGTACACGTCACATTTTTGGAAAAGTTTCCAACAATCTTTGGGCACGCGTTTGAATTTTAGTACGGCTTACCACCCTCAGACAGACGGTCAGAGTGAGCGTACTATTCAAACTTTGGAAGACATGCTACGTGCATGTGTGATTGATTTGGGTGGTAGTTGGGATAACCACCTACCACTAATTGAGTTCTCCTACAACAATAGCTACCACACCAGCATAAAGGCTGCGCCTTTTGAGGCCTTATATGGTAGAAAGTGTAGAACGCCCGTTTGTTGGGCGGAAGTTGGAGATGTCCAATTATCAGGACCAGAGATAGTCTTTGAAACGACGGAAAAGATTGTCCAGATTCGTGACCGTCTCAAAGCTGCCCGAGATATGTAGAAGAGTTACGCAGATCCAAAGCGTAAAGCTTTTCACTTCGAAGTAGGTGACAAAGTGTTGCTTAAAGTATCACCCTGGAAGGGGGTGATGCGATTTGGTAAGAAAGGCAAGCTAAGCCCGAGGTACATAGGACCTTTCGAGGTTATCGAACGTGTCGGGTCAGTTGCCTATAAGTTAAACTTACCTGAAGAGCTCAGTGGAATTCACAATGAGTTCCACATCTGCAATCTGAAGAAGTGCTTCGCTGATGAATCACTGGTTATACCACATACAGATGTGCATATAGATGAGAGCTTGAAATTTGTGGAAAAACCACTGTCGATTGAGGATCGACAGGTTAAGAAGCTTCGAAGGAAGCATGTACCTATTGTAAAGGTCAAATGGGACGCCCGTAGAGGTCCCGAATACACGTGGGAGGTTGAGTCCACGATGAAAGAAAAGTACCCTTATTTATTTCAGTAAATCTCGGGTCGAGATTTATTTTAAGGGGGTGAGGATGTAACACCTCGAAAATTCACGTCCTATAATGTGTTGACACGTGTCATATGTTTGAACGTGTGAAAGAATGTTCTGAAGGGACTAAAGTTGACAAACTTGAAAAGTATATAAAAATACGAGTTCTAAATGTCAACAGTGAATAAATATATTGTACATTAACCCTATATGATGTTTATAGCATCAAACGAATAAATCATGGATCATGCGAAGCTAAAAGTGAGAGATTACAAACTACGGGGGTTAAATGTGTCAACATGTTTAAGTTATACCTCTGAGTGACCTTTTGACAAACCCGAAGCTTTGTAACTGTTAATTATGCTCACTAGAATGCGGGATATAAATTTCATAAAGTTTCGTTATCGTATGAGAAAGTTATGATCAAATTCGTGTGCGAGGGGTTAAAGCGTTAACATTGAAAGTTATGACTTTTCGGGTTAACCGGAAGTGTCCAGGGACTTGGCAAAGTGGGTACAAGTCTTAAGGCCCTTGTAGATAAATAATAAGGGGTCAAATTGTAAGAAATAAGCTTAGTTGACCTTTCGAAAAGCCAAGGGACAAGGATGCGGAAAATAGAAAATGTGAAATCTGATAACAGGGTCGAGGCGGGCCGCGTAAAAGACCTTAAGGTCTTAGGCGGGCCGCGTCAAACCATCAGATGCAGCAACATCAGGCAGCAGCCTGTAAACGCGCAGAAATGACCTTTATCCGATTTTCCTCATCTTGCTTGGCCCCTAAACAACCCCTAAACACTTAGGGACACTTGTGGGAAGGTTATGGTCAGTAGTAGACTTGTGTGTCAACAATTTGTGGTGATTTGATCACTATATAAAGCCCCTAAGTTGCAACATTGCAATCACACCTTCATCTGCACTTTGGATCATTTCTGGAGCTCAAGTCTTCTCTCAAGTGATCATTAATCAAGCTTAGGACTTCAGTAAGTTTGCTAATCCTTTCTTAGTTAAGTTTTAGCTTAGTTTTAGATTAAAGTCAAACCGTCGTAATTAACGGTTGACTTTAAGATTAATCACTAATGGTCCAGTGATTAGTCGAATCAAAAGTAGTTATAAGTTGGTAATTATGTGGGTAATAAACCCTCATAAGGGGTCCCCCTGATTCCCACTCTAACTAGGTCAAATGTCGGGTCAAACTTGTTAAGAAAAAGTCAACAGGATACTTAAATTCTAATTTATGCACAATTAGCAATGTAGAACACATACAACCTGTTTGATCATTAATATAACTTGGTAATTAGTATAAGAACATGTCTAAACATGTTCAACCTGACAATTTACTGTTTAGACCCGGTTCGGAACCGAAAGTCGCATAGTTTGACTTTCACTTTGACTTTCAGTTCTGACCCGTTTTGGTATGATTTAGAAATACCTGAGAGCTTCATTTGGACCAGGTTACATGCTAGTATAACCCTCTGAGATTATACACCTCGGATCATTAGTTATCCAATTAATATGCATGATTCCGTAATTGCGCATATGTTGACCATTATGCCATTTTCACCTTAAAATGTGATTTTTGAAAATGTAGAAGAATAGAAACTTTATTTACTGATATATAAACTTGTATGCAAAGTTTGACATCAGTTTGAGGTGTAGAATAAGAGTTATGCTCATCAGCGTAAATTGAAGGCCTTATGTTAATTAAACGGCGTAATTAGCGTATCGCCTAGTTAAGCCTACTTTTTGATATCAAACTTATTACCCACTGATATAATATATTATTTTGGGATTTTTGAAGATTTTTAATTAATTTTAGGCTGAGCGTAACTCATAGTCGTAGGTTTAATCCGGTAATTGTTGGTTTTGCCCTTACGGGCCATAAATTGAGTTTTACATATCTAATCGACCCCAAACCTTTTGCTACTGATTGTAAATGATAAATAAATTATTTTAAGCCTTCTGGAATAATAAAAATATCAGCTTTATGCATAGAACCCGGAAACGGCTTCTAATCGCCTAATTAAGCGTTTTTAACGCATAGTATGTACTAAAACTATTTTAAACATACCAAGGGTGATACCTACTGATATTTAAGGCAAATTATAATATTTTAACAGTAAGCAAAAGTGGTTTAACTCAGACTTCAGTTTTGAGCTTTTCGGCTTATGTGAAATCACCAAAATGCCCCTACGGTGCATAGTTTGGTTATATTTGATAAAATTTCACATATATACTTTACCCTACTATTATAACTCATTAAATTGAGTATGTTTTCTGATTACATCAGACCTGTAACTCAGGAAAACACTTAAACTCTTTTGTAACCTTGTAAATGACCAAACTACCCCTGCGAGGCATAGTTTGTGTTTAATTTCGTTTCGGGCATAATGAAAGACATCTTACTGATGTCACAACATATTTAAAGCATATTAACTTAGGAAACCTGTAAATGGCTCATATGAATACCCGTTACACTTATTACGCGTTCGGTTCGGTTTATGTAACTAGTTTACATAAATTAGCCGAAACGGGTCAAACCTTATCGTTTTATCTCAAAATCCAGAATGTGTATGAAATACCCATATTAAGCAAGTCTCCAAACTTGTCGGGTCTAAATCACATTCTATCCGGTCTTCGCTTAATAGTGCGTACGAACCGTATCATTGAAACTAACCAGTCTAAGCTAGGGCTTAATTAAGGACCCGTTAGAAATCTAATAGGTTATTATAAACCTTCGTTCCAGATTAGGAGCCCAGTAAAAGTACTTGCAATTGCTGTAATTGATTGATACTTTGCTCAGGTAAATACTCTTAACTTATTTTCCCTATACGGGCTTGGGATACGGTACTATAAAAGTACAGCTTGGTCGGGTATGTAGTCATTTAAATCGGATTGTGATTAATGTATTTACATAACCCGCTTTATTCTGTATTATTTGATGTATGGCCCTTGGGGGTTAAATGACCATGTCCCGGATATCCTTGGCATCATTTTACGAAATGGCCACGACCTAAGCACGGGGTGTAGGCGTACACCTGACAGATGCATTATGTAAAAACTGGTAATCCACTAAAGGAATCAACCTTGTGGGCATTATACATGTGGCGTGTCAGTTAACTTAAACCGACTCTTCTAACCGGTGCTAATGGATGGCAAATAAGTAAATCTGTATACAAGATTATATATAAATAATTGTCCCAAGTTATAAAGATATTTTGTGCCGAAGTGCATTCAAATCAATTTTCAAACTCTTTTCTAAATGAATCAGTTGAGTTGTATTTACCAGTGTAAATTGACGTATTTTCCAAAAAGGCTAAGTGCAGGTGCTAGACGAAATAGGCTGGCTACTCCAGGCATCATTACTCAAGTCTCGCAAGCTCTAGATGTCAAAGTCTGTTGAACAGTTCTCATTTTATTTTGATCCGTCTGTGGATCTTTTACTTTCCGTTGTAATACTGGATATTACCTTATATTCGGATTGTAATATATTTTCTTTTGCTTCCGCTGTGCATATATAATTGTGTTGTTTGACTATTATGTTGCCAACCACGTCACGATACTCCCCACCGGGCCCACCGGTGACACGTGGAAATCGGGGTGTGACAGGTTGGTATCAGAGCCAACACTGAGTGAATTAAACACTAGCCGTTTGTGTTTAATCTCAGTTACACAGTTGCACATCCTTGAGTCTAGACAAGAACATAGGACAAATCCAAATTCGTTTCATTATCTTTTAATTATTTCTTTGTTATTTTTCTGATTAACCCTTGCATGGGCAAGTCATTTTCTTAAGAAGTCCCGTTTAGGGCAACCATATACTTGTTTAAATTTTAAAGGAACGATTATGTTTAAAATATCATTCCTATATTATAAGATCTACCATTATAATAAAATGGCAAAATCTAAAAAGGGACAAGACCTTGCCTCGTGTCATTTTAAGACGGGGCCAAGACGGTAGTTCCACAATTAGATTCAGATCCTTATTAACATTTCAATTTAGAAATTGTTCTGAGTTAATTATTAAAAAGAATCTAAAGAGTAAAACCTAGCCTAAATGTCATTATAGACATGGCCAAGATGGTAAAACTTATTTAAGAGATTCAAATTTTTGTTAAACATCTGAAAGCATATTAACGTGCTTGACAAAGTGTGATATGATAAAAATCACATAAGTCATTTTTAATTGGGTTATTCTAAACCCCCTTATTTATATAGTCATCCCTTATGGATGAAGTGCCCACGGGCTATAATTAACGTCCTCTGAGACTAGAGACAGTGGTAGCTTACGACTCCCTGTCAAGAAAAGGTAATGAACTTTGATTCAAACCTTAATGCCTAGATTCTCTGAAATCATGGCTTATAAATTAAACTTGTCTACGTGACTAGGCATTTTGTGCTATTATTAACTTATAATTTAGGATTATGATAAAGATCCTGAACAATTTTTATATTTAACAAATTAACTAAAATGTGTATTAAAAGCATGGTTAATAAATCGTTTAAGAACGATAGTACTGTATGGGCTTCTAAATAAACCTTGCCCTTATTTTCTTTTTGTAGCAACTAAGACTACATGGCTGACTCTGATGAGATAAACAGTCATCCTTTGGAAAACCGCGATGATAATGATAGGATTAATATAACCAAAGGAGTGCTTCGTACATTAATTGACACAGCTGTATCTAAAGCTGTAGAAGAACAATTTAAGGAGTATAGTGGGACGCATAGTCGAGCCTCATCTGTACCCCACTCTAAGTCTGTCCCTAAAACTCATTCAGATCCTCATAACAAGCCGCCCTCTAAGAATGAAGGGCCAAAGAAGGATGATGATCGACATTCATCAAATGAACACAGTGTTCCATCCAAGAAGATAGCGTTCGACAATGAACCACGTACCAAGTCTTGCACCTATAAGTACTTTGTTTCCTGTAAACCCTGAGATTTCACTGGGGAGAAAGGAGCAGTAGATTGTATGACCT
This sequence comes from Helianthus tuberosus, assembly GCA_030545235.1. Lineage (NCBI taxonomy): Eukaryota > Viridiplantae > Streptophyta > Magnoliopsida > Asterales > Asteraceae > Helianthus > Helianthus tuberosus. Next base: position 187,940,604 of record CM060370.1, read on the forward strand.
GGTTGGATGAAATGGACACGGTGGTGGACATCAGCGGTTGTGCTGAAAGGGATGTAGTAAAATATGTATCCCAGTCGTTCAAAGGAGAGGCACTGGCATGGTGGAGGTCTCTCATTCAAGCTGCTGGGAAGATCCCGCTCTACAACATGTCATGGGAGCAGTTTGTTACTCTCATTATGGAAAACTACTGCCCTCAACATGAGGTCGAAAGAATTGAATCTGATTTCTTATCATTGGTGATGATAAACTTGGATTGTCAAGCTTACCTCACCAGTTTCAATACCCTGTCCAGACTGCTTCCTTACCTTGTAACACCAGAGCCCAAGCGAATTGCTCGCTTCATTGGGGGTTTAGCCCCAGAAATCAAAGCCAGTGTTAAGGCTTCAAGACCTGCCACGTTTAGGTCAGCAGCTGATCTCTCTTTATCCCTTACTTTAGATGCGGTCAGGTTGAGATCGCTAAAGAAGTCTGAAGAAAGTAAGAGGAAGCATGAGGATGATAACTCACGAGGGTCAGAAAAGAAGCACAAGGGAAACACCGATTCTAAGAAGTTTGGGTCTGGAAGGAACAGTCAGCGAACAGAGGAAAAACCAAAGTGCACGACTTGCCAGAAACGCCACTTTGGAAAATGCAGACTTGAGTCCAATTCTAAGTCAGGAGCACCTGCATGTGGGATATGCAAGTCTAAAGAGCACAAGACGATAGAGTGCAAGAAGATAAGAGATGCCACATGCTACAACTGCAATGAGAAAGGGCACATTAAGACCTACTGCCCTAAGTACGCCAAAAAGCCTGAAGAGGTCAAGAAGACCAATGCAAGAGTCTTTCGAATGGATGCCAAAGAAGCGGTTCTAGACGACAATGTGATTACAGGTACTTTCCTTGTAAATGATGTCTATGCAAGAGAACTCTTTGATTCAGGCGCTGATAAGTCTTTCGTAGATCATAAATTTTGCAAATTGCTGAATTTACCTGTCAAAACCTTGAGTATAAATTATGAAGTAGAGTTAGCAGATGGTACCATAGAAACCGTCTCAACTGTGTTAGATGGGTGTGTTATATCCATTAAGAACCACTCTTTTCCTCTATCTCTACTTCCCTTTAAATTGGCCGGTTTTGACATAGTCTTGGGTATGGACTGGTTATCTCATAACCAGGCCCAAATTGTCTGTAACAAAAAGCAAGTGGTGATCAAGACTCCGTCTGGTGAATCACTTTCCATTCGGGGAGATACCCAGTATGGGCTACCTGAGCAAGTGACTATGCTCAAGGCTTCAAAGTGTTTAAAGAAGGCTTGTGTCATCTACATGGCACAAGTGATTATTGATGAGCCCAAGCCGAAGATAGAAGACATCCCCATCATTTCTAAATACCCTGAAGTTTTTCCTGAAGATCTACCTGGCTTACCACCAGATAGGCAAGTGGAATTCAGAATTGATATCATCCCTGGAGCAGCACCTGTTGCTAGAGCACCTTACAAGTTAGCACCAACGGAAATGAAGGAGTTGAGGACACAACTGGATGAATTGCTAGCTAAAGGTTTCATTAAACCTAGTTCGTCTCCTTGGGGAGCACCAGTCTTGTTTGTCAAGAAGAAGGATGGATCGATGCGTCTGTGCATCGATTATCGTGAGCTTAATAAGGTCACGATAAAGAATAGGTATCCTTTGCCCAGGATCGACGATTTGTTCGATCAATTACAAGGGGCAAGTTACTTCTCGAAAATTGATTTGAGGTCAGGCTATCACCAACTGAAGGTTAGAGATGAAGACGTACATAAAACAGCATTTAGGACTCGTTAGGGTCATTACGAGTTCCTAGTGATGCCTTTTGGGCTCACTAATGCACCTGCCGCGTTCATGGATCTCATGAATCGCGTTTGCAAGCCATACTTAGATAAATTCGTCATCGTTTTCATCGACGACATTCTTATCTACTCGAAGAACCAGGCTGACCACTAGAAACACCTTCGCTGTATTCTCAAACCCCTGCATCAGGAGAAGCTCTATGCCAAATTCTCCAAGTGTGAATTTTGGCTTCGAGAAGTCCAATTCCTTGGACACGTGGTTAGTGAGCGTGGTATCCAAGTGGATCCCGCTAAGGTGGAAGCTGTTATGAACTGGAAGGAGCCAAAGACACCTACAGAGATTCGTAGCTTCCTGGGATTGGCAGGATATTACAGGCGTTTCATTGAAAATTTTTCAAGGATTGCTGCACCCCTAACTTCCTTAACTAAGAAGAAAGTAAAGTTCATTTGGGGCCCTAAGCAGCAAGAATCCTTTAATATCCTTAAGCAGAAGTTGAGCAACGCTCCTGTATTAACGTTACCTGATGGAATCGAAGAATTCGTAGTTTATTGTGATGCATCTCACACTGCCATGGGATGTGTACTTATGCAGAAAGGCAAAGTTATTGCCTATGCATCACGACAGTTAAAGGTGCATGAAAAGAATTACACCACCCACGACTTGGAGTTGGGTGCCGTTGTATTCGCACTAAAACTGTGGAGGCATTATCTATATGGAATCAAGTGTGTGATCTATTCTGATCACAAGAGCCTCCAGCACCTGTTCAATCAGAAAGATTTAAACATGAGGCAACGCCGTTGGATGGAGACTTTAAATGATTATGATTGTGAAATCAGATATCATCCCGGCAAGGCGAATGTAGTCGCTGATGCCTTGAGTCGAAAGGAAAAGGTGAAACCCATCCGAATCAATGCCAAGCGCATGGAGATAAAGAACAGTTTGACTGAAAGGTTGTTAGCTGCACAGAAGGAAGCTGTGTTGGAAACTAACTATCCTAACGAAAAGCTAGGGGTAACTGAGGAGCAGTTAACTCTTAGCAAGGACGGAATTCTAAGATTAAATGGATGGATATGGGTTCCAATTTACGGAGGACTTCGAGATGTCATCCTCCAGGAAGCCCATAGTTCCAAATACTCCGTTCATCCTGGAGCTGATAAGATGTACCAGGATCTAAGGACAAATTATTGGTGGATAGGCTTGAAAAAGTCTGTAGCCACCTATGTAGCTAAATGCTTGACATGTGCGCAAGTCAAAGCCGAGCATCAAAAGCCGTCAGGCTTGCTACAACAGCCTGAACTTCCTACGTGGAAGTGGGAAATGGTAACTATGGATTTTATTACCAAGTTACCTAAGACAAGGAAAGGAAATGATACAATATGGGTTATAGTTGATAGACTGACTAAGTCAGCACATTTCTTACCCATCAAGGAGACTTATAGCTCCGACATGTTAGCCCAGTTATACGTTGATAAGATTGTAGCCTTACATGGCATAGCTGTGTCTATTATCTCTGACAGAGATACTAGGTACACGTCACATTTTTGGAAAAGTTTCCAACAATCTTTGGGCACGCGTTTGAATTTTAGTACGGCTTACCACCCTCAGACAGACGGTCAGAGTGAGCGTACTATTCAAACTTTGGAAGACATGCTACGTGCATGTGTGATTGATTTGGGTGGTAGTTGGGATAACCACCTACCACTAATTGAGTTCTCCTACAACAATAGCTACCACACCAGCATAAAGGCTGCGCCTTTTGAGGCCTTATATGGTAGAAAGTGTAGAACGCCCGTTTGTTGGGCGGAAGTTGGAGATGTCCAATTATCAGGACCAGAGATAGTCTTTGAAACGACGGAAAAGATTGTCCAGATTCGTGACCGTCTCAAAGCTGCCCGAGATATGTAGAAGAGTTACGCAGATCCAAAGCGTAAAGCTTTTCACTTCGAAGTAGGTGACAAAGTGTTGCTTAAAGTATCACCCTGGAAGGGGGTGATGCGATTTGGTAAGAAAGGCAAGCTAAGCCCGAGGTACATAGGACCTTTCGAGGTTATCGAACGTGTCGGGTCAGTTGCCTATAAGTTAAACTTACCTGAAGAGCTCAGTGGAATTCACAATGAGTTCCACATCTGCAATCTGAAGAAGTGCTTCGCTGATGAATCACTGGTTATACCACATACAGATGTGCATATAGATGAGAGCTTGAAATTTGTGGAAAAACCACTGTCGATTGAGGATCGACAGGTTAAGAAGCTTCGAAGGAAGCATGTACCTATTGTAAAGGTCAAATGGGACGCCCGTAGAGGTCCCGAATACACGTGGGAGGTTGAGTCCACGATGAAAGAAAAGTACCCTTATTTATTTCAGTAAATCTCGGGTCGAGATTTATTTTAAGGGGGTGAGGATGTAACACCTCGAAAATTCACGTCCTATAATGTGTTGACACGTGTCATATGTTTGAACGTGTGAAAGAATGTTCTGAAGGGACTAAAGTTGACAAACTTGAAAAGTATATAAAAATACGAGTTCTAAATGTCAACAGTGAATAAATATATTGTACATTAACCCTATATGATGTTTATAGCATCAAACGAATAAATCATGGATCATGCGAAGCTAAAAGTGAGAGATTACAAACTACGGGGGTTAAATGTGTCAACATGTTTAAGTTATACCTCTGAGTGACCTTTTGACAAACCCGAAGCTTTGTAACTGTTAATTATGCTCACTAGAATGCGGGATATAAATTTCATAAAGTTTCGTTATCGTATGAGAAAGTTATGATCAAATTCGTGTGCGAGGGGTTAAAGCGTTAACATTGAAAGTTATGACTTTTCGGGTTAACCGGAAGTGTCCAGGGACTTGGCAAAGTGGGTACAAGTCTTAAGGCCCTTGTAGATAAATAATAAGGGGTCAAATTGTAAGAAATAAGCTTAGTTGACCTTTCGAAGAGCCAAGGGACAAGGATGCGGAAAATAGAAAATGTGAAATCTGATAACAGGGTCCAGGCGGGCCGCGTAAAAGACCTTAAGGTCTTAGGCGGGCCGCGTCAAACCATCAGATGCAGCAACATCAGGCAGCAGCCTGTAAACGCGCAGAAATGACCTTTATCCGATTTTCCTCATCTTGCTTGGCCCCTAAACAACCCCTAAACACTTAGGGACACTTGTGGGAAGGTTATGGTCAGTAGTAGACTTGTGTGTCAACAATTTGTGGTGATTTGATCACTATATAAAGCCCCTAAGTTGCAACATTGCAATCACACCTTCATCTGCACTTTGGATCATTTCTGGAGCTCAAGTCTTCTCTCAAGTGATCACTAATCAAGCTTAGGACTTCAGTAAGTTTGCTAATCCTTTCTTAGTTAAGTTTTAGCTTAGTTTTAGTTTAAAGTCAAACCGTCGTAATTAACGGTTGACTTTAAGATTAATCACTAATGGTCCAGTGATTAGTCGAATCAAAAGTAGTTATAAGTTGGTAATTATGTTGGTAACAAACCCTCATAAGGGTTCCCCCTGATTCCCACTCTAACTAGGTCAAATGTCGGGTCAAACTTGTTAAGAAAAAGTCAACAGGATACTTAAATTCTAATTTATGCACAATTAGCAATGTAGAACACATACAACCTTTTTGATCATTAATATAACTTGGTAATTAGTATAAGAACATGTCTAAACATGTTCAACCCGACAATTTACTGTTTAGACCCGGTTCGGAACCGAAAGTCGCATAGTTTGACTTTCACTTTGACTTTCAGTTCTGACCCGTTTTGGTATGATTTAGAAATACCTAAGAGCTTCATTTGGACCAGGTTACATGCTAGTATAACCCTCTGAGATTATACACCTCGGATCATTAGTTATCCAATTAATATGCATGATTTCGTTAATTGCCCATATGTTGACCATTATGCCCTTTTCACCTTAAAATGTGATTTTTGAAAATGTAAAAGAATAGAAACTTTATTTACTGATATATAAACTTGTATGCAAAGTTTGACATCAGTTTGAGGTGTAGAATAAGAGTTATGCTCATTAGCGTAAATTGAAGGCCTTTTGTTAATTAAACGGCGTAATTAGCGTATCGCCTAGTTAAGCCTACTTTTTGATATCAAACTTATTACCCACTGATATAATATATTATTTTGGGATTTTTGAAGATTTTTAATTAATTTTAGGCTGAGCATAACTCATAGTCGTAGGCTTAATCCGGTAATTGTTGGTTTTGCCCTTACGGGCCATAAATTGAGTTTTACATATCTAATCGACCCCAAACCTTTTGCTACTGATTGTAAATGATAAATAAATTATTTTAAGCCTTCTGGAATAATAAAAATATCAGCTTTATGCATAGAACCCGGAAACGGCTTCTAATCGCCTAATTAAGCGTTTTTAACGCATAGTATATACTAAAACTATTTTAAACATACCAAGGGTGATACCTACTGATATTTAAGGCAAATTATAATATTTTAACAGTAAGCAAAAGTGGTTTAACTCAGACTTCAGTTTTGAGCTTTTCGGCTTATGTGAAATTACCAAAATGCCCCTACGGTGCATAGTTTGGTTATATTTGATAAAATTTCACATATATACTTTACCCTACTGTTATAACTCATTAAATTGAGTATGTTTTCTGATTACATCAGACCTATAACTCAGGAAAACACTTAAACTCTTTTGTAACCTTGTAAATGACCAAACTACCCCTGCGAGGCATAGTTTGTGTTTAATTTCGTTTCGGGCATAATGAAAGACATCTTACTGATGTCACAACATATTTGAAGCATATTAACTTAGGAAACCTTTAAATGGCTCATATGAATACCCGTTACACTTATTACGCGTTCGGTTCGGTTTATGTAACTAGTTTACATAAATTAGCCGAAACGGGTCAAACCTTATCGTTTTATCTCAAAATCCAGAATGTGTATGAAATACCCATATTAAGCAAGTCTCCGAACTTGTCGGGTCTAAATCACATTCTATCCGGTCTTCGCTTAATAGTGCGTACGAACCGTATCATTGAAACTAACCGATCTAAGCTAAGGCTTAATTAAGGACCCGTTAGAAATCTAATAGGTTATTATAAACCTTCATTCCAGATTAGGAGCCCAGTAAAAGTACTTGCATTTGCTGTAATTGATTGATACTTTGCTCAGGTAAATACTCTTAACTTATTTTCCCTATACGGGCTTGGGATACGGTACTATAAAAGTACCGCTTGGTCGGGTATGTAGTCATTTAAATCGGATTGTGATTAATGTATTTACATAACCCGATTTATTCTGTATTATTTGATGTATGGCCCTTGGGGGTTAAATGACCATGTCCTGGATATCCTTGGCATCATTTTACGAAATGGCCACGACCTAAGCACGGGGTGTAGGCGTACACCTGACAGATGCATTATGTAAAAACTGGTAATCCACTAACGGAATCAACCTTGTGGGCATTATACCTGTGGCGTGTCAGTTAACTTAAACCGGCTCTTCTAACCGGTGCTAATGGACGGAAAATAAGTAAATCTGTATACAAGATTATATACAAATAATTGTCCCAAGTTATAAAGATATTTTGTGCGGAAGTGCATTCAAATCAATTTTCAAACTCTTTTCTAAATGAGTCAGTTGAGTTGTATTTACCAGTGTAAACTGACGTATTTTCCAAAAAGGCTAAGTGCAGGTGCTAGACGAAATAGGCTGGCTACTCCAGGCATCATTACTCAAGTCTCGCAAGCTCTAGATGTCAAAGTCTGTTGAACAGTTTTCATTTTATTTTGATCCGTCTGTGGATCTTTTACTTTCCGTTCTAATACTGGATATTACCTTATATTCGGATTTAATATATTTTCTTTTGCTTCCGCTGTGCATTTATATAATTGTGTTGTTTGACTATTATGTTGCCAACCACGTCACGATACTCCCCACCTGGCCCACCGGTGACACGTGGAAATCGGGGTGTGACAATGAGGGACTGAAGTTGACAAACAGTGAAGAGATGAATACAGAGGGGCTAAAAGTGTCAACATGTGTAAACAATGCCTTTAAATAACCGTACACGATGTTCGTATTCTTAAATGATTGAATTATTGGGCGTGAGAAGCCATTGTGAAAAACCAGTGAAACTTATAAGACGAAAGGGGTTAAATGTGTCAACATGTTAATTCTTACCTCTGAGTGACCTTTTAATGATCCCGGAGCTTCGTAATGTCCAATTATATTTCCAAGAATACTAAATGATAATTATATATGGTTTCGACTTCATTATTCATAAAGTTGTGCAAGATTTCAAGAAAAAGGGTTAAAAGCATCAACGAGAGAAAATAGTACCTTTCGGGTGATCTCGTAATTGAACGGAAGCCTAATGGTGTTTGTTATATGTCCCAAGATACTTAAAAATTAACTTTGGGGGTCAAAAGTGCTATAAATGAAAGTTAATTAAAGTTTTGAAGGACCAGGGACTGAAACTGCCAAGTCTAGAACTTGTTTTATCGGAGAGCAGGAGTGTCGTGGGGCGCGTAAGCCTGCACTAACATCCTTCGTGGCCCGTGAGAGGATGCCCAGTAAGCTTAAAATGGACAGCTGCATGTTGTAGGTCTGTCCAACGCCTTTGCATGCATAAAACTCAATACCAGGGATTGTTTGATGGTTTTTACTGACACCATAACACTTGTAATCATCTGGTATCACCCCATAATAGCTGGATTGATCTCAAGAACCCTCTTTTCACTATAAATAGGTGCCTTTGTTGCACCTTTGAACTTGCTCACTTCAAATTTCACTTCAATCCTTTCTTGCTTGCATTCTCTGAGATTCCTGGTCAAGAAGGAAGCCCTCCTCAGTTCAAACTTCGTGCTAGGACCTTGTGTAAGTGTTCTTAGCCTCTGTAGTTCGGTTTTTACACGTTTAAAGACCGAAAGTCAAAGTTGTCGTAATAACACTTTGACTTTTAGCTTAAACTTTATCAGTCCAACCATTGTTCGAGGCGAATGTGGGTACGTGATTGTTATTAGGTAGGTGATAATCCCTCAAAAGGGCACCTCCTAATTACGATGTTTACTTAGTTAATTGTCGGGTCAAAGTAATTAACATAAAAAGTCAAACAGGTCAGTTTTTAAATAAATTCATATCCGATAATGTAGAAGCTATAAAATATGTTTTATCACTTTAATAACTTGGTAAATATTATTAGAACATGTCTAGGCATGTTCGACCCAACAATTCTGAGTTTAGGCTCGATTCGCAACCGAAAGTCGCAAAAGTTGACTTTTGCTTTGACTTTCAGTTCTGACCCGAATTAGCTTAGTTTCTTTATGCATTAAGGTTCCTTTGTGACCATATTATATAGTAATATAACCCTCTGAGGTTATATTACATGGTCCCTTAGTAGTCTGAGGTTAATTGCTTGTTTCCGATTATTATGCTTAATTTTGACCATTATGCCCTTATAGTCAAAATAATAAGATTTTTGAATATATGGTCATAAAAATAACTTAGTTACTGATAAATAAACATGTCTAAATTATTTTGACATTATTTTCTGGTCTCTAATTAATGTCATGCAAGATATCGTAAATTTAACTTTTATAAAATTTAAATTACGCTTTTATGCATAAATCATGTTTAAACATAAATTTTGACACAAAACTCATTACCTACTGTTATGATATCATTTTTAGGGATTTTGGAATGTTAGGTCAGATTATATACTGACCATAACTTAGAGTTCTTATATAAATTCTATAATTGATGATTATGCCCTTTTTTTAATAAAATGTGATTTACATATAATTAACATGCTAAACCTTTTCCTACTGATTTAATATATAAAATAAAATATTTTAACCATCCAAGGCTGGTCAAAATCTCAGAATCACATAAACATCGCAAATATCGTCAATTATCGACTTTTACACTAATTCGGTGCATAGTATGGTTTAAAACCATATTTAGCACCCCAAGACTTATTACCTACTGAAATTATAAATAATTTTTAATATTTTTACAGTAAGTATAAGTCATGAACTCAGACTTCCAATTATGTCCTTAAAAGCATATGTGAAATGACCAAAATACCCTTTTGGGGCATAGTTTGGCCATAAATAGTAAACCAGACATATGTATGATATCCTACTGATTTGATATCATAAAATAAATATTTTTACAGAATGTTTTAGACCAGAACATCAGTTTACTTTTAAACCTCCTTATTAAACCTCAAAATGACCAAATTACCCTTTCGAAACTTCATTTGGTTTTAAAATCTTTATGGGCATATCTTACTGATATCATAACATATTTAAAGCATAATAAATTATGTACATGACTCATCCGACTACCCGTTATGCATATACGCGTTTGGTACGGTTTATGTAACTAGTTTGCATAAATTAGCCGAAACGGGTCAAATCTTATCATTTAAAATTCAAATTCTAGAATGTATTTAGTTTACCCATATAATACAAGTCTCCGTACTTGTCGGGTCTAAATTACATTCCAATCCGGTCATCGCTTAATCTAGCGTTTCGTACCGTAAAACCTTCTTTAAACTAACCGGTCAAAGTTTACAACTTAAATAAGACCATTTAGTAATCCAATAGGTTAATAAAAGCTTCGTTCCAGATTAGAAACCCCGGTAAAAGCTACTTGCACTAGTTTGATTAGATCATACGGCTGAGTAGACAAATCTTGCATTTTAAGCTCAGGTAAATACTTCTAACTTATTTTCCCTTATACAGGCTTGGGATACGGTAAAATATTACCGCTTGGTCGGGTATGGAATCATTAATCGAATAGTGGTTAATTTATTGATATAACCCGTTTTAATCTGTTTTGTTTGATACATAAACCTTTGGGGGTTAATACGACCGTGTCCTGGATATCCTTGGCTCATTTCATTTGAAAATGGCCACGACTTAAGCACGGGATGTAGGCATACACCTGACAGTTGCGTACGTAAAAAGATATACCCACATGTGAAGATAACTCCCTGTGGGATTATATTAGTGGTGTGTCTATTATTCAAGTCTCGGCTTCTATCAGGGGCCCTGAACGTACGACAAACATATAAATCTGTATACAAGATTATTTTGTATAATTGTCCCAATTTATAAAAGAATATTTGTGCCTTGTGCATTTAAATCAATCTTTCATAAATATTTTCAAAAGAGCAGGTTAATTGTATTTACCAGTGTAAACTGACGTATTTTCAAAAAGGCTAAGTGGCAGGTACTACTCGTAATTCGCTGGGGAGCTTCTGGGCGTTTATTAGAGAATCTTATAAGTTCTTAATGCCTTAAGTCTGTTGAACAATGTTTTGTATTATATTTTAGATCCGCCTGTGGATCCTTTCTTACAACCGTCTGTATATTATTTTACTCGTACTTTACACTTTCGGTTTGTAATAGTAATTTTACCCCCCAGACTTCCGCTGTGCTATAAACTGTGTATATTTGACTATGATGATATCAACTACGTCACGATACTCCCCACCGGTAATATGTGGAAATTTCGGGGTGTGATATATTACCACATTTCTTATCAAATAATCTTCCACCACGACTATATTTGTGGTGGATTTTAATGTGGTAACTCTATGTTCCAAATTTTATCCCTCGGATTACTATTTTACGACAAGACGCATTTTGAGGCATTTGACTCACAAGAATCATAGCTTTCGCTTTTATACTTGTCCTAAGTATTTACTTGATCGAATGACTTATTTCTAAACAACCCATAAGGGTCGTTTGCTTGATTTGTCGATCAAGGGCATTTTGGTCCATTTAAGCCTTCATTTACAATGAATGATTTTGAAAGGTATATTGACCCAAAATATCACATATTAAACTATGATCTTGTTTGAATAATCATTGAAACACAATGACTATGATTTAAATCATTCGTTTTACCTAAAAAGATAACCAAATGTCCATTTTTGACCTTATTTAACTCTCATTGAACCTTAAGTTCTAAATGAGTAGTTAACTATTACGCATACCTGGCTTGGATCAATATATTGACCCATTTTAATACCTTGCCTTAATAATCGCTACTTAATAGCGATGCAATTAACCTTCCTCTATTCACTCCCGTGAACATAAGACTCGACAATATTCACTAGTCGATATTTTCAAATGGTGATATCTTCACCATTTGACCCGTTTGGTCTAAATGGTTGTTTATCTTTGCGAGATGATATTTATTACCATCTCATCTACATTACTCGTTCTGGTTTACACCGTACGGTCATTTTACTTATAACCCATTTCTTGACTCTTTTGACCCATTATGGCTTACGCCATAAAGTGTCTTACAACTAACGGTTATTATCAACGAGTGACCGAATTACCGTTTTACCCTTACTATTTATGTTGGTTTACCCTTTAAGGTAACCATTCAAAACTCATTATCTATTAGTCATTTCACGACTAAATAATCGTAATAGTCCTTTTTAACCATTAAACATGGTTTATTAGCATTATCTTTGTTCCGAACCGCACATGTCGTGTCGGAACATCATAATTCAAACAGAACTTTCTATTATTCATAACCTATAAAACCAATAGGTATTAAATAAAATGTGTACGCTTTACTTACCTTGCATATAGATTATGCTTTTCCTTCATTCTTGATTCGTTTGACCCGCTTCCTTCCCAAGCTTTCACCTAGCTTGTCAAGCGTCAAACTATCATTGTAATTTGTAAGATGGTTAGACTAGTCATAATCATTCACGACTATTCCATCCTACGATCTTTATGTCGAAATTATCATTCGATCATATAAAAGGTCATTTGACTTTAAAAAGTCAAACTGCCTATTGACAAAAGTAATTACACGATGTAGCTTAACTACTCGTTTTATTACTTTGCCACTATACGATAAGCATCCCTCTTATGCTACCGTTTTAACTACTTATGAAATCAAGTCCATTTAATAAAATTTCATCAATTTAACAAAACTTTGATCATTTTTAACGCATAACGATATCATACATCATTCAACATGAATATATCATCGATTTTTCATCTTATCATACTAAACTCACTACTTAGCAAGTATGATTTATATACTTAAACACCAAAATTGTTCAAGTATCATCTTATTAATATCAAATATGATGTTTCTAATCATAATTATATCATCGATTTCATCATATGATTAAACCCCACTTATCCTAGTGTGGTAAATCATATAATCATCCAATTCATAGCATATATGTATAATTTTTCACTTAGGGTTTTGTTCCTAAGCAAGTATACGTCACTAATTCAATCATAACTTCAATAGTTCATTCATAATTCGTGATTATGATGTTTACTCAAATTTCACAACTTCACAAATCATCAAAATTTGACATACCTTATGATCCCCTAGCTTGGGTGATCATTAATTCACGTTCAATTGTGAATTTAGACTTCGTTTGAGCCTTCAATTTGATGATATTAATAGAGTTAGGGTTTTGGCTCCATGGGAGCTCTCTGAGATCGAACAGAACACACACACTGAGTGTGTGTTTTGTTTTGATTTCTCTTTTTATAATTTAAGTTTCCAATTATCCATATTTGGCCCCTCATATTTGGTTAGTTATTTAGTAGGCTACAACCTACTTATTTCCAACAATGTTTCCACTCATTAACTAGGTTAAACATTCCTAGTTAAATTAGTGAGTTCGAGGAATTCATGACTAAGTTTATTTTAAGTCCCGTTAACTCGGGCCTTCTATAAACTTTATTTCCTCAAAAGCTTTCATTAAACTTTTATTTAATATTAGGTTTATTTATTTAAAATCCTAATATTTACCGGGTTAATTTTACCACTAACGGTACTTTACCCGTCTTTTAGTATTAAAGTGGTTTGATTACTAAACCCGTTTTTGGGGTGTTACAAGTCTATACCCCTTAAAGAGGTTTCGTCCTCGAAACCTTTCTTACATAATTCATTGAGTTTCAAACTCAATGCATTTGATCTGAGGAATCTTTTAAGCATTAATCATACTTTAACCATTTGTTAGTATTACCATAAAAGTATGGTAATACCTTTTTGGTTATAAAGCATGTGCGTCTTTCATATGAAACAACGCAACTCAAAATAACTTAATTTCGTTATTTCAACCGGTTTGGTTAACTAAGCGAAATCCATCGCTTTTATACTTTCGGACTCTTCATGAATCCGTTATTTTAACCTGTTCAGAGGTCTTTAGTGAAATCTTTCACTTTTAACAAACAAACTTCTGTGTTTGTGAACTTATAGCCTTATGATCCCTCAAAATAGGTGATCAGTATGTTTTTTTTCTGTTACTGAGGTCTCATGGGCCGTCACTTTTATCTTGTATCTATATACCCTTGTTGTTTACTTGACCGATTCGCCAATTTGGCCACTTGATCATGTAAATCTATTGATTTTTGTTTATTCCATGCTATTTTCATAATTAATAGCGTATTAACCAAATTCTTAATTTGAATTTTGACCTTAACCAGTTTCACTAACTAGACTTATTAGTCCAGTTACTTTATACCCATCGCTCGGGCTATAATGTGATTATACTTCACATTACTTTTCTTGACCGTGATCGTGTCACATCATGTTTAAGTTTATGTCAACCTTTGATTTTCGAAAATATTTCTTTTCGAATATATCGTCTTGCACCTATCAGTGTCAAGACCTGTATCTTTAATATTTGCTATTTAGTTTCCTATCAGAATTTATGTTTGTAAAAACGTTATTTCTTACTAAAACTGAAGTTTTAGTTTAACGTTTTCTCTTTAACTTATGTCAATTACTCATATCAAGAAATTGACAGCTAAGAATTTATTCTTTTCATTCTTATTTTACGCGGGGATTCTTAACTGGTTCCCTCACTTTATCTAATTAACCCATAGGTTCTATCACTTAGCCTCGTGGGCTATTTCTTTAGGCTTTCACCTTGTTAAGGCAAGACCCTTATAGTTCATTTCTTTTTATTTATGACCCCAAGGGTCATTTTGGTCCCGTAGACCTTTTCATTATTTATAACCCGAAGCTTATGTTGATCCCGTAGATCATTTCTTACTCATGTCATTCTTAAAATATGTTTGGTGTCAAGGCACCTTGTGTATGTTTGAAAATCATTTGGTTTAAAGTTTAAGATCCATTAACCTTGATTGTAGTTCGTGACTACAATCGTTTTATTTCGGATTATTCTCCCGACTCTATGACTTCTCACGTCATTTATGCGTCGGTTCGTCTTATGCTCACCGTTATCCGGTTTACATATATTCGTATTTGATTATGTCCCATTACTGGGCTCATTCTTCTTTTGCGTTTAACGCTACAGTTATCTGGCTTGCGCTTACTTATGACATCTGGCATTATATTATATTCAACCCGTTTGACTTGTTAATGTGAAATCCATCACTTATAAACAATCAAACTTTATTCTTTATTCAACCCTTTCAACCTCAAAATAGTTGAATATATTTATTCAAAATTTCTATTTGCGAAATTTTATAGTCTTTTAGTCATAACTCATAATCCGAGTCCTTTGACTTTCAATCCGCGTTCCCGTCTCTCGGTTTACGCATGTGTTTAATTTCCTACCCATCAACTAGGTGATTAACCGAAGTCATTATTAATGCAACCATTTAGATATACATTAAGACTTCGTTTTGACTTGTTTGGTTTTCTTAGCGAAATCCATCGCTTTATTTAACCAGACCTTTATTCTTTATGTGACCATGCTTGATGGTCTTATAAATTCTGAATGATGATTATCATCATCATCCTTTCTTTACAACGACCAAAGTCAATGACTTCGATCGTCTTTTTGGTATGGGCAATACCTTCGTTTCAATGACCTCGCGGGTCATTTATCCTTTGGTTTTACATGCCCCTTTTTGTCAACCATGGATCTTTCGTCCATTATGACTTATTTCACTATTTACTTGGGTCATCTATTTCCTTCGCGCCATACATCGTTTTTATGGTTCCCTCAAAAACCATTTATACGAGTATGCCCATAAGATTTCTTGACCACAAGGTTCTTTTAACTTTTTCATTCGTCTCGACCTTACCACATCGGACATAACTGTGCTCATTATAAGAAGCTCATGGTATCATGTGTTCACTACTTACTTGGCCAGAGTAAGCGATCAACACATGGTACACATGACCTTATTATAATTACCACATCACGTCCCATGTAAGTAATCTCTCGATTTATTTGATTTTTATGATTTCATTTGGTAAAACTTTATTTAATTGTCAATTAACAATTATTAGTTTTACCCGTTTTATCTTTGAACATATACAATGTTCCTTTTTATAACCATTTATACAATCACATTCGTTGATGTGATCATTACTTTTCTCAATTGGATCTTTATTGAGAATACTTTCTTGGATGATTACATTCGTCCAAGTTTGTATTTAAACTAAATTCAGTTATTGTCTTATTATTCACGACTGTGAATAATACGTATCTCTACTGAATTTCTCTTGGAAACGTCATCCTGGATAGGTAATCTATACAGGTTTTCCAAGTTTCATATTCTATATGCAACTTTTATTCACTATGTGTTTGTTGCATATTTCTGTTTATACTATAAGTTTAAGACGTGTACCTTGTATATATTCACCCTGATAAACTTTCCTTGTTGTTCGATCTTCCGTTCGAGATCATTTCTTGATTTCCTGTCTTTAGCGTGTATGACTTACTTGTCATACTTCAGACTATTTCTTTATCGTATCAACAATTCTTTAAACTCTCGTCATCTTCCAATGCGAGGTTCGTTCAACTTAAAACGTTTACAAATATTTGTACTGTTGATCTTTATAAGCGCCCGTATTACAATACAAGGCTTTCTATGACACGTGTTAACACACGTAATTCGTTTAACTATGTTGGTCTTTTATCGCTTTCTTTGGGGTAACGTGTTTTACACGATAACCCTATGTGTTGTTTTCAACACTTTACATGTTAGACCATAATGTATAGAATAACTTACCGGATTTTGCGAACAAGTCTCGAACCGAACACTTCACTCTTTAACCTTGAGCTCTGATTACCAACTTGTAAGACCCTTACTTGATTTATACAATTTTCGTATAGATTTCGACTATTTTAGTGTATTTACAATTTCACATACACTTGGAATTCCGAGTTTGTTAAAACAGTTTAACATAACATACATAAATTCGTCGTTTAAAAGTGACGACAAAATGTAACGCGGAAGCTTATTTCTTTATGTGTTTGGTTCCTCATTGAGCTTGATCGTCCTCAGGTACTTTACATAATACCTACATTTCATAACACATGAAATGAGTTAGTCGTTCGGTGTTAATGTAACAACTCTTGCCAAAATTATTATTTCTTATTTTAATAGTGCACATTAGGAAACCCTAATTGAGACCCCCAAGTAGTATGGCACGACCCATAATTTTTAAAACGATCAAAACTAGGATCAGGGCCCCCTAAAACTCGAGGGGGGTATCCCCTAATTGATAATTATCTCTAAAAACGAAGATAAATCTAAAAAAAAATCATTCAAACTGACTCAGCAAAGCTAAGCAGGACACCAGGCACCCCTAGCCTAGGTGTGTCTCTGTCGTGACACGTGCCAGGGTCTAGGGGACCTGGCGCGACACGCGGGGGAGGTCCAAATTCAGTATATAATGCTGGGGTTTGGCACTTGCATGGCTATTCTGTTTCGACGTAAAAATTCACAACACACGTTACGTTATACACTGTTTCATTCAAAAACACTTAAATCACGAACCTCTGCTGCGACAACAGGGTAATAACTCGATCACTGCTATGATATAATGTCCGATCGATTGAAACCGATCCGATGGATGTTTAAGTGCTGCCCGAATCTGGGCTATACTTTGTCATTCGTCGTGAGGGTTTTGATTTCGTGAGTTTATCGTAAATGTTGTATTAAGTTACTGACCTAGTTTCGTGTGCGTTGTTATTTAACTAGGTCATCAAGCTTAATCAGTAGGCCAAACACGGTCCAACTAAACCTGCAATGTGAGTCATTCTGTTTTTATCAAAGTTGTTTTGTAAAACCTTAAATGTTTTCTAGTTATACTTTGCAGTGATTAAGTCTTTGCTAATCTTTAATTACTGGCAGTTTGTGGGGGTTTTGTGCACATTACTACTAACGAATTATCACTTAGGTGGGCGAGCCTAATTTGTCATATGTCCACAGTCATAGATTCGGTCGAGTGGCAGCTGAACCAGTTAATTATAAGATAGGGACAAATATAAAAACCCTTAATGCTGTAAATTATAACAACGTGTCATTTTGTGCAAATTGAATGACTCACCAGTATTTCCCCGCTGATAAAATCTTTTTAAACATGTTTCAGGTGATTTACTGTGAACAAGGAAAAGTGCCGTGTAGCACTACCAGCTTGGATAAAGTGGCCAGTAAATAAATAAACATGTTTTTGTAAACAGGGAATTTCCTAGTAAAACTCCTTGATTATAAACTACGGGGTTTGTCCCAAAATGTGAAATAAAATAATCAGGCATTTTCTGTTAAACGATCCTGTTAATAATTCCGCTGCCAAATTAAACACCTAAAATAAAATACCACTGGTTTTCTGTCTCGCGGCAATCGAACCAGGAAACTGGGTCGGGGCCCGTGACAGTTAAAACATGTCCGAACAAGTTCATGAGTCCAAACACTCAAAAAATATCAGTTATGAGCGTTTAAAACTTGTTTATACAAGTACCGAAGACCAAACTGATCAACAACTACGATTTGCAGCAAATATGACCCGTCACGTGCCGTGACAGGATGTAGAGTCACTGTCGCATGACGCGACAACCGTCGCGGGCCGCGACACCGTTTTGTGTAATCCGTCGCGTAGCGCTAGGGTGCCATTTCGACATAATGTTTTGGTGCAGGTGCTGCATATCACCAGCAAACCAAATTTCGACTAAAATGATCATAACTCGATCATTTTTTATCCGTTTTTGTCACGTTTCTTCCTACGTGATCATAATTCGATTCTCCGTCACATGGAGTTAAAATCCGACATCCGGATTAACAAAATTTGAGACTTTTAATCCTTCGGCTTAATATATATTTACCAAATTTTGACCCGTTCATGTTTTTATCAAACAAAATCCAAATTTCTCATGAACCTTATTTTATATCCGTTCCTATTATTCAAGGTTCAAACCACGGGTTTCTTACGTATTCTTAACCCGTTTTTGCACATATGCTTATTTTGACCCGTTAAGGGTATTTAAGCACAAATCGCTCTCATTCGTTTCTGGCATTTTATTACCACATTTCTTATCAAATAATTTTCCACCACGACTATAATTGTGCTGGATTTTAATGTGGTAACTATTTGTTCCAAATTTTATCCCTCGGATTACTATTTTACGACAAGACGCATTTTGAGGCATTTGACTCACAAGAATCATACCTTTCGCTTTTAGACTTGTCCTAAGTATTTACATGATCAAATGACTTATTTCTAAACAACCCATAAGGGTCGTTTGCTTGATTTGTCGATAAAGGGCATTTTGGTCCATTTAAGCCTTTCATTTACGATGAATGATTTTGAAAGGCATATTGACCCAAAATCTCACATATTAAACTATGATCTTGTTTGAATAATCATTGTGTTTTCAAAACACAATGACTATGATTTAAATCATTCGGTTTACCTAAAAAGATAACCAAATGTCCATTTTTGACCTTATTTAACTCTCATTGAACCTTAAGTTCTAAATGAGTAGTTAACTATTATGCATACCTGGATTGGATCCATATATTGAACCATTTTAATACCTTGCCTTAATAATCGCTACTTAATAGCGATGCAATTATCCTTCCTCTATTCACTCCTGTGAACATAAGACTCGACAATATTCATTAGTCGATATTTTCAAATGGTGATATCTTCACCATTTGACCCGTTTGGTCTAAGTGACCGTTTATCTTTATGAGATGATATTTATTACCATCTCATCTACGTGACTCATTCCGGTTTACACCGTACAGTCATTTTACTTATAACCCATTTCTTGACTCTTTTGACCCATTATGGCTTACGCCATAAAGTGTCTTTCAACAACTAACAGTTATCATCAACGAGCGACCGAATTACCGTTTTACCCTTACTATTTATGTTGGTTTACCCTTTAAGGTAACCATTCAAAACTCATTATCTATTAGTCATGTCATGACTAAATAATCGTAATAGTCCTTTTTAACCATTAAACATAGTTTATTAGCATTATCTTTGTTCCGAACCGCACATGTCGTGTCGGAACATCATAATTCAAACATAACATTATATTATTCATAACCTATAAAACCAATAAGTATTAAATAAAATGTGTAAGCTTTACTTACCTTGTATCCAGATTATGCTTTTCCTTCATTCTTGATTCGTTTGACCCGCTTCCTTCCCAAGCTTTCACCTAGCTTGTCAAGCGTCAAACTATTCATTGTAATTTGTAAGATGGTTAGACTAGTCATAATCATTAACGACTATTCCATCCTACGATCTTTATGTCGAAATTATCATTCGATCATATAAAAGTTCATTTGACTTTAAAAAATCAAACTGCCTATTGACAAAAGTAATTACACGATGTAGCTTAACTACTCGTTTTATTACTTTGCCACTATACGGTAAGCATCCTTCTTATGCTACCATTGTAACTACTTATGAAATCAAGTTCATTTGATCGAATTTAATCAATTTAACACAACTTTGATCATTTTTAACACATAACGATATCAAACACCATTCAACATGAATATATCATCGATTTTTCATCATATCATACTAAACTCACTACTTAGCAAGTATGACTTATATACTTAAACACCTAAATTGTTCAAGTATCATCTTATTAATATCAAATATGATGATTCTAATCATAATTGTATCATCAATTTCATAATATGATTAAAACCCACTTATCCTAGTGTGGTAAATCATATAATCATCCAATTCATAACATTTTTTCACTTAGGGTTTTGTTCCTAAGCAAGTATACATCACTAATTCAATCATAACTTCAATAATTCATTCATAATTCACGATTATGATGTTTACTCAAATTCACAACTTTACAAATCATCAAAATTTGACATATCTTATCATTCCCTAGCTTGGGTGATCATTTGTCACACCCCGATATTTACAGCTCAGCCCGGTGGGCCCGGTGGGGAGTATCGTGACATAAGATTGATAATGTCATAGTCAAACATACACAGAATAGCACAGCGGAAGTCTTGGAATATAAAATATTATTACAAACCCAAATGTCTGAAAATACCGAAAGCATAATTACATACGAGCTTGCAACATTAAATCCACAGGCGGATCTATATAAAATGTACAAAATGAAGTTTAGCAGACTTTAGGGCATACAAAGGATTTGCAAGATCCTTTATTACACCAAGCAGCTCCCAGCCAATTACGTATAGTACCTGTCACTTGGTCCTTTGAAAATACGTCAGTTTACACTGGTAAATACAATTAACTGACTCATTTGAAAATGTTTATGAAATTTTGTTTAAGGGCACAAGGCACCAAAATTCTTTTATAACATGGGACAATTATTTAAAAATAATCTTGTATACAGATTTATATGTTTGTTGTCCATTCAGGGCCCGGTTAGAAGAGCCGAGACAAGATTAATAGACACACCACTAATATAATCCCACGATGAGTTATCCGCAACAAGTGGGTATATCTTTTTACATACGCAACTGTCAGGTGTATGCCTACACCCCGTGCTTAAGTCGTGGCCATTTCAAATGAATGAGCCGATGATATCCAGGACACGGTCATTAACCCCCCAAAGGCTTTGTACCAAACAAAACAGATTAACGCTGGTTATCTCAATGATTTAACCACTAATCGATTAAAGATTCAATACCCGACCAAGCGGTAATAATTTACCGTATCCCAATATTCGTATAAGGGAAAATAAGTTAAAAGTATTTACATGAGCTACTTCTCGATTTACAGCAAGATTTATATAACTCAGCCGTATCCAATTTAATTAAATGCAGATAGCTTTTACCGGGAGACTCTAGTCTGGAATGATGGTAATATATATAACCAATTTAGAATGCTAACAGGACTTATTTAGGTTATAGACCTAGACCGGCTAACTTAAAGTATTAGAAATGGTACGATACACTAGATTAAGCGATGACCAGAATAAAATGTAATTTAGACCCAACAAGCATGAAGACTTGTATAATATGGGTAAACTAAATACATTCTAGATTTTGAAGTATAAATGATAAGGTTTGACCCGTTTCGGCTAATTTATGTAAACTTGTCACATAAATCGCACCGTACGCGTATAAGCATAAACGGGTGACCGAATGAGTCATGTACAAGTTCCATAAGTTATTATGCTTAAAATATGTTGTGATATCAGAAGGATATCTTCAATAATGCCCAAAACGAATTTAAAACCAATTTAAGCCCTTAAAGGGTAATTTGGTCATTTTAAAGTTTATAAAAGTGGTTAAATAGCAAACTGAGGTTCTGGTCTAAAATATTTAGTGAAAATATTTATTTTATCAAGTTGCATCAGTAAGATATCATATATATGTGAGGTTTATCATTTATGGCCAAACTATGATCCGTAGGGGCATTTTGGTCATTTCACATATGCTTTTAAAGGCAAAATTGGAAGTCTGAGTTCACAACTTGTACTTACTGTAGAAATATCAAATTTTATTTATAAACTCAGTAGGTAACAAGTTTAAGGTGTTAAATTTGGTTTTAAACCCTACTATGCACCTAATTAGCGTAAAAGTCGACAATTGACGATATATACGATGTTTATGAAATTCTGAGATTTTTATCAGCCTTGAATGCTTAAAAAATTTTATTTTTCATATAAAATCAGTAGGAAAAGGTTTGGCATGATAGTGATATGTAAATCTTATTTTATCAATGAAAAGGGCATTATCGTCAATTACCGAATTCATACGAGAACTCTATGTTATGATCAGTATAAAATCTGACAAAAATTTTCAAAAATCCCTAAAAATTATATCATAATAGTGGGCAATGGGTTTGGTGCCAAAATTGGGTTTAAATATGGTTTGTGACAAAAATGCAATTTAATTAACAAAAAATCTTGTTTTACGATATCGTGCATAACTTTCATTTGAGACCAGAAACTGATGTCAAATTATTATGACATATTTATATATCAGTAATAAAGTTTTTTGTCCTCTTACATTTTCAAAAATCTTGTTTTTATAACATAAGGGCATAATGGTCAACTTTTAAGCATTTAACGGAAACATGCAAATGTTCTCTGATTTCTAAGGGACCATGAAGTATAACCTCGGAGGGTTATGCTAATATATAATATGGTCACAAAGGAACCTTAAGTAGTTATGCCTTAATATATAATAGGAAATGCTCAAGCAAGTGAGATGTGAGAGTTTAGAGTAAAGGTGCAAGGATTCAAGGCAACCCAAGACCCCTATTTATAGTTTTTGAGAGTTGATAAGATGATGCCAAGTGTTTAGGGACATCTTAGGATCATTCCAGGTGTAATACCAGTTGTAAATACCAGCTAATAATCCATAGATTCAATGGAAAATGGTTTAGAACATAAGTGGGGTGAACAAGGAAGAGGAACTTGCAGCTGTAGGTAATTTTCTGTCGAAAATGAGCCGTCGCCGCGCGCCACAGCAAAAGAGGTATGCTGTGGCGTCGCGCTACCACCCCACATCTCAGAAAACAAGTTTTGAACTTGTCACTTTTAGTCCCTGCACCTTTATAAGCTTAGTAACTTTCATTTTAGGCACAATGGGCCCTTGTAGTTAGTTTGTAAATGATATAGGGAGTATAACCAAACACCGTTAGGTCCGGTTTCGTTAAACGATTACCAAAAACACTAGTTTCTGCTCGTTGACGCTTTTAACCCTTTAATTTGCGAACTTGTGCGTTTTAACGTGAAATGGCATAAAAGCCCTTTCAAGATCAATAATAAGCATTCCCAAGAGTATGATGGGATATTATGACACTCCAGTTTACTCTAGTTCACTTAAATGGTTGCTCAAAGGTATAGTTTTAGAGTTTGATGCTTTTGGCCCCTTAAATGCGTAACTTGCGCGCATTATCATTTTATCGCATCAAAGCCCTATGTTATCCATATTAGGCATTCTCGAGAGTATTATCAAACATCACGATGCTTCGGGTTTGTTAAAAGGTCACTCAGAGGTATAATTAAACATGTTGACACTTTTAACCCTTTTTCTTGGTATTTGCAATATAAATCGTTTATTTGCATTGAAACTCCACGAATTCATTATCAGAAAATCGTGAGAGTATAAAAAGATTCTACAAAGCCTCGGGATCGTTAAAAGGTCATTCAGAGATAAGAATTAACATGTTGACACTTTTAACCCCTGTGGTTTGTAAATTTTTGGTTTTAAGCACAAACGGCTTCTTGTGTGCGACAATTTATTCCATAAAGAATACGAACATCATATGAGGTCAATCAGAGACACAAGTTTGGCATGTTGACATTTTAGCCCCTCACATTCAAAGTTTTTGATTTTTCGCAAAAAAATTTAGTCCCTAATAGTCAACGTTTGACTTCAATAGAGTTTAGTACACGTGTCAACACATCATTGGACGTGATTTTACGAGGTGTTACATCCTCACCCCCTTAAAAGAAATCTCGACCTCGAGATTTGCTCAAAAAGATAGGAGTTTTTCTGTCACATAGTGAACACGACCTCCCATGTATAATCAGGGCTTCTACGGCATCCCGTTTAACCTTAATAATATGTATATGCTTTTTTTTCGGAGCTTCTTAACTTGTCGATCCTTATTTGACACTGGTTTCATAACAAACCATAAGTTTTTCGTTAATTTATACATCAAGGTGGTAATGCTATCGACTTAATAGCTAGACATATCCTGAAATCACAAGTGTGAAACACATTGTGATTAACATCAAGCTCCTCAGGTAAGTTTCAGCTTACAAGCTACCGATCTTGTCATATTTGGTTTTTCCCGAGTAGTCCAATATATATATATATATAAATATAGTTTAACTTGACCGTTATATCAAATGTAGCACACCTTTCTAGGGTGGTACCTTCTGTTGAATCTTGTTCCTGATTGAGAGCTTAAGAAGTTTGTGACCCTCATTAATATTGATTTTCTGCCAATTACTGGCAGCTTTCGGATAATCACAGATTCGTATGATTTTATCCGTTAATTCCAGGGTAATTTCGGGTCTTTAAAAATTGGAATTTCCAAGCTTTTATCCAACAAACGGATGTTTGACATTTCATCTATACAAGGTCCCCAAAGGAGCATCCTTGATGCTTATATAACAACTATTAGTCGTAGAAGGACTAAATTAGGGTGAGACAGTCACTCTAATTATTACTTAAATCAATCTTAAAGAATAGCTACTCTCATAGTTAGTCGAATAAATCGACGATCCTGGGCAGCTGATAGCGATTCTCAAATGTTACTTAAGTAGGGTTGCGGTAATTAATGCATAAGCATAATGAACCGTCTTTCTTAATTAATAATACCAGAGCTTTCAGAATTATGATTTAGGCTTTATGAAACCCTTTCTAAAAGTTTATCTAATTGGTTCTTAGTTCTTCCATTTATGAAGAAGACAATAGATGCAGCCCTAAGTGGGATGCTAATCTTAACTCTACCCGCATCTTAGAAGGTGAATAAGGTAGTTTTATGAAGAAGACAATCGAGATTCACAGAGATGACAGAGATATTCTGAATCTCAGGCTTCAGTTCATCTATCGTTATTCGTGCCATATAAATGACACATTTTTCTTTATGAATGCACGGATGCCTTAGTTAGTGACACCTATTTGGGCATTGCTATACATGATATCTTCTTTGAATACCATTAGATGACTTTAGTACTATATGACTATTGGAATATCTCAGTGGTTCCGTGCATTAAACCTCCATACTGGCTAGGCATGGAAGCAATCTACGGGACACACTAGGATACGCCAATCCTCATATGGCACTTTTATCAAGCATAATCTGGCATTCGCAGTTGATAGAAATCAATGAGATATTAAAAATAAATAACATATATTGTCTTAGTCCATCTGAAGATTAGAGTACTCCAGATCTTATGAATGAAGATTTCCGATAAGAATAGAAGAAATGGTTCCTATGATTTCCGTCGGTAGGTTTTACCTTACACTTAATATCTGGAGTTCTTATGGAAAAATTTTAAAAGTTTGCTATGCTTATGATCTATGAAAGACTTAATAATTCCTGAATCAAAACAGAATTCTTATTAATTGATTCACGATAAGGGATGTACCTGGTGCCATTATTGGTACGAACTTCCTCAAGCATTCAACATAAGGGTATAGGCGCCTCCATTCTTAGTCTCTCTAAACTTAACTACACCCCTTTTTCTTGGATTTTTGGGAGTTATCCTCCTTTCTCCTATTCTGGTAGTCTCAGCTTTGACTGGTTTATTTCTTAACCCATATAATGTGAGTGGCTGAGATAGATTCATAATGGATTTATAAGAAGCAGGTCTTGAAGTCTTAACATGCCCTCTAATTTCTGATGCTAAACCACCAATATATAGTGCATTAAGCTTAGATTCTAGGTTTAATGAATAGGGCACTATGTCAGATAATGAACTAACGTCTGTAACACACTGTTGACAATCTAGAACTTTTATGGTGATAGAAAATTCTGATTCCACCTTTTCCATTTCGTGTTGTGAATAATAGGTTTTTCTAATAAGGTCCATAAACTTAAACCATCCCATATTGTATGAGGGTATCTTTCATGTGGACTTTATTAATGTTCTTACAAACTAAGGGCATTGCCATTGAATGTCTGTGATACATAACTTACAATATCCTTTCCAGCATAACCGCTGATACACTTAATGGTTTCTATTTCATCCAACAATCTTATGCAATCAATGGCCCTTTTTTCGCCATTGAAGTCTCTTGATTTGCAAGAGACGAAGTACCTTTAAGTACATCCTTTAGAGGAATGGGGCTCCTTGCCATATATGATCTTACTTGGTTTATTCTTCGCATTCGAAGTATGAATAAGGCTCTTCCCATGAGCAGAGGAATGTGGTTTAGAGCAAGTAGCATTCGGCTCTTTGAACCTTTTCACGACTTTTCTCATAGTCTTTCTAACAGCTGCGTCAATCACAGCTTGGAGATTAATTCCACTAACCTTGAGGTTCGCATTTGTTGCATCAATAGCATTTGTCGCATCATTAGCATTTGTCGCATCATTAGTATCGCGACTGTTGTTTGTCTGATCCGAGTTTCTATACTCGAAGCTTGGTACTAAACATCCAATTAAACAATTGCTTAGTTGCATAACAATAGCTAGTCATCATCCTGACGACCTAACATACACTAGTCATGGTATCATAAAACCATATAGGCTAATAGGTTATGAACATTCCTAATGAAGGTTATTTGTATGTATATCAATTACATTTAGCCTAGGTCACAAGAGGACCATTAATGGCATTTAGGGTTTGGAGCGAGTCCATTACCTTAGTGACAAGGGATCATAATGTCACAACTGTCTTTGTCACATAGACGATTTTGTATAGCTCTTCGGCTAATTGCAAGGACATTTTAAAATATGGGATATAAGTCCGTTATGAAGGACATATAAATGTAGCACGTAGGCTTGTCACCAAGGACATTAATAGTCGTATGGTACGAAGGTCTCGTCGCAAAGGACATATAGGATATGGCACAAAAGGCCTGTCACGGAGGACATTTTAATGTATAAGTCGCGACCTTATTTGATCAGAGACGATAAGGTTTGAACATAGTTCTTCACCTTTGGGCAGAGAGTCATAGACTACATCTGTCATTATTTTGAAAGACGATTTATTTTGCCACATAGGCCAATAAATGGTCATCACTAATGGATGTTTATATATATACATATAATTATCGTAATTTAAGATATCTGACAAGATCTTATCGAACTTATATAGTATGAGGCTTGGGTGTTGCCCATCACCTTAGACAATAACCATAATGGTCATAATTGTCAATGTCACTAATGGACAATATAGTATATAGCCCGTAGGCGAAACATCACTAAAGGATGTTAAATAATATGATCATCGTATCAGATGATCATGATCGCATTGATCATATAGACTATTGTGCTTGGACATAGTCCAATATCTTTAGACAGGGGGTCATAGACCACAACTGTCGTTATCTTTTTGGACAACTAGTTTAGCCCGTAGGCACTTCATCACTAACAGATGTTTATATATTTTGATCATCACCTTGATGATACTTGCCATGATCTAATTTGATCATATGGGCTTTAAGGCTTGGACATAGTCCAATTACCTTGACGGCTGGTGTGGTCTCTCAAGTCACACTGCCAGGAGTGTTAACGTGTTCTCAGATGTTAACAAGGATTAATTTGTCTTAATGGTTACACAATATTACCATGATCGCATTGATCATATAGGTTTGGAGGCTTGAACATAGTTCACCACCTCTGGATAGAAGGGGTATCTCCCTTAACTATCATAGTAGAAGGAATAATCATCCTTAACTTCCAAAAGTTTTGGCCAACTAATGTGGACTTGCCACTTAGCAGAGGTAAACCATTTAGAATATCTTTTGAGATTATTTAGCAGATCGATAAAGTTCGAATAAAATTGATACTATTGTTTGATAAAGGACGAAATGAATACCTATATAAAATTTCAAAGTTTTCCATAAAACATTAGGAAGTTTACAACAGTGCCTTAATCAGGACTTTTAGTATCTTATTTGTCCACAGAGGACTAAAAGAAATTATAAGTCCGTTTGGGGATTATTAAAAAAAAGTTATAAGTCCTTATGGGGACTATTAAAAATATCATAAGTCCGTATAAGGACTATATTAAAACAATTCGCCCATAAAGGGACTATAACGAAATGTCATGTCCGCTAAGGGACTATAATAAAGTCTTGTGTCCATGAAGGGACTATTTCGGAAAAGTATATCCCAAAAGGGATTTTAAATAAATAACATGTACATAAAAGGACTATATTGATACGACGTGCACACTAAAGGGATTTGCTGAACAGATGTCCTCACAGGGACTCAAATCGAAAGATAGGTTCATATAAGGATTATAATAAACAAATGTCCATATTGGGACTATTTTGAAATAGATAGGTCCTTATAGGGACTTTAAAGTAGTACTAGTCCATGCTGGAACGGAAAGGAAAATATAAGTCCATATAGGGACTATAAGTTATGTTAACATTGGGATTATAATGAAATGATATGTCCTCAAAAGGATTTTAATGAATTATTATATTCGCCAGGGAACTTTGATGACATAACATGTCCACAAAAGATTTTTAATGAAATAACATGTCCATATAAGGACTATATAGCAAATGCCCAAACAGGGTCTTAAGTCAAAAGGTATGTCCACACAGGGACTATTTAAATAGTGTATCCACAAAAGGGATTTTTAATAAGATCACTTGTCCATGAAAGGACTATATTGAAATTGCATGCCCACCTAGGGACTTTATTGAATTATAATGTCCACAAAGGGACTATATAGAAATATGACGTCCACTAAGGGATTTTATTGTAATATAACGTCCACAAAGGGACTATTTTGGAATATAATGTCCCCGGAGGGACTATGATAAACATACGTATATACAAAGTCTTATCAGGAGACGTAGGTCCACAAGGACTATGATGAAATAATATGTCCACAAAGGACTTTAGTAATCAAATGCCCATACATGGACTTAAAGGTAAAAATTTAAATGTGGTGGAAGAAGGGTTTCTAATATCTTCCTTGCTTTATTCTGATTGTTTCTTCTTCTTTATTTACCATGCGTAGTAGCGACTCTGAAGATTTTAGTGAATAAAGTAAATATTTCAAATCAGGATCCATTGCAGAAGTAGAATCTAAAGATTCAATGGTTAAAGAAATGACATGGATCACGGATTATGTTTTGACTGGTATAGTCCAAGTCTGGAATTCCAAAACTTGGAGGTAAGAATTAGGGATTAATAGCATCCACAAGTATCATCTTCAATATGGGAGCCTCAGGGATCTCCTGGTATGGACTCCAGAGTTTGTTTAAAAATTCAATGGGTTTGGGTTTATGAATGAATCCATAAAGGTCTTCCTCCAAACCAGTCGCATGCCTACTCTAGCCGTGGTATGGAGCTTAGCATTTCTTGGCTTCGGACGGAAAGAATCTCCATCAACGGCTTCTTTTCTTGGCGACATATTTAAAACACATAAAATTGAAAACAATGTTTACTTAATAGGGATGAGAGCATTCCTATGTTAAGTCTAGACTCAGAAGGTCTAAGTAATATGATATTGTGTCATTTGAGATTAAACACCAAAGGCTAGTGTTTAATTCACTCAAACGTTGGCTCTGATACCAACCTGTCACACCCCGATATTTACAGCTCAGCCCGGTGGGGAGTATCGTGACATCAGATTGATATCGTCATAGTCAAACATACACAGAATAGCACAGCGGAAGTCTTGGAATATAAAATATTATTACAAACCCAAATGTCTAAAAATACCGAAAGGATAATTACATACGAGCTTGCAACATTAAATCCACAGGCGGATCTATATAAAATGTACAAAATGAAGTTTAGCAGACTTTAGGGCATCCAAAGGATTTGCAAGATCCTTTATTACACCAAGCAGCTCCCAGCTAATTACGTATAGTACCTGTCACTTAGTCTTTTGAAAATACGTCAGTTTACACTGGCAAATACAATTAACTGACTCATTTGAAAACGTTTATGAAAATTTGTTTAAGGGAACAAGGCACCAAAATTCTTTTATAACTTGGGACAATTATTTAAAAATAATCTTGTATAAAGATTTATATGTTTGTCGTCCATTCAGGGCCCAGTTAGAAGAGCCGAGACAAGATTAATAGACACACCACTAATATAATCCCACGGCGAGTTATCCTCAACAAGTGGGTATATCTTTTTACATACGCAGCTGTCAGGTGTATGCCTACACCCCGTGCTTAAGTCGTGGCCATTTCAAATGAATGAGCCGAGGATATCCAGGACACGGTCATTAACCCCCCAAAGGCTTTGTACCAAACAAAACAGATTAAAGCGGGTTATCTCAATGATTTAACCACTAATCGATTAAAGATTCAATACCCGACCAAGCGGTAATAATTTACCATATCCCAAGCCCGTATAAGGGAAAATAAGTAAAAAGTATTTACCTGAGCTACTTCTCGATTTACAGCAAGATTTATAAAACTCAGCCGTATCCAATTTAATTAAATGCAGATAGATTTTACCGGGAGGCTCTAGTCTGGAATGATGGTAATATATATAACCAATTTAGAATACTAACAGGTCTTATTTAGGTCATAGACCTAGACCGGCTAACTTAAAGTATTAGAAACGGTACGATACGATACGCTAGATTAAGCGATGACCGGAATAAAATGTAATTTAGACCCAACAAATATGAAGACTTGTATAATATGGGTAAACTAAATACATTCTGTATTTTGAAGTATAAATGATAAGGTTTGACCCGTTTCGGCTAATTTATGTAAACTTGTCACATAAACCGCACCGTACGCGTATAGGCATAAACGGGTGACCGAATGAGTCATGTACAACTTCCATAATTTATTATGCTTAAAATATGTTGTGATATCAGTAGGATATCTTCAGTTATGCCCAAAACGAATTTAAAACCAATTTAAGCCCCTAAAGGGTAATTTGGTCATTTTAAAGTTTATAAAAGTGGTTAAATAGCAAACTGAGGTTCTGGTCTAAAATATTTAGTAAAAGTATTTATTTTATCAAGTTGCATCAGTAAGATATCATATATATGTGAGGTTTATCATTTATGGCCAAACTATGCACCGTAGGGGCATTTTGGTCATTTCACATATGCTTTTAAAGGCAAAATTGGAAGTCTGAGTTCACAACTTGTACTTACTGTAGAAATATCAAAGTTTATTTATAAACTCAATAGGTAACAAGTTTTAGGTGTAAAATATGGTTTTAAACCATACTATGCACCTAATTAGCGTAAAAGTCGACAATTGACGATATATACGATGTTTATGAAATTCTGAGATTTTTATCAGCCTTGAATGCTTAAAACATTTTATTTTTCAGATAAAATCAGTAGGAAAAGGTTTCGCATGTTAGTGATATGTAAATCTCATTTTATCAATGAAAAGGGCATTATCGTCAATTACCGAATTCATATGAGAACTCTATGTTATGATCAGTATAAAATCTGACAAAAATTTCCAAAAATCCCTAAAAATTATATCATAACAGTGGGCAATAGGTTTGGTGCCAAAATTGGGTTTAAATATGGTTTATGCAAAAAATGCAATTTAATTAACAAAAAGTCTTGTTTTACGATATCGTGCATAACTTTCATTTGAGACCAGAAACTGATGTCAATTTTTTATGACATACTTATATATCAGTAATAAAGCTTTTTATCCTCTCACATTTTCAAAAATATTGTTTTTATAACATAAGGGCATAATGGTCAATTTTAAGTATTTAACGGAAACATGCAAATGATCTCTGATTTCTAAGAGACCATGAAGTATAACCTCAGAGGGTTATGCTAACATATAATATGGTCACAAAGGAACCTTAAGGCATAACTAAACTAAGCTAATTCGGGTTAGAACTGAAAGTCAAAGCAAAAGTCTACTTTTGCGACTTTCGGTTGCGAACCGAGCCTAATACTTAGAATTGTCGAGTTGAACATGCCAAGACATGTTCAATTAATATTTACCAAGTTATTAAAGTCACAAAACTGATTTTATAGCTTCTACGTTATCAGTTTTAATTATTTTATGAAAATCTGACTAGTTTGACTTTTTGACTAGTTACTTTGACCACCCGACAATTAACTAAATAAACGTGATAATTAGGAGGTGCCCTTTTGAGGGATTAACACCTACCTAATTACGATCACGTAGCCATATTTTCCTTGAACAATGGCTGGACCGTTTAGGTCTAAACCGAAAGTCAAAGCGTTATTGCGACAACTTTGACTTTTGGTCTTTAAACACATAAAAACCAAACTAGAGTGGCTAAGGACACTTACATCAGGTCCTTGCATGAAAATTGAACTAAGTTGGGTTCCCTCTTGATCAGGAATCACAGAGAAATGCTCAAGAATGCTCAAGCAAGTGAGATGTGAGAGTTTAGAGTGAAGGTGCAAGGATTCAAGGCAACCCAAGACCCCTATTTATAGTTATTGAGAGTCGATAAGATGATGCCAAGTGTTTAGGGACATCTTAGGATCATTCCAGGTGTAATACCAGCTGTTAATACCAGCTAATAATCCATAGATTCAATGGAAAATGGTTTAGAACATAAGTGGGGTGAACAAGGAAGAGGAACTTGCAGCTGTAGGTAAATTTCTGTCGAAATTGAGCCGTCGCCGTGCGCCACAGCAAAAGGGGTATGCTGTGGCGTCACGCTACCACCCCACATCTCAGAAAACACGTTTTGAACTTGTCACTTTTAGTCTCTGCACCTTTATAAGCTTAGTAACTTTCATTTTAGGCACAATGGGCCCTTGTAGTTGGTTTGTAAATGATATAGGGAGTATAACCAAACACCGTTAGGTCCGGTTTCATTAAACGATTACCGAAAACACTAGTTTCTGCTTGTTGACGCTTTTAACCCTTTAATTTGCGAACTTGTGCGTTTTAACGCGAAATGGCATAAAAGCAGTAACACCCCAACCCGGAAGGGCTGACGTGTCACAATAACAGTGATATCATAAACAAAAGTCATAATTCCATTTATTTATTTGACAAGGATACAACCATATAACAACGAAACTTAAGGTTTAATTATACAAGCGGAAACATTCGACTTCATTAACTAATATCTTCAGATTTATTCCTAGTCTTTATTCTTCTCTCTTTTCCCCGCCCAAAGTAACATGCAGACCTGTATATACAAAAATTTACGGAATGAGCCGAATGCTCAGTACGGAATAAATAGGCTCAAATAACAATTAATGCTTTATGCGAAAATGATACGATGCAAGAACATAATTTCATAATCATATCTTACGGATGTACCCATGAGCAAACTTAAAACGTGACAGTACACAGGTAGCTACTCCTGCATAATTATCACATGAGATGGCGAATTGGCATACCCATTATCCACCTCCTTATACTTAAATCCTAGGATCGATCCATACGCCTCCTAGTTGCTTTGTACCACACTTGTACCTAGGAACGTCGTGAACTGATCTCTCCGTTACGGATGGAGCACATGTTGTTGATGCCGCAACAACATGCTCGTGGGACACTCCACGAGAAGCGATACTCAGGGTATCAGAGTACAAATGGTCTTATTCACATAACTTATAAAACTTATTTTCATAACAAAACTTAACATATATTGGAACATGCGATAATGAGTATAACAACATAATACTATCGCATGACATGAAAGCTAAATCAAATGATTAGAATAGAAATCGAACGGACTGTCAAATGAATCGATAATCAAAGACGTAAGGAGTTTTTAAATATATAATAATTTAGTGGGTTATAACAATTTGAATATGAAGCAAATAAAGAGTGGGGTAAGGATCCGTACCTTAATAATTCCAAAGTGAAGCTACCTTGGGCCTAATTTAAATAACATGCACACAAACTAGGTTAGTAACTTAATACAACATTTACGATAACTCACGAGATCAAATTCTCACAACGAACGACAAAGTGCGATACTTCATCCATCGAATTAACGATGATCCGTCAAATTAATGACGAACGACAAAGTACAATACTTTATCCATCGAATTAACGATGATCCGTCAAATTAATGACGAACGACAAAGTATAACCCTAATGTGGGCGGCACTTAAACATCCATTGGATATATTGATCGATCGGACAATGAATCGTAATAGCGATCGAGTTATTACCCTGTTCTGCAGCACCCTGCTATACTTAATTAGTGTTTCGTGTGTGTTTTGAGAGTAATCGGACGATAACTCAGCGAAATTTTGGAGTTTGATCGTCGTTTTTGTGCCCAGAGTCAAGTCCCAACATCCTCTATTTATAGTCGAATTTTGACCCTTAGGCGGCCCGCGTGAGTTTTAAGCTAACTTGAGGCGGCCCGCTAGAGAACTTATTTTATGTATAGGGTTGCCACGTGTGGGACTAGGCTAGCTGAGTCGACGAAATTATTAAATTCAACTTCGTCCGCAAGTTATTAAGATAATCGTTAAGTAGGGAATACCCCCCCTGAGTTTTAGGGGCCCTAATCCTGATTCTGAAAATTCTAGGGTTTGTACAGAATTACTTGGGTGTCTTAATTAGGGTTTTCTAGTGGGTAATTTATTATTATTCTTTTTATTTCTAGAATAATGATTTTAAATTTATGGGCATTACAACTATTACCCCCTTAAAAGAAATTTCGTCCTCGAAATTTTTCAAATAAGAACATATCGCATACGTAACGGAACTTTCAGAGTTACTAACTTATATAACAAGAATCTCCTAAACATACATGTGTATCTGAAATTCATAATTAAGTTCATGACCATAATTGTTAATTACCTTATCATCATGTCTTAATGGTTTTTCCTCTACATATCTTAATAACATATTTAATCATGCAGAAAAATTAACATAGACTGGCAGATAACAAAAGTGACTTATTGATACTGATATCTCCTACATAGATATGCTTAGTCATAGCTAAGATATATTCACATAAGGTAAAGCATAAATGACCGTAAACAGAAACAAATGAACATATATCAAAGAGCAAGATTTACCGTTACTCGACTAAAATTCTATTACTAGAATAGATTAGGGTATAGAGAGCGAATTAATTCTTCAGATTCCCATGTTGCTTCGTGTTCAGAGTTATTTTTCCAAAGGATTTTAACAAACGGAATTACTTTCCTACGCAAAACCCTTTCTTGTCGATCTAAGATGGCTTCTGGTTCCTCTTCGTAGGACAAATCTTCGTGAATTGTAAGTAACGGATAACTAATGACATGGAGTGGATGATAATTATATCCTCTTAACGAGGAGACATGAAACACGTTATGAACGTGAGAGAGCTGAGGAGGTAAAGCCAGTCGATATGACACTTCTCCAATTCTTTCAAGGATTTCAAACGGACCGATGAAACGTGGACTAAGCTTCCCTTTAATTCCAAATCTACGAACGCCACGCCAAGGTGATACCTTTAAGAATACGTGGTCACCAATTTTAAATTCGAGTGGTCGTCTATCTTGATCTGCATAGCTCTTTTGTCTACTCTGAGCTTCTTTCAGTTTTTCTCGTGCCATGGTAACTTTTTCGTTTGTAATCTGAACTAATTCTGGTCCTTCAATAATCTTTTCTCCAACCTCATCCCAGCATATCGGTGCTCGACATTTCCGACCATACAAAAGCTCAAAAGGTGCCATGCCAATACTTGCTTGCCAACTATTGTTGTAAGCGAACTCAACAAGACATAGATATTCATCCCAGTTTCCAGACCATTCAAGTGCACATGCTCGGAGCATGTCTTCTAAGGTCTGAATCGTGCGTTCCGACTGTCCATCTGTTTGTGGATGGAAAGCCGTACTAAACTTCAGTCGTGTACCCCAAGCTGCCTGAAAACCTTTCCAAAATCGTGAGGTGAAACGTGGGTCTCTATCGGAAACAATAGAAGATGGTGTGCCATGGAGTCGAATAATTTCTTGAAGAAATATTTCGGATAACTTGTTAACCGAAAATCCTTGCTGAATTGGTAGAAAATGTGCTGACTTTGACAATCTATCGACAACAACCCATATAACATCATTCTTCTTGAATGTCTTAGGCAAACCAGTAACAAAATCCATTGTATCCCACTTCCATATGGGAATATCCAATGGCTGCAACAGACCGCTTGCTCGTTTGTGTTCAATTTTCACTTGTTGGCAAGTGAGGCATTTACTTACGTATCGAGCAACGTCTTCCTTCATGCCATTCCACCAGAAGTTCTGTCTTAAATCTCTATACATCTTGGTAGATCCTGGGTGAATTGAAAATGGTGAGCTATGAGCTTCAGCTAACAATGACTCACGAAGGGTGGAGTCATCGGGTACACAAAGTCTCTTACCGCACCAAATCACCCCATGATGGTCTATACGAAATTCAGATTGCTTACCCACCTCAAGATTTTGCACAATTGCCCAAAGTTCTCCATCTTGCTTCTGTGCATCTTTGATCCGTGATATGAGGTCGGGTTCAATCTGCATTTTAGCTAGATATCCATCATATTTACTAATCTGAAGCCAAATGTTCATCCTTTCGAGATCCCTCCTAATACGAGGCTGAATTTGTAAGCAAGATATAGTCCCGGAATTCTTTCGGCTCAACGCGTCAGCTACAACATTGGCTTTGCCTGGATGATATTGAATATTTGCGTCGTAATCTTTTAAAAGTTCTAACCACCTTCTTTGCCTCATATTTAGCTCCTTCTACGTAAATATGTACTTGAGGCTCTTGTGGTCGGTAAAGATGTCACAACTCTCACCATACAAATAGTGTCGCCAAATCTTAAGTGCAAAGACTACTGCGGCTAGTTCTAAATCATGTGTAGGGTAATTAACTTCATAAGGCTTTAACTGACGGGAGGCATAAGCGATAACCTTCCCATGTTGCATTACCACACAACCTAATCCTTTCTTTGAGGCATCACTATAGACTTGGTAACCTCCTGATCCAGAAGGAAGAGCGAGTATCAGAGAGGATACGAGTCGTTTCTTCAATTCTTCAAAGCTTTTCTCTTGTTCCTCATTCCATGAGTACTTCACCCCTTTCCTTAGGAGTTTTGTGAGTGGTAAAGCAATTACCGAGAATCTTTCAACAAATCTTCGGTAATAGCCAGCAAGACCCAAGAAACTTCGTATTTCGGTAACAGAAGTAGGTCTTGGCCATTTTGTAATAGCTTCAACCTTTGTTGGGTCTACCATAATTCCCTCGGCTGATATGACATGACCTAGAAATGCCACTTGGCTAAGCCAAAAGTCACATTTGGAAAATTTAGCGTACAACTTCTCATGCCTCAAGGTTCCAAGTACTGCATGTAAATGTGCTTCATGCTCTTCGTGACTCTTAGAATATACTAGAATGCCATCGATAAAGACAATAACGAATTTGTCAAGGAATTTGTGAAATACGCGATTCATCAAATCCATGAAGACTGCTGGTGCATTAGTTAGCCCAAAGGGCATAACTAAAAATTCGAAATGACCATATCGAGTACGAAAGGCGGTCTTGGGAACATCATCATTTTTGATCTTTAACTGATGGTACCCTGACCTCAGGTCGATTTTTGAGAAGAACTGAGCCCCCTGAAGTTGATCAAATAGATCATCAATGCGAGGCAGAGGATACTGATTACGAATAGTAATCTTGTTCAGCTCTCGGTAGTCAATACATAAGCGCATACTACCGTCTTTTTTCTTCACAAATAAGACCGGAGCACCCCAAGGTGAAACACTGGGTCTTATGAATCCTAGATCTAACAATTCTTGCAATTGTTCCTTCAACTCCTTCAGTTCCATTGGAGCCATACGGTATGGAGCTTTAGAGATAGGTTCGGAACCAGGGATCAAGTCGATGGTGAATTCTACCTGACGGTCAGGTGGTAATCCTGGTAGTTCATCCGGAAATACATCAGGATATTCACGGACAACGGAATGGTTATCAATACTCTTAACACTAGCAGAAGTATCCTTAATCGATGCTAGGAATCCAGCACAACCGTTTGATAAGAATTTTCGAGCTTTAAGCGCAGAGATAATTTTAAGGGATTTATGAGCTTGAGTTCCCTGATATATAATATCAGGATGATGAAGATCACCGAAAATAACACGGCGAGAATGACAATCTATTGTTACACGATGTCGAGACAACCAATCTATTCCTAGAATAACATCAAAGTCACACATATGTATTGGAAATAGGTCGGCCTTACACACAATAGATTCAGTACGGATCGGACAATCCTTATATACGTAAGTGATTACGGATGAATTTTCCATGGGAGTGGAAATGGTTAAGGTATGATTTAAGAGAGTTGGTCTTATCGGAAGGTACTTAGTAAACGAATGGGATACTAAAGAATGAGTCGCTCCTGTATCGAATAACACATAGATACTACGTTTACCAAGCTGAAGGGTTCCCGACACAGTACCTGGGACATTAGCAGCATCAGTAGCAGAAAGTGCGAAAACTCTTCCTCCAACATTGGGTGGTGTAACGTTTGGTCGGTTATTCTTCTTAGTGTCTTTCTTCGTACACTCCTTGATCATGTGTCCAGTTTGGCCACATCTAAAGCATGCTCCTGTACTTCGGTGACATACGCCCTGATGTCTCTTACCACAAGTATTACATAGAGGATATGTAATCTGATTCAGTGGTTGAGTTCTAATAGGTTCTGCATACAACTGAATCTGGTTTTGAGTAGGCCTCGGGTTTTGCAGTCTGGGTTGCCATGGACGTGCCTGATTTCCAGAGTTTTAATTTCCTTGCACTTTGCGATCTTGATGCTGTGGCGTAGTGGATGATTGGCCGTTTTCCTGCTTAAATTGTCCTTCCCTATTTCTCTTCTTATTATCCCCAGTTCGAGATAAGAATTCTTTCCTTTCGAATTCAAAAGTTTTGATTGCATCAGCAACTTCGGTGATATCCTTAAATTTCATGTACATGATCGACTTCCGAATTCGATCATTGACTGCCCATTTGCATTTTTCTGCTTGGACTTCTGCTGATCCTGCAACGTCTCCTACAATACTAGCTAACCTTGAAACTCGAGTAATGAACTCAGAGGCTGGTTCATCACTCCCCTGTCGAATTACTGCATACTCCCTGATATAAGCTTCTTTATCAGCGGTCGAAAAATACTTGTCGTAAAAGATGTTACGAAAGTCGACCCATGAAAGATTAGCGTCAAAATCATCCCCTCCTTTGACATGCTTATATCCTTCCCACCAAGTTTGTGCGTCATCTTCAAATTTGTAGGTAGCCAATCTAACTTTGTATTGCTCCGGAACTCCAAGAACTCCGAAGATCTTTTCAATATGAGCTATCCAGTTTCTTGCTTCGACTGGATTATTAGCGTGACTAAAGGATTTCGGATTTTGTTTTTGGAATTTACTAATCCATATGTCTATACTATAATTAGTATTGTTCGTGGTATTCTCACGAATTTCTCCATCAGAGGTTGGATTAGTGTTAGTGCCTTCTGGATGACGAGTTTGTTGAATAACCGCCTCAGCTGTTTGAGCAACCAGGTTTGGAAGCAACCCAGCAACAGCCTGGTTGATAGCATTAATTACGTTTGGATCAACTGGAGTCTCATTCGAAGAAGTGTTGTTACGCGCATGGTTAGTACGAGTACTCTTACGTAGCGGACGACGAGGAGGCATCTATACGAATAAACATAGAAGTTAAACCAAATAAGAGATCAAGTTGAATCCTATCATAAATATCTACCCATTCCTCACAGGTTTTAATTACTATCTTCAATTTTTCTACAGGAAAGAGCCTTTGCTCTGATACCATAGCTGTAACACCCCAACCCGGAAGGGCTGACGTGTCACAATAACAGTGATATCATAAACAAAAGTCATAATTCCATTTATTTATTTGACAAGGATACAACCATATAACAATGAAACTTAAGGTTTAATTATACAAGCGGAAACATTCGACTTCATTAACTAATATCTTCAGATTTATTCCTAGTCTTTATTCTTCTCTCTTTTCCCCGCCCAAAGTAACATGCAGACCTGTATATACAAAAATTTACGGAATGAGCCGAATGCTCAGTACGGAATAAATAGGCTCAAATAACAATTAATGCTTTATGCGAAAATGATACGATGCAAGAACATAATTTCATAATCATATCTTACGGATGTACCCATGAGCAAACTTAAAACGTGACAGTACACAGGTAGCTACTCCTGCATAATTATCACATGAGATGGCGAATTGGCATACCCGTTATCCACCTCCTTATACTTAAATCCTAGGATCGATCCATACGCCTCCTAGTTGCTTTGTACCACACTTGTACCTAGGAAAGCCGTGAACTGATCTCTCCGTCACGGATGGAGCACATGTTGTTGATGCCGCAACAACATGCTCCTGGGACACTCCACGAGAAGCGATACTCAGGGTATCAGAGTACAAATGGTCTTATTCACATAACTTATAAAACTTATTTTCATAACAAAACTTAACATATATTGGAACATGCGATAATGAGTATAACAACATAATACTATCGCATGACATGAAAGCTAAATCAAATGATTAGAATAGAAATCGAACGGACTGTCAAATGAATCGATAATCAAAGACGTGAGGAGTTTTTAAATATATAATAATTTAGTGGGTTATAACAATTTGAATATGAAGCAAATAAAGAGTGGGCTAAGGATCCGTACCTTAAATCCAAAGTGAAGCTACCTTGGGCCTAATTTAAATAACATGCACACAAACTAGGTTAGTAACTTAATACAGCATTTACGATAACTCACGAGATCAAATTCTCACAACGAACGACAAAGTGCGATACTTCATCCATCGAATTAACGTTGATCCGTCAAATTAATGACGAACGACAAAGTACAATACTTTATCCATCGAATTAACGATGATCCGTCAAATTAATGACGAACGACAAAGTATAACCCTAATGTGGGCGGCACTTAAACATCCATTGGGTATATTGATCGATCGGACAATGAATCGTAATAGCGATCGAGTTATTACCCTGTTCTGCAGCACCCTGCTATACTTAATTAGTGTTTCGTGTGTGTTTTGAGAGTAATCGGACGATAACTCAGCGAAATTTTGGAGTTTGATCGTCGTTTTTGTGCCCAGAATCAAGTCCCAACATCCTCTATTTATAGTCGAATTTTGACCCTTAGGCGGCCCGCGTGAGTTTTAAGCTAACTTGAGGCGGCCCGCTAGAGAACTTATTTTATGTATAGGGTTGCCACGTGTGGGACTAGGCTAGCTGAGTCGACGAAATTATTAAATTCAACTTCGTCCGCAAGTTATTAAGATAATCGTTAAGTAGGGAATACCCCCCCTGAGTTTTAGGGGCCCTAATCCTGATTCTGAAAATTCTGAAAATTCTAGGGTTTGTACGGAATTACTTGGGTGTCTTAATTAGGGTTTTCTAGTGGGTAATTTATTATTATTCTTTTTATTTCTAGAATAATGATTTTAAATTTATGGGCATTACAAAAGCCCTTTCACGATCAATAATAAGCATTCCCAAGAGTATGATGGGATATTACAACCCTTTAGTTTACTCCAGTTCGCTTAAATGGTTGCTCAAAGGTATAGTTTTAGAGTTTGACGCTTTTGGCCCCATAAATGCATAACTTGCGCGCATTATTATTTTATCGCGTCAAACCCCTATGTTATCCATATTAGGCATTCTCGAGAGTATTATCAAACATCACGATGCTTCGGGTTCGTTAAATGGTCACTCAGAGGTATAATTAAACATGTTGACACTTTTAACCCTTTTTCTTGGTATTTGCAATATAAATTGTTTATTTGCATTGAAACTCCACGAATTCATTATCCGAAAATCGTGAGAGTATAAAAAGATTCTACAAAGCCTCGAGATCGTTTAAAGGTCATTCAGAGGTAAGAATTAACATGTTGACACTTTTAACCCATGTGGTTTGTAAATTTTTGGTTTTAAGCACAAACGGGTTCTTGTGTCCGACAATTTATTCCATAAAGAATACGAACATCATATGAGGTCAATCAGAGGCACAAGTTTGGCATGTTGACATTTTTAGCCCCTCACATTCAAAGTTTTTGATTTTTCGCAAAAAAAATTAGTCCCTAATAGTCAACGTTTGACTTCAATAGAGTTTAGTACACGTGTCAACACATCATTGGTCGTGATTTTACGAGGTGTTACATCATTAATTCACGTTCAATTGTGAATTTAGACTTCGTTTGAGCCTTCAATTTGATGATATTGATAGAGTTAGTGTTTTGGCTCCATGGGAGCTCTCTGAGATGGAACAGTACACGCACACTGAATGTGTGTTTTGGTTTGATTTTTCTTTTTATAATTTAAGTTTCCAATTATTCAGATTTGGCCCCTCATGTTTGGTTAGTTATTTAGTAGGCTACAACCTACTTATTTCTAACAATATTTTCACTCATTAACTAGGTTAAAAATTCCTAGTTAAATTAGTGGGTTCGGAGAATTCATGACTAAGTTTAATTTAAGTTCCGTTAACTCGGGCCTTCTATAAACTTTATTTCCTCAAAATCTTTCATTAAACTTTTATTTATATTAGGTTTATTTATTTAAAATCCTAATATTTACCGGGTTAATTTTACCACTAACGGTACTTTACCCGTCTTTTAGTATTAACGTGGTTTGATTACCAAACCCGTTTTCGGGGTGTTACATCGACAATCGTTAAAACTATTTCGCACCCGACAGACGATAAAAGAAAGAAATTTACGAAGTATCAAGAGGGTGCGATAAAGGATATTAAACAGTGTTTTGGGGTTCTACAAAAAAAATGGCATATCATTGAACATCCAGCACGTTCTGCTACACCAAAGAGGTTGTTACAACACATTATGTACGCTTGTATCATCCTTCATAACATGGTCATTGAAGATGAAGGTAGAGTGATATGTGAGTACGACGAAAACGCGTCTAACGGGAATTCTGTTCCTGTTAGGTTGGAACAGTAAGATTTAAACATGTTATCTCTACGTAAAGAGTACACACATCATAACCTACAAGCAGACTTGGTGGAGTACATTTGGAACAACGCACAAAACGAACCAGACGACCACATGCAGGATGAAGACTAGTAGTTTTTTTTAATATTTTTTAAGTTCTTAGGATTTTTTTAAGTTAATAGGATTTTTTTAAGTTTATGTTTTTTTAAGTTATTAGGATTTTTTTAAGTTTATGTAATGTTTTTCAATATTAATGAAATTATTTTCCTATTTTATTTGTTAAATGTTAAAAAAAGCGGATGATTAAAAAAAACAACTAAAATAGTAGGGTAGGATCATCCTGCCATTTCCATTGTTTTTGTGGGATGGACCATCGT
This sequence comes from Helianthus tuberosus, assembly GCA_030545235.1. Classification (NCBI taxonomy): domain Eukaryota; kingdom Viridiplantae; phylum Streptophyta; class Magnoliopsida; order Asterales; family Asteraceae; genus Helianthus; species Helianthus tuberosus. The sequence goes on from CM060370.1 coordinate 187,984,588, forward strand.
CAAAAGAACTATGATGTGCCGCCTAGGTGGCGGATCATCCTCTAATGGAAGATGTGCATCATAACCTAATAACCTTAAGAAAAGCACCATTCTAATTTAGCACATAGAGTAATAAAACTATTTGTTATTAATTAATTACTTTAGATGTTCATAAATAGTGAGAAAATATTAAGATAAGTTAAAAAGACTAAAAATAATGAACTTCAAGTAAGAAATATAGAAGATATGCATAAAAGTTAAAGATACAAATAGAAAAAGTTTTCTAAAAAGATACAAATAGAAAAAGTTTTATAAGATAATATTAGAGATCCCTCAGTGCCACTTTTGTTGTTGATCGTCGGCAATATATTGTTTGTGTGAACTCCTAGTAAATTATGTCGGTGATTGTATCCCTTGGTAACACACTCGGTAGACTCTTTGCCCACACCATTTTATATATGAGGGACTACCATCGACAAATTACGGATAGCATCCACTTTTATTGAGAGATTTTTGACCGATAATTTATTCTTTAGATTCTCCACGCCCTTCGAATTTTGTTTTAAATAATTACACGTAATTGACACCACGGGAATTGAACCCCTGATCTCCTACTACATTAAACTTTATCTAACTCATCAACATCTATAAGCTATTCCCAAGTGGATAAATTACACATATTATTGATGATAACCATTCTATCATTTTATCATCTCATAATTATTGATTTACATCTATCTAGATTATGTAATAAGAAAAAAATCTAAAATATCTGGTATTAAATAATTCTTAAAAAAAAATCTGAAGTGAGACACTTGAATTTAATTGAATTATAAAAAGAAGGAGAAGAAGAAGAAGAAGAAGATCTAGGACACTAAAACTTAGGTGGGTTTCGTCACCTCACGTTGATTTATAGTGAACCTTTCTTTCAGTTACCTTTTTCATGAAGCCTTTTTATCTCTATCAGAAGTTATGATGGCTTCCCCTATTCCTCAGGTCATTTTTCACATGTAAAGCACCTCAAATTAGTTAATATTTTATAAAGATTGATACTTATCAATCGATCATGATTAAATATTAGAACATCTTTAGATTAAAGTTACTCTATAATAAAGTGCTACTATACTTATTTTAAAGAGTTAAAAGTGTCATTTATGTTTATGTGGTTTTTCACTTTTGTCATTTCAGGCTACATTTCAAAATTGTATTATTTTCCTCTCTAACATTTCCGAAACGTGTCATTTCAGTTCAAAAAACCTAACCCTAGTTAAAAAGCTCATAACTCAGTTAGCTTAAGGACGAAAATGATATTTTACTCTAGATTTTTTTATTTTTTAAACTTCTTTCATTATTATTATTATTATTACTATTATTTTATTATTATTATTATTATTATTATTATTATATACACACGAAGTTACGAGTTTTTTTTGACTGGGGTTAGTTTTTTGAACAGAAATGACACAGTTTAAGAATGTCAAGGTGAAAAATGATATAATTTTGAAATTTGGTTTGAAATGACTGAGTTAATTACATAGTTAGTCCCTGTGGTTTGCACAAAACAACATATTTAGCCACTTAGATACTAATAGTTTAAAATCACCTTTTAGGGTAATAACTTTTTATTTTGTAACGTTTGGAGGTATTAACTTCTAGGGTTAGCATAGTTAGTCCCTGTGGTTTGCACAAAATAACATACTTCGGTACTAATATAATTTGATTTTAAACCTACAAATAACGTTAATACCTCCGAACGTTACAAAATGAAAAGTTAATACCCTAAAATGTGATTTTAAACACCTAAGGTGACCCGGGGTGGTGCCTTTTTTTGCCCGTGATAGTTTTCTTCAACGCGTGGAGAATTGTAAAAACCACCGCCACCATCATTTATCATGTACCAATTTGTATAATGCGTGATTTTATTGACACGTGATGTTTTATTGTTGTGAGAGAAATTGTTGGTTGGGGGGAAAATTGTTGGGTGTGGTGGTGAGTGATGGAATAATGGTTGATGACATGGCGGAACTTGATTGGATGTTGTGAGTGATAAATGGGTGGTGAGTGATAACCACCCCTACCCCCTAAGTATGTTATTTTGTGCAAACCACATGAACTAACTATGTAATTAACTCGAAATGACAAAAGTAGACAAACCACAAAGACGTAAATGACACTCGACTCTATTTTAAAATTTTAAAGCAGTAGTACGTGTCCTATGAAATAAAACTAAATGGTCTTATTTTTCTTAATAATCGCATCAAATTTGATTTAACTTAACTAAATACAGTAAATTATATAGCTACTACAGTTGTTACTATTATTATTTTGGGGAAAATATAAAACATTTGTACCGTACCTTGACAAATTTTCTGAGTGCTATTTTATCTTAATAAACAACAATTTTTCTTCTTCTTATGTAGTTTTGGACTTGTAATAAAGTTCTAATATTGCCTTTAAAAAAATAAAACCAAAGTTCTAACATGACCAAAGATAATAGTAGTAGGAAACTTATTGCTCTTCATTTATATAGAAAAAGAAGTGCCATAAATATAATAATAAATCGAGAATGCATAATATAATAATAAATCGAGAATACATTTAGCACCGAAACAATCTGAGGGTTACGTTAGCTAGGATGGATATGCTATAGTATACTCGAATTATAAAGGTACACACTTGTAAACAAGAAGTGTACAGTTATTTATAGAGAAGGAACACTTTGACCATCAAACCAAAAACAATCAGGACCAATTTCAAGCTGGGACTTCAAGGGTGTTATTAGCCACAATTGGAGTACGAACAACAGCCACACCATGCGGATTTGGAACGTTTTCTGAGCCTATAAGCGCGTTTAGCTTCACCATATCGATCATGTGTTGATCTTTTACTTCTGGGACACTCGCTTCATCCATTTCACTCACTTTCTCTTTGAAAGCTATAGCTTTGTCGTCGATAACTGGCTTCTTATTCTTGTAGACAAAGTAAAGTATGATTTGGATGATACCGAAGGAGAATCCAAGTGTATTCGGAATCTGTAAACAAGAAAGTGCGTGTTAGAAAATGTTTGATACCTATGAATAAAGTTTGTAAGCTAAAGGGTGTACCGCGATGTTTAAGTCCCCAAGAAATAGACCGTAAAAGAACCACATAACCGCACTGAGCGTGAGGGCAAGCGAAAGAAGAATTGGCATGTACTCAACACTTTTTGTCTTGATCACTTGTCTCTGAAATTTTTTTTCCCAAAAACATTTATTCTCTTATACTTTACATATGTACATATAGTAAACCTTTTTGCAAGTCACCTTTTTACAATATAGTGGTCTAAAAGTTAAATAAATTCTTACAATAAATCTTAGTTTGTTTCTTAGAATTATGTTTTTTTTGTAGTAGAAGTCCTATACTTGCTAAAAACCTTAGATATGTCACTAGTTATAGTGGTTTTTTTTTAAATTATGGTTTGTACGTACCAGAACACCTAATGGTGCGACAAAAACGCACAAAGCAAATACAAGGCAAACCCATCCAACTATCACACCACGTTGAGCGCCTTTGGTGAGTAATTGAGTTAGGAGAACAATCAATCCGAACCCAATAACTATTAATAGTATGATAAGCTTCAAACTTTCCATCTACACATGAAAGAATGCTTCCGAATCAAGGCCAAGAGAAAGTAACAATTAATGTGGCAATATAAAGATCTACACATGCATACCTTGGCTTTCTTTGGGGCATAGAAAACATAAACCGCGAGATAAAATGTTTGCACGACTATTCCAACAGAGTTGATGGTGATCAAAAGCATTGCATTTCCCTTTAGCAGTGCGTAATAGATCCAAAGCATTGCGCTAAACAATCCCACCACGTAAGGTATTGATTGAAACCCTTCGGTTGATTTCTTCTTGTAAATTTTATAGAACGTCGGCCTGATTTTTTTCAATGCAAGATGGTTTAAAAATTAAAATTGATCAGAAAGGGGCATTTATAAAGATAAACATAAACATAAGTTTATGAATTTAAATTTAAATATTTAATCCTGATTTATGATGAAAAGAGGAATGAAAAACTTACAATGGTGAAACAAACACCATGAAAGAGACAATATTGCCTGCAAACAATAATAAAAACAAGCATAGTATATTAGTATTAGCTAGCTAGGGTTTGGATTTGTTACGTGCATGGCAAGTAACCTATATATTTCATGCATGCAATAAGTACTAGTATATACTATTATTTTCTTTATGGTATGTGATCCTTCAATAAGATTATTACAGTGGGTATAATCTCAAAAGATGTTAATTAGAATTAGGATAAAAGTGAAATGGATATGATGGTGAAGAGAGAGATAGAAACATTTCTAGAGAGAGAGAGTACCCATAAGGCCAAATGCAAAAGTGAGGTGAGGGAATTGACCAGCAATCACCATTGTTACAGCTTTTGCTTGTGAAATCACACACTCAAATCAAACAGTTACAGTGAACTGTTGGTGGTGGTGGTGGTGGTGGCGGCTGTTGGTGGTGGTGATGATGGTGCATAAGAAATGGTGGAAGGGGTGGTATATATAGGGAGAAATGAGGGTAGTGGGTGGTGGGTCATGAGCCATTAGCATTTTACAAATTACATTTTTTTTAGATTTCAATTATATCATAAGGATTTTTTGGGAAATTAAATTAAAGAAGAGACTCAAGTTGTTTACAGGGTTTAAAGGCTATGCAACTCAGCTTTCCCTTTTCATTATTTTCTTTTTAGGCCTCACATACCTCTTTTCCGATTATTTCGTGAAATACCCATAGAATATTTTCCACATCACAGTTATTATAAAGAACGGAAATTGGCATGTAATAATACCTAATAAACATCATTGGCTATTGACAGTCATACTTTTGAATATTCACTCTGTCAGTCCTACCTTTCACCTATTTTTTCTCTTTTTTTTTCAGAATTACAAACATATGTTTTAAGCCTTTTGATCAGAACGACGATACGAGTTCATTGATGTAAAACTTACTCGAAACGGTGCTCCAAACGACTTAATTTTTGTTAATTGGAAGTTTAAACACCCGAATTGAAGCATCGTTTTCGTCGTTTGTAGTATCGTTTCGAGGTAAGTTTTACATCAATGGATTCGTATCGTCGTTTTGATCAAAATCCCTAAAACACATGTTTGTAATTCGAAAAAAAAAAACGTAACTCCGTTAAGTTTTTTTAACGGGGGACTGGTGGATGAAAAATAGGTGGAAGGTTGAACTGACATGGAGAATATTCAAAAATAATACTGACAATGGTTAATGACGTCTACTAAAGATTATTATAGTCGAATTTCTCATATAAGAAAGTGTCATGGTTTTTTTCAAGTGTATATGATTGTAAATAAATTAGCAACTTACCAAATATCTATGTTGGTTCTTGTTATATTTTAGGTTTAAGACTTTGAAGATTAACTACTACATTTTATATATTAAATTTCAGTTAAACTATTTAGTTTTTTTATTTCACGTCTTTATAATTTCCATAATATAAATTAGCAACACATTGTTGCATTATGTTGTTATACCCTAAGCATGGGTTTTTTTTAAAAAAAATTGTGATTTTTCACTTTTAACTCAAAAGTTTTTATCTTTCGTATTTTAACACTTTTCATTTGTTTACTTTTAACCAAAACTTTTTGTCTTTTGTAATTTAATCCAAAACTTTTTTATTTACAACTTTGGCCCCCCCATACTTTTATCTTTCGTAAGTTTTTCGTTTTACGTTTCGCTCTAAATTTTGCGAGTTAATACGTCGCAACGTGCGTGTGTGGTTCAACGTTTTTTGTATATTTTTTCACATTTGACAAGAATGTCGCAACATGTCTATTTTCCCCTTGATAAGTTCGGCGCAATAGGCAGATCCTACATTGACTTAGTTATTCTTTTCTACGTTATTTTGCGAGTTAACACGGCGCAACGCGCGTGTGTAGTTCAACGTTTTTACGACTATTTTTTTCCATTTAACAAGTTCGTTGCAACGCGTGTGTCCTAAATCGACATAGTTATTTTTATATGTTATATGTTTCAGTCTTATTTCCTCACATTAACACACCGCAACTTCAGTGTTGGTCGTCGCTACCAGCGGTATGGCATTGATATTATTTAGCGCAGTGTTTTCAGACCCGAACCGGACCGGCCGATCGGACCGGGAACCGGAGGTTGAGCCGGTCCGGGTCATGCTATCGAGCTAGAAATGCAATGAACCGGAGTTGAACCGGCGACTCGGCGGTTGGACCGGGAAACCGGCCAGTCGGACCGGTTTTTGGAAGGGTTGGAGCGGTTTTTCATATATTTTTTCAGATTTAACCCTATTAATTTTTATAATATTTACGACACCTTCCGGTTCTTACGTCCGGTCGGACCAGTTGGACCATTGAACCGGTAAGAAGACTGGTCCGACTTCCGGTCCGGTTCTAGAAACATTGATTTGACATAATTTTAGGCCTCCGCTGCAACACAGGATGCTTAATTCTAGTTTACATTAATTCTCATGCATATAAATTTCATAAACGTCTTTATAATTTACATTAGTTCCCATGCATATAAATTTCATAAACGTCTTTATAATTTACATTACTTCCCATGCATATGAATTTCATATTTTGTTTGTTTTTACTAAAACTATTTACATATCAAACTTTAACCCATTTTAGACCGTGGGGTATGGGGTTTGGCTTGAGGACATTGCTTGACACGTAGCGGATGTGGGTCCATAGGGTAATTCTTCAAAAGAAGAGGTGTGGGGTGGCGTGGCTTCGGCTGGCGTGACCAGTCATGTGGAAAATTTCATTTAATTAAAAAAAACTACATAAAATAAAAAAAAAAGATTAAAAAGTTCATGATTTATCCATGTCATATTTTTTCAAGTTTTCTTGTTTTATTTGCAACGTCAATTCCAATTCTGGGCCGGTATGGTCATTTGCAAGGGTTCTCTTGGTAACCAAAGGTGTTGGTTGGGTCGTAGTTTCGGTTCAATATTGAAGTAGCCGTTTGTAGAGGATTAAGTAGGTTGAATTTATAAAAAAAATATAAAGATAGAAGAAGTAGAGAAGTGGTAAAATGGGTAAGTATTTATAATGTTTAAAAAAGAATTTTTTTTTAAATAAAGTAGCCGTTTGGCACCTCACCTCTCCTTCCCGCCCCACACTAGGCTTCAAACCCACGCCAGCGGGGCAACGCCGTGACCAAAGCTGGCCTGGTTTGCACTAGTACAAAAGTGACCAATAGACGCGGTTAAAATAGTCTTTAGTCGCGGTTTTGAACCGCGACTTAAAACGTTGTGTCTTAAAATGTGTTAATTATTAGACGCGGTTTGTTGAACCCCGTCTTAAAATACACCCACCGCGACTTAAAAGTTGTTAATACTTTTAGATAATGTTTTTAGTCAGGGTTTAAAACCGCGACTTAAAATTACGTTATAATTTTAAAACAACTTTAGTCGGTGTTATATAAACCGCGACTTATAAGAAATTATGTAAAAGAAAAGTAACCGCAGTCAAATTTCAAACACATAATTTGCAGGTCCAAATTCCAAACATATAAACAAATAATCTGCACTAAAAATAATATGCATTCCAAATTCCAAACAATCAATCTATATATATATTCAACATAGCCAAATCCGAATATGCTCAAATCTACCTAATACACATTCAACCCGAAAGTCTACAATAATAATAGGTAAAATAAAAATTCATTACTAAATATATTCAAAACTATATTAACCGGTAAAAAGCCCCCGCACTTGGCAGCGGGGTTACAAGTAATATATACTAATAATTCACAATAACTTGAAAGTTAAGTCAAAAGTGCTAATCTAGAAGACGATGCTAACCGATCGATCCTCTTCTCTAAATCGATCAAGAAGACGACGTGAATCGATCCTTGTCCTCCACTAACAATCCCAACCTCACAGCTACCATTAATCCCCACCACCATTTAAATCATATTTTGCCCTTGTACCAATGCTTTGTAAGTTAACCTAACATAGGCAAAAGTAACCACATTAGACCATATTCACTTGGACTTGTTAGCAACTGAACTTTAATAATCAGCCTTAAAAAATAGAAGGAACCTACAAATAAGGCTCATGCACTTTGATTGGTATAGTAACTGGTTGTCGTGCAATAGCAAATCCTACCGCATGACCATCACGGCTCTATCAACAACACATGGTAAACCAATCTCTTAAAAAGTACAACATCATAGCCATCACAAAGCCATGCTGCATTTTAAGTCATATAATATACAACTGAAACAACAGTTGCCACTTTATATAGTGGCAGGAGATTAAAAAAAAGATGCAATAAGAGCCTTGTACATCTAGCTTTAAAAGGATGTACAATTTAGCTACAGTAGCCGTAAGACACAAAGGAAAGCTTTAAAAGATACCATGTGCATACAGTAACCGGTTGTCGTGCACTAGTAAACTACGCATGACCATCACAGCTCTATCAACAACACATGGTAATCCTATTTATTAAAAAAGTGCAACATCATAGACATAACAAAATACTCGCATAATGTTAACTTAAAACTTAACAGCAATGAAACAGGGATGGCATTACCTTCAGATGACACAACCATAAACCATCCAGATTAACAGCCTCATAGACAAGTACATTCAGATAGAACACTTGTAATGGTCTCAAATTCTGTCACAACGAAAGAAAAATAACAATACATCGGACCCAAATTCATTTAAAATTTCAAAAAGTATTTTATAAATAAATAGAAATATCTTCGTACCATAATGAAAAATGTAAAAAGCATATGTATAACTTAAGAGAGAAAAGCTTACCTCTGCTGTTACACTTTCAGCTTTGAACAAAATTTCAAATAATCCATAAGAAACAGACTCCTGTAAATTATTATTCATCGCAAATTACACATTAGTTAGAGACAATAATGAAATCAGAGCCAAATTAAAATCGAATACCTACTGACAAATTGAAACCGAATACCTACTGACAAATTGAAACCGAATATAGATAATAAACTATAATAAACTGAAACCCTAGGAAGAAGAGAATGAAGGTGAAGAGTAATTACGCCGATTTTGGTCAAATTAACGGCTCTTCGTGTCACACCCCGAAATATCAGAGCTGGCGTGACTGGACTGGTATCTTCATTGCACAGCGGAAGTGTTTGAGCTAAGACTTCTAGAATGCGAACGCCCGCTAAGTACTCGAAATCCCTTGGGTTCTCCTATTCCAACCGTGCCATAGTTTTAAAAGTGCAACCTGAGAAAGAACATGCGAGAAAAATCAACATAAAGTTGAGCGAGTTCATAGTTTATTTGTTTTGTATCAAATGCGTTTTAAAACACTTGTAATCTTGCATTTGAAAAACCGGTTTGTGAGATCTTAATATCTCAAAGCATTTGAAATGTCGTCTTTGTATATCGGTACGAAATGTTTTCTGTTATGTTTATAAACTGATATATGTAACTGTTGAGTTTGTAAACCAGTTATGAAATGTTTTCTGTCGTATCTGCAACTTAGTATTGAAATGATTTCTGTTATCTTTGTGAACCGGTATTGAAATGTTTCCTGTTATCTTTGTAAACCGGTATTGAAATGTTTTCTGTTATCTTGTAATCATGGTATGTTCTGATTCATTCATGGAGTCTGTTAAGGATCTATCAGTGGGTAGCGAGCCCCCTGACATAATGTACCATAAGCAAATAACCAAACCGAGAACACTTTGTCATCATTTGGGATCACAAAAGCACTCCAGGGTATACCAACCAGGAGTGGGGCGTGCCTCAAGCCCAATAGATCTACACCTTTTGCACCTTGGTCACTAAGTGATTAATGGTTACTAATGTTATCTCCCTACTTATGCACATTGATCATGTTATCTACTACTCCGTAACTAACATACCAATAGTTTTAGCATGTATTTTCCCTCGACGTTTTTGAAAACAAAACATTGAAATCAGTGAAAGGAGGGACATGAACTCACTGGGTTGTCTCGTTTTTCGTACACAGAACAACCCAGTCCTATTGTTGTAACTTGGACATTCCCGTCCCTAGTCATGAAAATCATGCACGTTTCGTAAATACATACTTGTTGTAAGAACCAGTAAGTTTAGCTTAAACCTTTTCGTAAACCATTTGAGTTCGTTGAAATCCTGTTGCGAAATGGTTTAGAAACACATGATTTTTGTTTCTCGAAACATTGTGTTTTTGCAAAACTTGCATGTCTTTCCACCCCCGAAAACATTTATAAAAAATATAAAACAGTAAAAAGATGGGTTATGAACTCACCTTGATATTCCTGTGCAAACTAGCTTAGCATGATTCCGTAGTGCCGTTCCAAGAACGTGAATTAGCTAGCGTGCATCTATAGTATTCCTAACATGGAATAACGTATCAGTTTCCTAATTTAAGCGTAGCTAAACTACGTGTCCGAGCTCTACCGAATCGTTAACTAAACGACTCTAAGGTAGTGTTATCTTGACTTAGAATAACCAATCTATAGTTATTTGATCCCATTTGATCGGGATAAATACCAAGTCTCGAAAACGACTTAGTATTCCGAATGGTTTATATATAAATATAAATATATTTACGTAGTCGTGGTAGTCGTCGTGAATTAGAAGGCGTAGGTGATAGTTGTATGACTCTTCGTAGCTTTCGTAGAACGTAATGAAATAAATATAAACATTATATTTATCTTATAAAAATACACGACGTAACGACGTCTAAAATAAATATAAATCATTATATTTATTTTATGAAAGTACTCGGAAGTATCGATGTTCAAATAAATATAGATAATTATGTTTATCTAAATAAGTGTCGGGTTTCGTTAAGTTGTAACTCGCGAGTTGTCGAAATGTTATAATTTCAGTTTATAAGTTACCAAAACGTCACTAAAATAAATATACTTTTATATTTATTTTATAAGAAAACTTGGATTTCGATAAGTGTCGTTGTTAAGATTTAGATATGTTCTAGAATTCGGGTTTTTAACGAAAAACGGACAGAGTTTCCTCTGTTTTTCGGATAACCCGACAACAAAAGTCGTCGTATTTTGTCAAAATTCAGTAATAGTTCAATGAATTCAAACTATATATACTAAAATTTTATGAAATACGATAAAAATAGAACGTAGTTAATCACTAACGATATCGGTCGAGCTCGGTTTCGCGTAGACTAAAAACCTATAAACTATCAGTCCAAACTACTTTTCGCGTCATTAACTTTACCGCGTCTTGCGCTTGACCAGATGACCCGACAGTTGACTGGTTGACCGGAGTTGACTTTTTGACCCGTTTTGGATTGAATCCGAACCTGACGAACCGAACAAACTTGAGGTGAATCGAAACCGAACCAAAACCAAATTGCATACTCAAAACTGACCCGAGATGATGTTTGAGTGACGTTGACCAGCTGTTGACCTGTTGACTAACAGTTGACCGTCAGTTGACCCGAGTTGACTCGGGTGTTGATCGAGTCAACCGGGTTTGACCCGAACCACGGCTGAGTTCACTCGAACCCGACTGAGTAGACCGAATCTTGAACCAAATCTGAACCTGAACCACCTTAAATCTGACAAAACCGTGTGTCTCGTTGTCTCGAACTGAACAAAACCCAAACCAAAGTAAATGAACACACCGACCCCATTTTGACTGGACCTGAACCTGAATCTGAGGTGAACCCGAAACAAAATCTGAATCAAACTTGAGATGGAGGTGAAACAAAACAAAGCAAAACCTGAACCAAGACATGTCTGAACCGAGCGTAACACCACCACGGTTGACGTTTTCCAGCCACCGGAGAGACGGTGATGCCGTCGTTGTTACTGTTCACCGTCGTCGTCCTTTCTCTCTCTCCTCTGATTCTTGGCCAGCCGTCACTCACCACCACCCGATGATGGTGGTGGCGGTTCGTTTTGTCCATCGAGGGGGGGTCTAGCCTGACCGGAAAGAAACGCCGGCTTATCGGCTCCTTGTGCCGGTCGTCGATCTGAACACGAGAGGTGGTGGGTGTCGTGCGCGACCAGAGAAGAAGCCGGCCGCCGGTTCCGGCTCCGATTGTCGGCTCCAGCAGGTCGAGAGGGAGAGGAGGTTGTTGTGGTGTGTATGTGTTACAACATAAGTATAGGGTTTTGCAAAGAGAAGGAGTTCTATGCTTCTTTTGTTTGTACAAGTGCAGACAAAGAAATTTGAAAAGGAAAGAAGGGGGTGTCGGCTAGGAACAAATGAAAAGGGGCTAGGGTTTGAGCTCTTAAATACCTAGGTTAAGATTAGTGGGCTTTGGGCTTTGGGCCGGCTTTGGGCTTGGGCCCAAGGCCCACAAGCCCAATCCCCGTATTTAAGTGGCCCGTGATTTTCTATGAGACCCGTTATCAAAACCCAAACTCTCCATAACGTCGTAAATTGTCGTATAACGTTATTTTAGAGTCAAAATTTCATACATGATGTTGATAATTGGCATTCATTGCGTGCGTTCGTCGGTTGCGTTAAACGCGTGAATCACGTCGGTCGTCGTTTCTAAACCGTTTTTCGATTTGATTTCCACTACGTACATTAAAATTTGAAAATGAAGCTAAATATAACATAATATTTCATATTTGAAGGCAATACGTGCGTCCGATGCTTCCGTTTCGTTGTTGATTGTTGGTGCGTTACTGTTTCCGCGGTTTTCATTTACGTTTGCGTTTTCTGTCGTTCGAAAGCATGAAAATTTTGCAAAACTAAATTTATAAATATAAGATACGCGTATAAAATTCGTATTTGTCGGCGTGGTCAGTATTCTGTACGGTGTCAGTTCGTTATCGTTTGACGCTCAGCAAGTTTCCCGAAAATCACCGTACACGCACTGTAAAGTCAGATAAGCGTTCCTAGGCATACCAAGAGCCTAATTAAGTTAATTCGAGTCTTAAACACTATTTATTATCGTCCTAATCCTCGTTAATCACGTAATTAGGAGACATAAATTACCGGTTGTCACATTCTCCCCCTGTTACAGTACTACGTTATCTCCTCAGAGTAGCGTTGTTTCGCAGGTAAGTCCGAATAATACCAAAGTGAATGATCGCGTAATTGAATCAAGACTTATTCAGGTTACGTAAGTGTAAGGACATTTTGCATCAATAAGAACCCAACGGTTCAACTGAGTTTGTTTCAGAAATCGATGTCGAGTGAACGAAGCGTTGTGATACTGTCACTAATGTGAGCAAGTTTATGGGGTTCAACAAAAAAAATTTCAACCAATAGAATTCCAAATGAACGTTCACAATATACAAATCAATTTTTGAAACAATAGAATTTACTACCAACAGAAACTTGCGTTGGTTGTTGTATGATTGAAACCCAAATTTAACAAGCTCGAATAAATAGAATCATAAAAAAATGATTTATCAACAATCAAACCGTTAAATGAATAAAATCAATGTGTTGACATTATTGAGCTGCAAGGATACACCGAAACGAAATACAACCGAACCTGGTGTATCATCGTCTTAATACATAATTGCATTAAGACTATTTAAATGATTAGTCAAACGAAAAGCAAATATAGTTTCGCATGAGACGGCTGATCGTGATTAGCACAACCTCAAGTTTATACCGACGCCACAAGGTGTCGTACTGGATGAAATAATTCAACAATAGTGGTGACTGAACAAGCATCACCGTGTTTTGCAAGAAACGCTCGATCATGATTAGCCCAAGCTACAAGTTCGTTCTGAAACCACAAGGTGTCGTAGTGATTAAAACAATTCAATAATAGCGGTGATCAAACAAGTTCACCGTGTTTGAAATCAAATGGAAGGTTCAACGAAGTAAATCTGATTGTTTGTTTCAAACAAATCTCATAGGATTTTCGATTGAAAATGAAACAAATAAACAATGTTTTCGAGCGAAGATGAAAAGCAATACATATCACAAAATGTTTGATCGATGCTGAAAGAACCGTTAAGGGGTACACCGAAATATGACATAAATTTGTGTACCATTATCTTAACACACGATTGTGTTAAGATTGCTTTAATATGATAATCAACAAAGCGGATTTAATATCAATAAACAAATAAATAAATAATTAAATCCGTACATGAGGCGAGCAACGAAATTAGCGCAAGCTTCAAACTTGTGAAAAACGCCACCACAAGGTGATCGTGATCAAAGAAACGATTCAATGAAGTCGAAGACCAAACAAACCTGTTATGGTTCAAAGAAAATGAAGTGCTTGTTGGGATTATTTCGAATATGATGGCCTCAATCCATCATATGGAATCTTGAATCGAATATATCTCACGAGCAAGTTCAATCAATTGAACTTGGTTGAAACACAATCCAACAATGAATTCAAGTATCAATAAGAAAGATTCGACATGGTTACAACGAAAAACCATGTATGCCACTCAAAAAAAAATGAGTTTTCCAAGGAATCCGTCGACTCGATATCAAGGAGTCAACATTTTGCAATAATATGAGTCATCTAGATCACAATGCAAAGATTAAGTATAGCGAAATAATATATGAGATGTTGACAAAACAACCATTCAAAGTGAAACCACATGCGTAACAAACAACGCATGTGTAGCATACGAATTTGTCAATAAATAAGTAAATGAGTACTCGCTATTATAGAAGAAATTCTCGTGGTACAATGACCATTAGGAGAAGTAGAACTATGAGAATCCACTCACTATATGCAAAAAGTCGAAATTTAAACAAAAGAAATTTAAGAACTTTACCTGGAAGTTCGTGTGATAACCGGTTGTTAGATGACATTACCATGGAATGTCGAACATAGCGTATTCGCCATAAATGAAATAGGGGGAATGCGAAGGCATGTGACTTCTTTTGCAGCGCCAACAACAGTGAGTCTCTTTAGACTAAGTACCGACTGTTGTGAAATCTTGTTCTAACGTGCCTCAGCGAGATTCGTGTCGTTTGCAGGATCACGTGGCAAAGTGCCGCATTGCAGTCCGTAGTTCTCCCGCTGTCGGGTTTAGCATCGTGGTTATCGTGCCCTATCATGTTTTCCAGAGGCCTTGCCTCGAAAGTCGTGTCCGCTGACGTATAGTTTAAGTTTCATGTATACTAGTGCACTAGCGTTTCGTTCCGCATAGGTTACCTACTCGGGTAAGTGAAATGGCATAGACGACATAATATGATGGCGTTTGCCCCAGTTAATAGTCACGGTTCCTACGTGATGATCTTTATTGGATTTTGACATAAGTTCTCCAAAGGTCCTAAATGCATGTTATCCAAAACTCTCAAAGTTTTGCTTAATGTATGAATCTGTTTCGTGAACCGTGTATCAACATAACACTTGTGTTTGTTTAAAACCAAAATTGTTGACTCATTGTTTTTGGCAACGGTTGGAACCCATATTCGAGTCTTAGGCGTTCTGTATGCGTTCAATTCTTGATATCTAAGTCCCCAGAGGATAGTGAGGTTAAAGCCTAGGTATCTCTACAGAAACCTAATTCGCTGAAACCTATAGCTTTGATACCAATCTGTCACACCCCGAAATATCAAAGCTGGCGTGACTGGACTGGTATCTTCATTGCACAGCGGAAGTGTTTGAGCTAAGACTTCTAGAATGCGAACGCCCGCTAAGTACTTGAAATCCCTTGGGTTCTCCTATTCCAACCGTGCCATAGTTTTAAAGGTGCAACCTGAGAAAGAACATGCGAGAAAAATCAACATAAAGTTGAGCGAGTTCATAGTTTATTTGTTTTGTATCAAATGCGTTTTAAAACACTTGTAATCTTGCATTTGAAAAACCGGTTTGTGAGATCTTAATATCTCAAAGCATTTGAAATGTCGTATTTGTATATCGGTACGAAATGTTTTCTGTTATGTTTATAAACCGATATATGTAACTGTTGAGTTTGTAAACCAGTTATGAAATGTTTTCTGTCGTATCTGCAACTTAGTATTGAAATGATTTCTGTTATCTTTGTGAACCGGTATTGAAATGTTTCCTGTTATCTTTGTAAACCGGTATTGAAATGTTTTCTGTTATCTTGTAATCATGGTATGTTCTGATTCATTCATGGAGTCTGTTAAGGATCTATCAGTGGGTAGCGAGCCCCCTGACATAATGTACCATAAGCAAATAACCAAACCGAGAACACTTTGTCATCATTTGGGATCACAAAAGCACTCCAGGGTATACCAACCAGGAGTGGGGCGTGCCTCAAGCTCAATAGATCTACACCTTTTGCACCTTGGTCACTAAGTGATTAATGGTTACTAATGTTATCTCCCTACTTATGCACATTGATCATGTTATCTACTACTCCGTAACTAACATACCAATAGTTTTAGCATGTATTTTCCCTCGACGTTTTTGAAAACAAAACATTGAAATCAGTGAAAGGAGGGACATGAACTCACTGGGTTGTCTCGTTTTTCGTACACAGAACAACCCAGTCCTATTGTTGTAACTTGGACATTCCCGTCCCTAGTCATGAAAATCATGCACGTTTCGTAAATACATACTTGTTGTAAGAACCAGTAAGTTTAGCTTAAACCTTTTCGTAAACCATTTGAGTTCGTTGAAATCCTGTTGCGAAATGGTTTAGAAACACATGATTTTTGTTTCTCGAAACATTGTGTTTTTGCAAAACTTGCATGTCTTTCCACCCCCGAAAACATTTATAAAAAATATAAAACAGTAAAAAGATAGGTTATGAACTCACCTTGATATTCCTATGCAAACTAGCTTAGCATGATTCCGTAGTGCCGTTCCAAGAACGTGAATTAGCTAGCGTGCATCTATAGTATTCCTAACATGGAATAACGTATCAGTTTCCTAATTTAAGCGTAGCTAAACTACGTGTCCGAGCTCTACCGAATCGTTAACTAAACGACTCTAAGGTAGTGTTATCTTGACTTAGAATAACCAATCTATAGTTATTTGATCCCATTTGATCGGGATAAATACCAAGTCTCGAAAACGACTTAGTATTCCGAATGGTTTATATATAAATATAAATATATTTACGTAGTCGTGGTAGTCGTCGTGAATTAGAAGGCGTAGGTGATAGTTGTATGACTCTTCGTAGCTTTCGTAGAACGTAATGAAATAAATATAAACATTATATTTATCTTATAAAAATACACGACGTGACGACGTCTAAAATAAATATAAATCATTATATTTATTTTATGAAAGTACTTGGAAGTATCGATGTTCAAATAAATATAGATAATTATGTTTATCTAAATAAGTGTCGGGTTTCGTTAAGTTGTAACTCGCGTGTTGTCGAAATGTTATAATTTCAGTTTATAAGTTACCAAAACGTCACTAAAATAAATATACTTTTATATTTATTTTATAAGAAAACTTGGATTTCGATAAGTGTCGTTGTTAAGATTTAGATATGTTCTATAATTCGGGTTTTTAACGAAAAACGGACAGAGTTTCCTCTGTTTTTCGGATAACCCGACAACAAAAGTCGTCGTATTTTGTCAAAATTCAGCAATAGTTCAATGAATTCAAACTATATATACTAAAATTTTATGAAATACGATAAAAATAGAACGTAGTTAATCACTAACGGTATCGGTCGAGCTCGGTTTCGCGTAGACTAAAAACCTATAAACTATCAGTCCAAACTACTTTTCGCGTCATTAACTTTACCGTGTCTTGCGCTTGACCAGATGACCCGACAGTTGACTGGTTGACCGGAGTTGACTTTTTGACCCGTTTTGGATTGAATCCGAACCTGACGAACCGAACAAACTTGAGGTGAATCGAAACCGAACCAAAACCAAATTGCATACTCAAAACTGACCCGAGATGATGTTTGAGTGACGTTGACCAGCTGTTGACCTGTTGACTAACAGTTGACCGTCAGTTGACCCGAGTTGACTCGGGTGTTGATCGAGTCAACCGGGTTTGACCCGAACCACGGCTGAGTTCACTCGAACCCGACTGAGTAGACCGAATCTTGAACCAAATCTGAACCTGAACCACCTTAAATCTGACAAAACCGTGTGTCTCGTTGTCTCGAACTGAACAAAACCCAAACCAAAGCAAATGAACACACCGACCCCCTTTTGACTGGACCTGAACCTGAATCTGAGGTGAACCTGAAACAAAATCTGAATCAAACTTGAGATGGAGGTGAAACAAAACAAAGCAAAACCTGAACCAAGACATGTCTGAACCGAGCGTAACACCACCACTGTAAACGTTTTCCAGCCACTGGAGAGACGGTGATGCCGTCGTTGTTACTGTTCACCGTCGTCGTCCTTTCTCTCTCTCCTCTGATTCTTGGCCAGCCGTCGCTCACCACCACCCGATGATGGTGGTGGCGGTTCGTTTTGTCCATCGAGGGGGGGTCTAGCCTGACCGGAAAGAAACGCCGGCTTATCGGCTCCTTGTGCCGGTCGTCGATCTGAACACGAGAGGTGGTGGGTGTCGTGCGCGACCAGAGAAGAAGCCGGCCGCCGGTTCCGGCTCCGATTGTCGGCTCCAGCAGGTCGAGAGGGAGAGGAGGTTGTTGTGGTGTGTATGTGTTACAACATAAGTATAGGGTTTTGCAAAGAGAAGGAGTTCTATGCTTCTTTTGTGTGTACAAGTGCAGACAAAGAAATTTGAAAAGTAAAGAAGGGGGTGTCGGCTAGGAACAAATGAAAAGGGGCTAGGGTTTGAGCTCTTAAATACCTAGGTTAAGATTAGTGGGCTTTGGGCTTGGGCCCAAGGCCCACAAGCCCAATCCCCGTATTTAAGTGGCCCGTGATTTTCTATGAGACCCGTTATCAAAACCCGAACTCTCCATAACGTCGTAAATTGTCGTATAACATTATTTTAGAGTCAAAATTTCATACATGATGTTGATAATTGGCATTCATTGCGTGCGTTCGTCGGTTGCGTTAAACGCGTGAATCACGTCGGTCGTCGTTTCTAAACCGTTTTTCGATTTGATTTCCACTGCGTACATTAAAATTTGAAAACGAAGCAAAATATAACATAATATTTCATATTTGAAGGCAATACGTGCGTCCGGTGCTTCCGTTTCGTTGTTGATTGTCGGTGCGTTACTGTTTCAGCGGTTTTCATTTACGTTTGCGTTTTCTGTCGTTCGAAAGCATGAAAATTTCGCAAAACTAAATTTATAAATATAAGATACGCGTATAAAATTCGTATTTGTCGGCGTGGTCAGTATTCTGTACGGTGTCAGTTCGTTATCGTTTGACGCTCAGCAAGTTTCCCGAAAATCACCGTACACGCACTGTAAAGTTAGATAAGCGTTCCTAGGCATACCAAGAGCCTAATTAAGTTATTTCGTGTCTTAACACTATTTATTATCGTCCTAATCCTCGTTAATCACGTAATTAGGAGACATAAATTACCGGTTGTCACACTTCGCTTTCAACCGCTTCGGGTTCAGTGGTTTAGTTTTCCGCTTCCCATAGAAGTCGACCTTCGCGCACTCGACGTCGCCATACACAGGCGGTGGTGGTGGTTGGTTATTTGTTTACGACGGGAATCCATTGTAATGAAGGAGGGATGAGAAATTGTGTTGTCACAAATCAAAAATACATCAACGCATAACAGATTAACAGGCAACACGTAAACGCTAAACAAATAAAAGTTATTTATTTATACCTGTAAAATCTTTTAATAAAACAAAGTTAAGCCACCTGTAAAGAATTCTGGCAACGTCGATTGGGTAACCAGAAGCAGAGGAGAAAGGAGGTTAGGGCTTGGCAAAAACGTAATGTGTAGAAGTGATATGTTGATTTGGGGGAGATGAGATTAGTTGTGTTTGGGATTGGAGGGAAAACAAATAATTTTGTAATTCTGGGAAGAATATTAAGAGGGAATATAGAAATTTTGTGAGAAATCATTACTAGATTTTAATTTTAGTAAATTGTCATTTTAGTCCCTGAGGTTTGTCCAAATTTGTTATTTTAGTCTAAATATTTTTTTTCTCCTCTGGGTACCTGACTTTTCCCTTTTGTTGCCATTTTAATCACATTGCCTAACTCCATCCAAAAACCCTATTTTTAACCAGGGGTATTTTAGGGATTTTCAATTTAAATCTTTCAAATTGTCATTTTGATCCATTCTTGAGGAATCTTCCCACACAGGCACCGGTTATGAAAATACGAAGTGTTTTCAAACATCTGCAGGTCACCGCCTTGAGGAATCTTCCTACACAACCAATTGTAACTCACGTTCAAGTACTGTAAACTTAATCCGGTCAATGTTTCCGGCAGACTACCAAAAACCTTATTATGTTCAAATCTAAAGACGTTAAGCTTGTAGGAAACACGACATCCGAGAGATTAAACTGAAAGTTGTTCCTAAAAAAATCAGCTATTTGGATAGTTTTATTTGTCCCAAAAAAACATGCTGAAATCACCTGTCAGTTGGTTTCTTTAAAAAACGATCACCTTGAAGTTTAAGTACCCTAAAGATTTGGGTATATCTCCGGTTAGCTGGTTATGTGAAAGGTAAAGATCTGGGTCATTTTCGGTGAACGCCCTGAATGATTCAGGGATGGTTCCAGTAGCTTATTTATGTCTAGGTGTAGAGCACCAAGTTTTGTTAACATTGCAAGTTCGGGCGGGATAGAGTCGGTGAGATTATTAAATGATAAATCGAGAAAGTTTAAGTTTGTGAGTTGGTTGAGGAACAAAGGGACTGGACCGGATAAGTTAATCCACCTTAGTTTTCAGCATGGTGTGGTGGGTTAGTTTAGTAATTGATGGGATTTGTCCGGTGAGGTTGGTGAGTTTTCGAAACATTAATGTTTGGAGGTAAGGAAGGTTACCGACTTCGGGTGGGATTTGGCCGGATATGTTGCCGGAGAAGATGGTGAGTTCGATGATACATCCGGTGGTTTTGTTGCATCAGATATTTTTCTTTTTATTTTTCCAATATAAAAAAATGGATCAAAATAACTATTTGGACTAAAATGGCAAATTTGGACAAAAATCAGGGACTAAAATGGCAATTTACTCTTTTAATTTTAAATAACTTAAATTATAAAATAACTAATATTTAGATAGAAATCTAATATAACATAAACAAAATTGTCGAAATTTTTTACAAAGTATAAGAAATTATTAATAATATATTATTTTTTCTTTGTTTTTTGGGCTACTAGTGTGACGTGTAACGTACCAGGATTTAGCCACTAATCATGTCGAACTAATAGTGAATAATATAAAGCACAACTTTAACTACTTGATATTTTAATAATCTCATTAACTTTAAAATTGTATTAAAAGAAACTTACATGTCACTGAACTAACAAAACATAAATATATTAGATAAAAAGGAAATACGAACATAGTTTCCACAACAAATAATCATTTGGACATGCATGTATTCTTTAAACTTCCAATCCCATTGGGTACATCATTTTTTTGCTTGGTATAACGAAAGTGGTAACTCGTTACCTTCCGGAAGCATGTCATTTAATAGCACTAATAGATCTGTGAAACTCTTATCACTCCATCCATGTGTTGACTTCAAGGTAGACAACCTTATAGCACTAATAGACCTGTGAAACTCTTATCACTCCATCTATGTGTTGACTTCAAGGTAGACAACCTTAAAATCGCACGAAGTTTTGAATATTTATCACAACACACATATAATGGTTTTAACTCATCTTCAAGTAATTTCCTTAATTTTTCTTGCCCATTATCACCAATATTAGTCTCTAAATCATTATACATTTCATTAAAGTTGTCATTGCCTTCATTTAAAGTGTCATTTTCGTGATCAATATCTTGTTCGTTGTTATATGTTTGATCATTGTCTTCATTGAACGATGACGTGTCACGATCTGAAAGCGATTCCCCAAGCTTTGACAACAAGTATATCCTTGTACAAAACCATCTCTCAACAAATGAAACTTTATGTCTTTAATATCATGTTTCTGGAAATTTTGAAACGATGCAAAAGAACAAAAAATGAGCTGATCTTCGGCATGCACCCGAACCCGTTGAGCTTCGGCGGCCTTAAGCAAACTTTGAACACCCATTATATATTTTACAATAACAGGACTTTGTTTGTACATCCAATCGTCACGATCCATCTGAAATCAAAATTAACAGATAAATCGAGTAGCCAATTTTTGTTTCAACCACTTTTAGTTTTAATTTATTATTAAAGTAGCAATGACTAAATAATTTTAGTTCGAAAATTAAAATTTCAGTTGGGGCTACTTTTTAAAACATGTGCCCGTCCAAAATATAAAAACAAACACATATATACAAATAACAACTAATAGAAAAGTGTTAAAAGTGAAAATAAAAATATAAAATTTTAGGGTATATGATCCAGGTAAATAAGTATGTGGTTTTGGGTAATCGGGTAGAGTATCACCTAATCCTATACCCGTATTTTTTTTAAAACTAATGCCATACTCGGTTTCATACCCGTCCTGGATGTTTCGGGTTTCGGGTATACCCACCGGGCTCGGGTATTTTTGTCATCCTTAACTTCAACACACTTTGTTCATATATATAAAACAAAGTTTGATGTTAAAGCATAGTTAAATGCAAAAAAAAAAAAGTTAGATTATAGCAATTAGAAGCAGGTAAAAACATATAACTATGATTCTACAATTAAATAGGACACTAATATCATTACAAAATTACTAACCTTGTAATTCTTGAAGGTTATCAATGGTGGGTTCAAAGAATGTAAAATTATGATGGAGATCATTGTTAAAACTGAGGTCGTTTACACAAGTGAACCATGAACGCACAACTCCAATTAATACTCTTGCTTACAGCCTTCGATCAAACAAAATAAACGTTATAGCACCAAAAGGAAACAAACCTTTTTTTCTTATTCAAAACTCAACCTTGCATATTTATAAACCTAAGCTACTATCCTAATTAATTACAAAATTATTGCAACTAGGAAACACTAAAATAAAAAGTGACTTACACCAATCTGGAACATGGCCTTTTTATCTCTATCCATATCTTACTTAAAAAAACTCAAATAATATCTCCATCCGTATCATACTTAAAACAATTATGCTATTATTTTTCGCGGATGACAAATTTTAGGTCAGGGTTTTTAATTATATTTTAAGTTGGGGTTTGTAAACACCGTCTAAAGCTATGTAGGCATATTTTAAGTCAGGGTTCGTATTAAAAGACACGAATTTTATTAGTGTTAAAGGATATTTCGTTAGGATCCTAATGGGTTGAGATTGTGTGTGTATTTTTAGACACGTTTATGTGTATTACCGCGTCTAAAAACAAGATTGAACCCCGTCTAATGCTTACCTGTGTACTAGTGTTGGTTTAGCCAGCGTTGCTTGACAACCTCCGCCCCAACCAACGCCCCACACTCCGTAGCCTTAGATGCCGATAGAAGGGATAGAGCTTCATTTCTTAACTTAAAAATTATTATTATTATTAGTTTCTTCCGGGATATTTCAATGCCCGCATTTGCATTTGCATTTACTTCTTAATCTGAAA
The DNA here is from genome assembly GCA_030545235.1 of Helianthus tuberosus. Lineage (NCBI taxonomy): Eukaryota > Viridiplantae > Streptophyta > Magnoliopsida > Asterales > Asteraceae > Helianthus > Helianthus tuberosus. The sequence goes on from CM060370.1 coordinate 188,008,030, forward strand.
ATCCCGACTATTTCCCTCTACACTCTCTATGCTTCCCTAGCCCGGGCCGCAACCACCATTGATCGTATTTCGCCGCCTTACGCTGCCGTTTTCTGCCACTACACTCCAAGTTGTCGCGTCACTGACAGGGAACGAACATGGTTCCATTCATGTGGTGTTTTGTTACAAGTGGTAAACGGAACACAATCGTGTTCTGCTATGGCGTAGCTTTGTGGGGGTGGGAGGGGGCGGCCGACCCCCCGAACTTTTCGCTCAGTAGTGGAGTGTATGTAGCTTTTGTATAGAAATTTTTGGGTATATACGTTTTTTACCCCTGGTTTTATAGAAATTTTTTGGTATATACATTTTCGACCCCCCGGTCAGAAATCTCAAGCTTCGTAACTGGTGTTCTGATAATTTGCAAGGATTGGACTAGTATCCAGATATCGCGTTACACAACAAGAAAATGCAGCTAATGCAATCTTGTTAAGATGTTGCGTTAGGCCTTAAAAAGGTTGTTTTAGGCTTATTGCAACCTTTATCGAAGGCTACATTAGAAGCAGTTGCAATAGACCTAATGCAACCGTTTCAAAGCCTAATGCAACCTTTTAGTAGTGATCATCTTTTAAGGTAAAGTTTTCTGAACACCCAATGGTTGTATTTGTTTTCTTTCCATTCTGAAATTGGATTACGTACCGGAAAGGGTATCATTATTATTTTGATACAAATATTCACTGCATTATGATAAAACCTAATACGAAACCCTCTTTAGCTTCATTATGAGTAGGTTGAACAAACGATCCTAGAATATATGTTCATTGGAGACTCTAGATCACTGCAGATGATAATATTCATTTTAATGCAAGATATGATAATGTTATGCATCCAACCAAAGATAAAAAGGGGGTGCAGAATCACTATAATATAGAGAGAAAGTGTAAAATACAAAAGTGGTTATCATGCGAAGCGTATGCGAGTAAGAGATTGCGCAACGTGTTATTTCTTACCTTTTTATAACATGCGTGATTATGTATATAACATGCATAATTAGGTTTAAAACAACGGCCATGCGTAATTTTGGGTTTAACATGCGTAATTTTCATGTTTGGTGGCATGCGTGTTTTATTTTTTATAACGTGCGTAATTATGTATTATAACGTGTGTAATTAGGCATTATAACGTGCGTAGTTATGCAAATAACGTGCGTGATTAGGGTTTAACTTAACCATGCGTAATTATGCAATAACGAGCGTAATAATGTGATCAAGTTAATTAATATTGCGCTACCGTGTTTAATTGAAGGCCTAGGATAGTTCAGATGTATGGGTGAAATGCTCGCATATTCACACAATAAGTACTCTTGTACGTTAACCTGCCTCATATTAATCTTCTTTTACTATCATGTATTTTAGTTCGTTAGAATAGTGATTCTTTACTAACACGTCGTCGTTAGTTTCTAAACCTATAGTGTGTGCTTGGATATCAAAACTCACTTAAAACTTGAGATTTGACGCAAAGTATGATAAGTTACATGCAATGGATGTGGAATTAGTTTGTATATATCTTGCAAATTTGTTGGAATTTAAGTTATACAAAGATATAAAAGTTTAGTTTAGAGAAATTTATGAGATTTTTTTGCTCCATCTCTTAACACTAGTTTCTATTACTATAGAGGAATGACCCGGTTCGGTCAAAAAACATAATTAATGTGGTTTGCTCAACATGATTTCACTTATCAAAAGCTTTGAAACATATAAATTAACCAACCATGAGATTAGCAAGATTATTTCCTTAAGTCACAGTGACTTAAGAGTTAATTAGCATGAAATAGTCTACTACATTTGTTACACATGGCTTAAGAACTTTAAATGTTCATCAATTTTTGTTGTTCTTTTATATTTTTACATCTTACAATCTTTGATTTTACTTTTCATGCATCACCGTACTTTTACGCCATGAGATCCCAAAATCACCATAATAATAAAATATTAATATTGATAAATATTATTATACATTACCAACAAATAAAACTATGCAAGGTTAACTTATATATATTCTATATTAACAAGATTATACATTTTCTTGGAGATGTATAATGGATAAATCATCATGTAACATTGGTATGAATACGGGAGGATTATTTATAGATTAAAGAGTGGTCAATTTATAATTAGGTTAACTTATTAATCTTGGCGAAAATGCAAATGGGCATGGTGATTACCTTATTTAAAACAAGTTAAATGACACATCTACCCCAGTCAATTGAATTTGCCTATTTTTAACACATATATTACCAAAATGCCACCAAGATGATCTCAACAATCAAACACACTCATCCACTGATCAAGATCACTTCCTACACTCATCCACTGATTGTAGCCACAGTACGTGCAAAACTATTGTCGTTCAAGTATAAACGGAGTGATAGAGTTATTAAATACTTGGAGGAATGGAAGCTTGATGGAGTGGAGAGCTTTGGCGAAGACTAAAGGCGGTCTTTGACCTTTGTTTCTTTTGTTTTTTTGGTTGTTTACTTGGTTGTGTTCTTGTTTAATCTCTAGTGGTATGCCATTAGAGATAACTAGAGGGTATTTTTGCCTTTCTACTTGTTTTGTTGATATGATATAAAATCACCGGGGTAACCCTTTACCTAAAAAAAGATCACTTCCTACACTTTGTAAAAAAACACACTTTGTAGAGGAGCCCTATCAAATTTCTTAAAATTTTAGAAACTTTCTAGCGGGCCCCCCATATTCATCCACTATCAATTTGCAGATTTGTTTTGACTTAATGTAAAATCTTGAAAACATTGTTTTTACCCTATTAGGGGTAATTACTTGAATGGCCCACTGGTTTGTGCAGATTGTAACTTTGCTCCTAAACTTTTCAAAATTATATAAATCCTCCTAGTTATATGCATTTTATGACTATGACACGCCCTGTCGTGATGAGAATTAAATTTTTTTGTTAAATGCATGAAAAAACCAAATTACCCTTTAATATTATAGAAAACAAAATTGAACAAGTAAGTTAAATAAAAAACACTTTTTTTTGTTAAACGCATGAAAAAGAACCAAATTACCCTTTAATATTAAAAAAATAGAATTGAACAAATAAGTTAAATAAAAAAAACTTCACTATTGAATGGATTAAAAATACCCAATCTTATTATTATTAAATTAATAAATTAATTAAAACAGAAACAAACAAGAGTCATTGCCATTGCAACAAAAACGGATAGGCTTGTTGCCCAAGTTTTTATTTTATTTTATTTATTTACCGCAACGGTAATCTACGTTTGGCTGTTAAAGGTTAAAACTTGGAACCATGGATTTGAGCTATGTGTTCTTGCATACAATGTTGGCATGTATATGTGTTTGTTTTGTTGGGTGGGATTAGGTTATAATGTTCATCCTCTTTATGAACAGGGTGTGGGTGGTGATGATTTGGGGAGGTGGTGGTGGTGTAGATGATTAATGGGGGAAGTATGTGGTAGCCCACCAAATTTATATTATATATATTGGGGTGAGATCCCGTACAAATGAAATTAACCTACTAAACGTATAAATAACTAGAGTAACTACATAACAAAAAATGAGGTAGAATAATAATAAAGTCTAGTTATTTGTATGTTTAGTATGTTAAATCTATTTGTATTTGATCCTATACATGTACATATATAAGTCTTTTGTTTTTTTAATATTGAGGGTAGTTTGGTAATTTTACATATACTTAACTGAAAAAATTAACGGCCATCTATCGTAAGGACCACCATAGTTATGAATTAATTCATAGCACTACGAGCATCTGTGTTAGTTATGGTATTTGTGAAATATGTGAAAACCACAAAGACCATTTGAGTAATACTCAACCTATCATCTTACATAGAAATTATGTGGTGGTGCTTACTTTGTAAAAATATCAAGAATATTCACAAAGTTGTAACATACTAACATATTAACATATGGTTTGTTCTCGGTTTGTTCATTGCTATCTTGATTTGTTTTAGGATCGATATGTTATTCAATCATTATTTTAAATCAGCTCAACCAACATTAGTTTTGTGATTTTGTATCAATATAGAATAAACACTCAAAAAGTGCTATGTATCTTCTTTTTTTATGCTAATGACAAAGTGATATGTGCAGATAGAACACAAATAAGGATACAAATAACTTTTAAAGTGTGAATTTAATATGAAGGAACTAGATGAAGCCAAGAAGTTCATAGGCATGGAAATATAGGTTGTGTCTTTTTCAAATTGGCTTAGGTAATATAAATTGACATCCTATTTGAATAATGTTTTTCATGACTACTTAATAACACAAAGGAATGTCGTAGAAACTTCAATCATACAACATTTCAAGTTGCCTACCAATGACTCTTCAAAGTTTGATCTGATGATGAATAACATAGCATGAGTAGGGTCCTTATGCTTATGTAGCATGTCTTAAAATTGATGGTATCAAAACTATCTTGTATAACATAATTTGAGACTTTTGACCTTAGACACTTGTTTCAATGAAATTGAAGTTATGTTACTGTTCGTTATCATATTAGATTAGCTTGTAGAAATTTTGGTAAGTTTTGGACAGCGTATGGATCATTATCATGTTTAAACTAGAACAAAACAGAAAAACATCCAATGATCCTTAATTCATTCCAAATTATATGAATTTATTCGAATTTCCTTTATGAACATAAAGAACCCAAAAACATAAACCTTAATCCTTGAATCCGAAATCAGGAGATTATAACACATTTAAGCAGATTTCTGGACAGTTGTTTACTTTTTGGATTTTCGAAACAGTAATTTATGAGTAAACATAAGATCCGAAATTTAACTTATGATCCGAAACACAAAATAAGATCCGAAACAGTATTTCGGATAAGGTTAGGTTTTGAATTTTTATTAGGTTTTCAAAAATTCTGTTTTCCAGATTTATGGATACAAAACAGAACTGATTTATCAATATACGCTCTGATACCACATGTTGATCAGTTATGTTTTCAACATAATGGAAAACATAAAGAAATACCTGTAATAGCAGACAGGCCAGCAGAGAATCCAGTAAGAGACGCAGCCATTGAATTCGACATACTTGTCAGGATGATCTGGTTCCTTCTTAGGGTGTAAGTTAATGATGGTGATGATCAAATCCTAGGGTTTGAGTTTGAATATGGAGAGAGAGAGATGGTAGGGACGATTTTGATGATGATGATGTTATATCAATTGTCTAACCTCTTAATCTCTCTAGTTATCTCCTTATATATATATATATATATATATATATATATATATACACTAAGAGGAAACCCAATTAGTTAACAAGGGTAATATGATTCATCAACAATTACCAACTAATTATATAATAGGTTTTAATATATTTTGACATATATAATATAATTAAATATTACAATAATAATATATATTTAATCTTACAATAATCGTTTATAATGACTACTATTCGTCTTTCTAAAGTAACCTAATATTCTTAACTTTAATCCATACAATTATTCGAACAATTATTGTAATTTTTGTGTCAAACTGTATCCCAATATGACATGTTGATGAGATTTATGGGCTTTGGTATCTTTGACATCAATTGCCTACTACAACATGTCATTTCGAGTCCCAAAATTAGATGGTTTCGTAGGACTATGATCCACTTGACCCACACCAACACTTGCTCATACTTCCCATTTTTAGGGTACATGTCCCTTAGCCATGGGACCCTCATTTGCCACTTTCTTATGTGTCACCCACATCCAAATGGGTTTAAGGAATACAACTCATTGTTTTCCCAATTTTACCATCATATTTTTTGCTTTATTATTATGAAGCCAATCCACAATACTAAAGTTTTAACCAGTTACCTTTTGCCATGTCAGCATCAATAATATGTTGTGGGTCCCATGGATATACCCTCTTGGTGCTTTGATTAAACCTAAAAAAAGAGGTGCTTTGTAACATTATCTAGCTTTGAGAGGTGTGCTACTTATGAAATATCATATCATGCATTTCCAGGTATTTTTCTAAAATCACTTTTTGTTACCATTTTTTAACGAAAAATTCAGATTACTGACGGATCACTGGAGTATCATCGTGCTATCAGCTATGGGTGTTCAAAACTATCCGCATCCGAAATCCGATCCGAATTATCCGATATCCGAAATATCCAAAATTTCAGAGTTGAATTTCTAAGAATGGTCGTTTAACCCCTCAAACCTTAACTTCCATAATTTACACTACGAACCCTCATCTTTTGTTTTTTTTATAAAGGACCATTTATAAGAAAAGAGTATACATATACATATTTGGATATATATGTACATTATATACATGTATATATGATAAGCGTTTATTTCAATGGATTTTGTATATATATTGAAATTTCGGCTATCCGAATTTTCAGATTCGGATAGTGATTTTAAAAATTTTCGGATATTTCGGAAAATATAATTTTTATTTTTTTTCGGATATCCGAAGTATCTGAAAATATCCGAAAAATATCAGAAATATCCGAAAAATATTCGAAATATCTGAAAAGTATCCAAAAATATCCGAAATATTCGGTTCTGAATATAAAAAAATAATAAAAAATAAAAATTATATACTAATAAAAATAGAACTGAATGAATAGTCCTACTTATTTACGATATTGCCATTTTCAAATAGTGGTTTTATTATTTATTTAATCAATAGTGCTTTGCATAGTGAATAGTGATTTGAATAGTGTTTGTGATCTAGGAAATATTAAAATATGGGGTATGGGGCGGGGGTTGTGGCGTGGGTTGGGTACAAACGCCCAACTCACCACCTCGGGTGGGCTTGGGTTTCGGCGTGGCCCCTTGGGCGGGGGTTTCAGTTCTTTAAACAGTGATTTTATTATTTATTTAATTAATGGTGCTTTGCATAGTGAATTATTGTTTATTTAATGAATAGTGATTTGAATAGTGCTTGTCATCTAGGAAATATTAGAATATGGGGTATGGGGCGGGGTTGTGACGTGGGTTGGGTACAAACGCCTAAGTCACCACCCCGGGTGGGCTTGAGTTTCGGCGTGGCCCCTTGGGCGGGGGTTTCAGCCCGGGCGTTAGGCGGGGCTATCAAGATGACATGGCGGGATCTCATTGGACAAGACAAGTAGCCGTTTGGGTTAGCCGTTGGCCAACGGCTATGTGTTTAAAAAAATCTAGGAAATATTAAAATATGGGGTATGGGGCGGGGTTGTGACGTGGGTTGGGTACAAACGCCTAAGTCACCACCCCGGGTGGGCTTGAGTTTCGGCGTGGCCCCTTGGGCGGGGGTTTCAGCCCGGGCGTTAGGCGGGGCTATCAAGATGACATGGCGGGATCTCATTGGCCAAGACAAGTAGCCGTTTGGGCTAGCCGTTGGCCAACGGCTATGTGTTTAAAAAAAAATCTAGGAAATATTAAAATATGGGGTATGGGGCAGGGGTTGTGCCGTGGGTTGGGTACAAACGCCCAAGTCACCACCCCGGGTGGGCTTGGTACCGAAAATACCGTTACCGAAATCCCCAAAAGTATGTACCGGTACCGAATATACCTGGTACGGTACGGTTCGGTACCGGTTGGTACTGGTACAGCACCGGTATTTGAGGATAAAAATCGGTGAATACCGGTGCCGAACCGGTACCGAAAATACGTGACGTTTTAGTTCGAGCAACTTTTTGTTATTTGACATGTTTTGTCATCCTTATAGAACGATTTGGTTTAGCGCGCCACAACGCACGCGCATGGTAAACAACTAGTTAAATTAAAAATTGGATATTCGGAGGATATCCGAAATTTCGGATATCCGGTTTTGAACATCTCTACTATCAGCAGAACCACCCGATTATATCCATCTCCATTAGGCATAATGCCTATACACACTAATTCAAGAGGAAAACTAATAAATATGGAAAAAATCCACCTTGTGAGAATCGAACCCAGGATCTATTGGTTTCAAACCCTTATCTCACCCCTAAAACGTCATTAGGCTATAAAGCCATGGGCACTTTTTGTTACCATTTGAGTTTTTTTTTAATTAATAATATGTTTTTTTTTCTAAATCATTAGATGATAATGATTGAATGATAAATATATCATTTATTATGTGTATATGTATGCAAGTGTTATCTCATGAAAGTTTCTTTTTTCTTTACAGCTAAAATTGATTAATAATTAACGGTCAGGATATACTAGGAGGCTTTTTTAGCTACAAAGGCTAGAAAGTAATCTTAATCATCAATTGATTAATCAAGTGCTTGGATTAAATGGGTATAATTGATAAAAAAAAAAAAAGAAGACGTGAGTTTGTGTAGGGTATTCAAGTCAATTCAAAGCAATAGTTTTTATCTCTTCCGATCCCCCCCCCCTCCGGTTTTTAAACGTTAATAACTCTTTCATACGACATTATTTTTTTATATAAAAATTGCAAAAAAAACGAGCGTTTTTTATCTTTAAAACAAGTATACTATTGCTATATTCTTGAGAAAAAAATTCGAAAACCCAGATGCGTAAAACGCAATGGACAAAAAGCATAAAAATGATTTTTTTTCTAAAACGCAATTGACAAAAAAACACAAAGAAATGTCTTGTTTGTAAAACACAATAGACAAAAACACAAAAGAAATGTGTTATTTGTAAAACGCAATAGCTGAAAAACACAAAGAAATACCTTTTTTGTAAAACGCAATGGTATAAAAACACAAAGAAATGTCTTATTTCTAAAACACAATGGCTAGAAAACACCTTATTTCTAAAACGCAATGGCTAGAAAACACAAAGAAATGTCTTTTTTTCTAAAGCGCAATAGCAAGAAAATACAAAAAATGTCTTTTGTCTAAAACGCAATGGCCATAAAACACTAAAAATGTCTTTCTTCTAAAACGGAATGGACTAAAAACACATAAAATGTGTTTTACCTAAAATGCAATGGACTAAAAACACAATAAAATGTGTTGTTTCTAAACGCAATGGACTGAAAATACAAAAAAAATGTTTTTTTCATTCCTTTGTAAAACACAATGAATCAATTCAAAAACCCAGATTGTAAAAATGCAATTCAAAATCTTCTTACATAGATCGAAGTCGATTTCTTCAGATTTCTTCAACGATTGACGAAATTTGAATGCTAGAAACACTTATCAGCGATCGAATCAAACGAAGCGAGTGATTCGCTTCAAAATCACGAGAAAAAATGAGATATTGTATGAGATTAAACTGGGTTTCTTCAAAAAAAAAAATTGAAGAACACGTTGATTGTGTGTTTGAATCATTGATTGGTGACGAAAATAGCACTATTATATAGTGATTATTGAGATAGAAAGTGAAGAAAAGGTTGAAGATGGTGAGTTTTGAAAATGATGGGTTTTGAAGTTACATTGAGAGAAAATGAAGAATATTGGATAAAATTGACTAAAATATAATTCTCTTTTATTTTTAAATTTTGCCACATGTCATAATCATATTGCTTCCTATCCTTCATAGCCAAATTAAACTTGCTATTTGATCATCTCCCTAATAATTAAAACGTTATATGCCCATATTAATATTTCAAAAAAAAAATATATTTCGAATCGTCATATTTACACTTGACTTCGTTTTACAAAATTTTAGATGTTGATAAAGATACAATACACCCAAAGTGTACGTAAGGTCATCTAACAAATCATACGGATGGATCATAGAGGTCGAATGATAAGACAGAAAAAAGGCCATTTATGTTTCATTAAAAAAAGTCATATCAGGTTGTATGGTTTGGCTCTCATATAAAACCCATATGATCATTTTCACCCTATCATACGGTTTGTGTTACGTATTACTGTCAGACGACCCATAAGACACGTTAGTGGTGGTCTGATAGTGTGTCAATGATGTTGTATAAATGCGTCCCCATATGTTTTTCTTTTGACTTCTTAATTTTTATTTTATTTTATAAATTTTGAAAAAAAAAAGAAAATTACCAATATAAACTATTAAGCTTCTTTTCTACAAATCGTGTATCGATTAACCACATCATCCACATATTGCATGTCCTCCCAGCAATGCATTCATATATATGGAAAAAGTTCACATGTTCGGAAAGAAATAAATAAATTGGGTCAAAACGGCTTCCACATGTAATTTCACAATTTGGGAAATCAAAACAAATTAACAATATATTTTCATGATCTTTTTTGGTTATAGAGCTTTATCTGATATAATATTGATATATAAATATACCTAGCAATCCCCTCTGAGGCCTAGTGGTAGAAGGTTTGAGTTTTTTTAATGGAGGCTCAAGTTTAATTCTCACTTGTGTCATATTGGGGTGGATATAGACAATGTAGGATTTGGATTAGGCCTTGTGTGAGGTTGTCAGTTCGATTCCCGAACCCAACCGGGTTTTCGTTCCACCCTGTGTTACGCTAGAGAGTTCTGCTCTTATGGTGGCACAACGACTGTCAAGTGGCAACCGGTGGTATGGTTTTTCCCCAGGGGAACACCCAAAATAGCCAAACTTTGAAGCCAGTGTGGGCCCGGTTAAGATAACATAGTCTGGCCAGAGTGGGGCAATACGAGGGTCTCCGATTTAGAGAGTGTGATAACCTTATACATGAAGTTCACCGTTCATAAATAAATAAATAAATAAATATATATATATATAGAGAGAGAGAGAGAGGCCGGTTATCATACAAATACCCTAATCGTACATTATGTACGCTACATTCTAGGCCGTCAGATCATCTCATTTAAACCGCGTGTTTAAGTATTAAATTAATAAAATTAAAATTAATAAAAAGAAACCGCCAAGGTTAAAATCGTCCAATGCGATATCAAAATCCCTGATAATCAGCACAATAACTCCCCAAACATATCGTAAAACCAAAAATCAACGAAGCAAAGCAAAGCAAACACCTAAGATTCATCCTGCTACTCTTCCCGTTGCGATTCAACTAACATGAGTTTTGAGAAACGAAGCAAAGCAAACAACGACAGACCACAAGCGAAGAAGATGAATCCAGGTATCGATTGACATTTGCAATTTTATAATGGAAATATACAGGACTTTAATGTCAAATGCGATTTTGTTTGTTTATTAAGCTTTTAGACTGAAACATATAGTTTTAAAGGATTAGGTATTGTTCATAACTTCATTTTTGTTAGGGTTTATGACTAGTAAGGTTAATTATTAGGTTTAGGATGATTATGCAGTTTTCTAAATGATAAACTGATATATGTGCGATATTATATAGGGTTTTGTCAGTGTTTTGTATTACAAATGCGATTTTATAGCTAAAGTTTTGCTTGTAAAAGGTTTTTGTCTTAGCTTAGGTTGAACATGCAAATTGATAAAATCCTCTTGCAATTTCATATGATTAGTTGGTTTTAGGGGATTATGATTAAATTATACATGCGATATTATAGTGTTTTGAGAGGGTTTTGAATTAGAAATGCGATTTTATAGGTAAAGTTTTTGGTAGTGCTTAACTAATACATGCGAATTGATAATCATTCATGCGATTTTATCCCTTAATGACTTAGTGTACATAATTAACTGATAAATGCGATTTTATAAAGGTTTATGACTGATAGCATGCGATTTTGTAGACATAGATTCTGATAATGACTTTGAAGGCCCAATATCAAGACTGATAAAAGTTAACAAAAATAGAAAAAGAAGAATAGTTGAAGAAAGTTCTGAAGAGGATGACTTCGTTAAGCCACTCACAAAAAAGAAAAAAGATGACAAGAAGTCTAAAATACAGACAAAAAAACATTCAAAAAAGGTGGAACAACCTAAAACAGAACATAGGGAATTCTTCAAATACAGCAATGAAGCAATACTGCTGAGATGCCAACCTAACTCATACATGGATACTGTGAAGAGATTTTCAAAAAAAAAAAAAAAAACAGGTTGAAGAGGTAAGGAATATGGGATTTGGTGCTATTCTAGGTATCAATATCAACCATATTTCGACGCGGTTGGCATATTGGCTAGCCAGAAACTTTGACGAGAAGTTCGATAAGCTAAATGTGGGAAAACACCAAATAAAAATAACATCGGACACAGTTTATGAGGTATTTGGAATACCAAAGGGGCCAAAGAAGGTTGAGATAATAGCCGATCAGAGAAAAGTTAAATAGCAAGAGAAAATTGAAAAGGGTAAAGAACCGGGAAATGCTGTCAGGGATACATTCATCAGCCAGTGGGGGGAAAACACGAGAATTACCCATTGCTTAATTGCAAATACAATGGAAAATCAAAGAGACGGGGGGAGCCTGTTTAAATTAAATTTCCTTGTGTACTGGATGACCTTCTTTGCGGAGATTACTGTCACGCCCCAAATTTCCACGTATTACCGGTGGGCCCGGTAGGGGAGTATCGTGACGTAGTTGGTAACATCATGGTCAAACAACACAATATAATAATGCACAGCGGAAGCAAAAGATAAATATATTACATTCCGAATATAAGTAATGTCAAAGTATTACAACGGAAGGTAAAGGATCCACAGGCGGATCAATAAAAGAAAACTGTTCAACAGACTTTAGGCATCTAGAACTTGCAAGATTCCCTAGTGACGCCCTGAGCTCCCAGCCAATTACGCATAGTACCTGTCAATTAACCTTTTGGAAAAATACGTCAGTTTACACTGGTAAATACAATTAACTGACTCATTTTGGAAAAAGAGTTTGAAAAGTGATTCGAGTGCAAACGGCACAAAATATCTTGACACATTGATTAAAATGCACAGAGGCAAAATTAATCTTTTATACTTGGGACAATTTTATTAATAAAAATCTTGTATCCGATTTACATGGTTGTCCAACATTTAGGGCCGGTGATTATACAATACAAGCCGGACAAGATTAATCGACACACCACAAATATAATCTCACAAGAAGATACCCTTACGAGTGAGTACACGTTATACATATGCAACAGGAGGTGTTTTGCCTACACCTTGTGCTTGCGTCGTGGCCATTCACTTTTTAAAATGAGCCAAGGATATCCAGGACACGGTCATTAACCCCCAATGTTATTTGTTATCAATCAATACAGATTAAAACGGGATTATGCAATTTAATCATCTCCGATTAAAAGGTTTCTACACCCGACCAAGCGGTATTTTTATAATACCGTATCCCAAGCCCGTATAAGGGAAAATAAGTTAAAAGTATTTATCTGAGCTAGCAATGGAATTTATACTCAGCCGTATATCTTAATCAGCAAGCACAAGTACTTCTACTGGGGCTCTTAATCTGGAACGAAGGTTTTATTAACCTATTAAATTCCTAACGGGTCTTATTTAAGTCGTAACTTAGACCGGTTAGTTTTAAGGAAAGGTTTACTGTTCAAAACGCAGGATTAAGCGAAGACCGAGATAGGATGTGATTTAGACCCGACAAGTTTGGAGACTTGTATAATATGGGTAAACTAAACACATTCTGGATTTTTAGATAAAAACGATAACGTTTGACTCGTTTCGGCTAATTTATGCAAACTAGTTACATAAACCGAACCGAACGCGTACTAAGCATAACGGGTATCCGTAAGAGCCATATACAGGTTTCCTAAGTTAATATGCTTCAAATATGTTGGGACATCAGTAGGATGTCTTTCATTATGCCCCGAACTAATTTAAACACAACTATGCCCCGTAGGGGTAGTTTGGTCATTTTAAAGTTTGTAAAAGCGTTTAGATGTTTAACTGAGTTACAGGTCTGATGTAAACAATAAACATACTCAATGTGATGAGTTATAACAGTAGGCTAAAGCATATATGTGAAATTTATCATTTTTAACCAAACTATGCCCCGTAGGGGTATTTTGGTAATTTCACATAAGCCGAAAAGCTCAAAAACGAAGTATGAGTTAATCAACCTTTTCTTACTATTAAAATATCATAATTTGCCTTATATATCAGTAGGTATCAACCCGGGTATGTTCAATATGATTTTAAAACATACTATGCGTTAAAAACGCTAAATAAGGCGATTAAAGGCCATTTCCGGGTTCGATACTTAAATCTGATATTTTTATATTTCTAGAAGGCTTAAAATAATTTATTTAACATATGTGATCAGTAGCAAAAGTTTTGGAGTCGTTTAGATATGTAAAACTCATTTTATGGCCCGTAAGGGCAAAACCGACAATTACCGGATTAAGCCTACGACTACTAGTTATGCTCAGCCTAAAATTAATTAAAAATCTTTAAAAATCCCAAAATAATATATTACATCAGTGGGTATTAAGTTTGATACCAAAAGTGTAACACCCCAAAAACGGGTTTGGTAATTAAACCCCGTAAATACTAAAAGACGGGTAAAGTACCGTTAGTGGCAAAATTTACCCGGTAAATATTAGGATTTAAATAAGTGATCCTAATATTAAATAAAAAGTGAATAAAAGCTTTTAAGGAAATAAATTGGATAAAAGGCCCGGGTTAACGGGACCTAAAATAAACTTAGTCATAATTATTCCCGAACCCATTAAGTTAACTAGGAATGTCTAACCTAGTTAATAAATGGGGATATTGATATTAGAAATAAGTATGTTGTGATCTACTTAATAACGAACCAAACCCGAGGGGTTAAAGTTGTGTAACTTGAAAGGTTATTTAGTAATAACTAAACAAAAACACACACACACACAAGTGTGTGCTCTGGATCGACCTCAGGGGAGCTCCCATGGAGCCAAACCCTAACTTTCAACAAATCCATCAAATTGAAGGTCCAAAACTGATCCAAATCAAAATCCGAGCATAGATTATTGATCCTCGGCACGAGAGGATTACAAGGTATGTAAAATCTGATGAAATCTCTAAACTTGAAAATCTCATGATTTTGGAAAATCTGAAATTTGATGTTGCATGAATGTTATTTGGGTAGATTAAGGATGATATAGTGTCTAGAAGTGAAACCTAGACCACTACATGTGAAATCATGTTCAAAATTCAGGAAATGTCATGAACACCTTGAAGGTGATTCATGGGTTTTGTAAGATTATGATAAACACTAGGATTATAATGGTTGTTCTAGTAATACTTGACATATGTGAAGTGATTTCAGAAATTTAGAAGTCAAAATTCATGTATTGTAGTTGATTGATGAAAAACTAGGGCTAAAGGTCAAGTTATGAACTTGATGATATATAGTGTAAAATTCTGCCCTCAAAGTGTTCGTATAAATGCCTCAATGAAGGCTTGAATCTGAAAATTTGAGTTGAACCGAATGATTTCGATTGTTTGGGCTATTATGCAAATATGATTTAAAAGAGTCCTAAATGTGATAAACATGGTCAGAAATTTGGTCTAAACGGTGGTATGAAAATAACGCCTACCGACTAATCAAAGAATGCCAAAACTAGTTGATAAGCTTGAATATGTAATTAGTGTACTAATGGGCAGTTGACTTTTGAAAGGTCAAACTGGCCTATAATGCGATAAATAGCAATTTTGTTGTGAAATGCATAAGGTGGAATAATCGTATTAGATTATGATTAAACTAACCACCTTGAAAACGATGATGATAGTTTGACGCGTAACAAGCTAGGTGGAAGCTTGGAGTGGAAGCGGGTCAAACAAGTCAAGCATGGAAGAAAAGCGTAGCTCGGATGCAAGGTAAGTGAAACTTACACAATTATGTAGAATGCTTGTTTAATTTATACGTTATAAATGCAATAGCGATAATATAAAAAACATGGATTTCTGACATGACCGATACGAGTCGGAACGTGTAAAGATGGTAATAGTCTTGGTTTTTTTGGCAAAAAGGGCAAAACGGTAAATTAATCATGTAAAGACTAGGAAATTATGAATTCCGTCAAGGTCACCTTGTAGTATAACCTACTAATGATAGAAAGGGTAAAATGGAAATTTGGTCAAGTATTGACTAATGTAAAACGAAGCCTAGAGGAAACCCTAGGCGTAAGCCGGAACGGGTTGAAAGTGCAAGAAAAGAAATTAAGAGAAAAATGGTATTCGGTAATGAAATCCGGGACGGGATGGATGTATGAATTAGAAATCAAAAACCATGTTTTTGACTTAATAAGCAACGTTGGGCATATAGGCCGAACGGGTCAAATGGTGGTGATAACACCATTTGACAATATCGATTAATTTTGGTTGCCAAGTCTTATGTTAACAGGAGCGATTAGCAAATCGGATAATCGCGCCGCCATAGATTGTGTGATAATATAAGCGAGACATAAATCGGGTCTATTTGTTGACCCGAGCCAGGTACGCATATTTATGTTGAAGTCAAAAGTGATATCTTGGTCGATTATTTGGTGAGAGTCCTTCATTGTAAAAGAAGGACCCAAAATCGACCAAAACGCCCTTGTAGACTAAATCGAACAAACAACCCTTAGAGGTTGTTTGGAAACGAGTCTTATGATTAAACAAGAGCCTAAAATAAGTGTAGATGTTGATAGATGTAATACGTTAGCCAAATAGCTCTATTTGAGTCTTACCGCAAAATAACAATCCGAAGAGTAGTACTCGAAACATACAGACATACTCATTGAAATCCAACACACAAGGAGTTGTAGTTGAATATTACTTGATAAGAAATGTAGGAATAAGATGCTAGAAAAGAATGAAAGCGATTTCAAGCTTTAAAGTGCTTAAATACCCTTAACGGGTCAAAATAAGCATACGAGCGAAAACGGGTTTAAATTGTGTAATAAACCTATGATTAGAACCTAATATAGTAGGTAACATTGATTTGAAGAAGTGTATGAGATATAGGAATCAAATAGATACGTTTGTTTGGTAAAATGCATAAACGGATTAAAATTGGGAAAAAGGGCGATAAGCCGAAGGCTTAAAAGTCTAAAATTTTATTATGAAGATTTTTGGATTTTAACTCCAAAAGATGGAGAATTAAATTACGGACGCGTAGGAAAAAGAATCGGGTAAAACGGATCAATAACGAAGAAGTTATGGCCGTTTCCGTGAAATCAGATCGTACAGGGAATCTGCAGCACCAGCAACAAACATTCTGTGAAAACAGGGGCCTCGCGTAGCGCGAGACCCCGTGGCGCTACGCGA
The DNA here is from genome assembly GCA_030545235.1 of Helianthus tuberosus. NCBI lineage: Eukaryota > Viridiplantae > Streptophyta > Magnoliopsida > Asterales > Asteraceae > Helianthus > Helianthus tuberosus. Next base: position 188,025,057 of record CM060370.1, read on the forward strand.
CGCCCTAAACCCGGAAAAATTGTATTTTTTGTCATATTTAACCCCTGTACTTGTTAGAACTTCATATTTAACCCCTGTACTTGTTAGAACTTCATATTTGACCCCTGTACTTGTTAGAACTTCATATTGACTATCAAAACTAACTTTTAAGTTGGTTTTGATCATAGGTGATTGTCATGGGTGCCCGGATGAAGATCAAGCAGCTACGAAGAACCGAACACACGAGATTAAAGCTTCCGCACAACATTACGTCATAACATTTAAGGGCAAACTTATCTAAATTTTGTTTTTAACTTTTAGGTTGTAAAAGTTTTAAATTACTCGTATTTTTCTAAGGATACTTAATGATAAATTCACGTTTGTTTTCGTTAATTGCACGAAAACCTTTAGATTAATAACATGGGTGTTACAAGTTGGTATCAGAGCCTTGGTTTAAGAGATTCGAGTATGGTGGGGAGGAACCATGCTTGGACTTAAACCTTATGCTCTTGACAAAGAATAGTGTTCGGTTCGAGGCTTGATCGCAAATCCGGTAAGTACAAGTACGTTAATAGTTTAGTATGCTAAAGTGTTGTAAACAACACATAGGGCTATCGTGTGGTACACGTTACCCCAATTAAAATGATGGATATGGTTGACGAAAATACGCGCGTTGACGCGTATAGTAGAAAAAGCCTTGTATTATAATACGGGCGATTATTGAAGTTGACATTACTAACTCTGGTGAATGTTTTAATTGAAGGACACCCGCGTCTGAAGATGACGGGAGTGAACGAATTATGGACATGATGATGGAACGGTCCGAGGTATGACAGAAAGAGCATACTCATCAAGGACCTAAATCGCGTAACGGTCGCGAACAAGACTAATGACAAGAGAAGCCCGTTAGGGCAAGCATTACCAGGTGCACACTTTTAAATTTAATCGCACGAGTCGTTATATGCAACAAACACGTAAGTAATAACGGTTGCATACGCATATGATAGAACTTGGAAAACCCGATTTCCAAGAGAAATTTAATAAGAAATGTGTTATTCACAATGATGAATAACAAATGAATAACAAGACTTGTTTATATAGAAACTTGGACGAGATTGATCATCCAAGTAAGTATTCTCAATATAAATCCTATTGAGAAAAGTAGTGATCACATCAATAAATGTGAATAAATTTAAAAAGGGACATTTTACATGTTCAAGGATAAACGACTAAAACTAATAATTGTTAACTAACAATTAAATAAAGTTTTACCAAATGAAACCATAAACATGGAAATAAATTGAGGAGTTACTTACATGGGACGTGATGTGGTAATTATAATAAGGTCACGCGTACCATGTGTTGATCGCTTACTCTGGCCAAGTAAGTAGTGAACACATGATAGCATGAGCTTCTTATAATGAGCGCAGTTATGTCCGATGTAGTAAGGTCAATATGAATGAAAATTTAAAGGATCCTTAGGGTCAAGAAATCTTATGGGCATACTCGTATAAATGGTTTTCGCGGGAACCATAAAAACGATGTATGGCGCACATAGAAATAAAAGACCCAAGGAAATTCGTGACATAAGTCATTTTTGACGATTAAAAACCGTGGTAGACAAAAAGGGCATTGTAAAACCTAAGTATAAATGACCCTCGGGGTCATAGAAACGAAGGTATTGCCCACATGGGAAAAACGATCAAAAACCGTGGTAGACAAAAAGGGCATTGTAAAACCTAAGTATAAATGACCCTCGGGGTCATAGAAACGAAGGTATTGCCCACGTGAGAAAGACGATCAAGCCGTTGACCTTGGTCGCAGTAAAGGAATGATGATGATGATAATCATCATTCATAGTCTATAAGGCTGTCAAGGATGGTCAAATAAGAATAAAGGTTTGGTTGAATAAAAGCGATGGCTTCCGCTAAGACAACCAAACAAATTACAACAAAAACTTGATGTATACCGGAATGCTTGCACTAATAATGACTTCGGTAAAGTACCCGGTTGATGAGTAAGGATTTAAACACATGCGTAAACCGAGAAACGGGAACACGAATTTAAAGTCAAAAGACTCGGATTATGAGTTATGACTAAAAGACAATGAAATTTCGTAAACAGAAATTTTGATAATAATAATATTCAACTATTTTGAGGTTGAACTGGTTGATTAAAGTATAATGCTTAATGGCATAAGTAAGCGCAAGCCGGATAACGGTAAGCTTGAGACAAATCGATGCTTAATTAACGTGAGAAGTCATAGAGTCGGAAGAATTATCCAAAAGAAAACGATTGTAGATACGAACTACAGTCAAAAGCTAATGGATTTCAAGCGTGAAAAACAAATGGTTTTCAAACATAAAAAGAGTGCTTTGACACCAAATATATATTTTTAATAAAGACACGAGTAAACAGAATGATCTACGGGATCATCATAACCTACGGGTAATAGTGTGAAACAAGAAAAACTGGTTATAACTCCCCGCGTAAAACATAACGGGAGGTAAAGTTAGTATTTAAGTTAATTGAATGGGTTAAAGCGAAGAGATTATGAAAGGTCTATGAGACTAAAACGACCCACGGGTCATGATTAGAAAGAAATTATAAGGATTTCGCCCTAAGGAGGTGGAAGTCTAATCAAAATAGCCCATGAGGCTAAGTGATAAAACCTACGGGTTAAATTAGATAAAGCGAGGGAATCAGTTAAGAATTCCCGCATAAAACTAACACTGTAAAAGATTAAAATATGGACTGTCAATATCCCGGTATGGATAATTGACGCAAGTTAAGGAAAAGATCCTAAACTAAAACCTTGGTTTTATGTAAGAAATAACGTTTTTACAAATGAGAATCCTGATAGGAAATTGAATATTAAGCATGAAAGGTTCAAGTCTTGACACCGATAGGCGCAAGACGTTATATTCAAAAGTGATATTTCGGAAAGGAAATTTTGATATAAATTAAACATGATGTAACAAGATCACGGTCTAGAAATGTAATGTGAAGTAGAATCACATTATAACCAAGCAAGCGGTAAAATGTAACTGGATTAATGAGTCTAATTAGTGAGACCGGTCAAGGTCATTTAAATAAATTTGGTTTGCTTGTAAGCGGTAGGTTCGGTATGACTGAACCGAATAAATAAATTTGAAGATAAAAGAAATTGCTGCTAAAAGTGAAAAGATTTCACTAATGGCCTTTAAACGAGTCAAGGTAACGGATTCACAAAGAGTTCGATAATATATAAAAGCGATGAATATCGCTAAGTTAACTAAACTAGTGAGAATAACGCGATTACGTTATTTCGAAGTTACACTATGTCATATGGGATATGTAGACAATTAGTAACCAAAAAGATGTTACCGTACTTTTCGGGTAATACTAAAGATTGGTTAAAAAGTATGAGTAATGTTAAAATATTTCTCGGATCGAATACATTGAGTCTAAACTCGATGAATTATGCAAGAAAAGGTTTCGAGGACGAAACCTCTTTAAGGGGGGTAGACTTGTAACACCCCAAAAACGGGTTTGGTAATTAAACCCCGTAAATACTAAAAGACGGGTAAAGTACCGTTAGTGGCAAAATTTACCCGGTAAATATTAGGATTTAAATAAGTGATCCTAATATTAAATAAAAAGTGAATAAAAGCTTTTAAGGAAATAAATTGGATAAAAGGCCCGGGTTAACGGGACCTAAAATAAACTTAGTCATAATTATTCCCGAACCCATTAAGTTAACTAGGAATGTCTAACCTAGTTAATAAATGGGGATATTGATATTAGAAATAAGTAGGTTGTGATCTACTTAATAACGAACCAAACCCGAGGGGTTAAAGTTGTGTAACTTGAAAGGTTATTTAGTAATAACTAAACAAAAACACACACACACACAAGTGTGTGCTCTGGATCGACCTCAGGGGAGCTCCCATGGAGCCAAACCCTAACTTTCAACAAATCCATCAAATTGAAGGTCCAAAACTGATCCAAATCAAAATCCGAGCATAGATTATTGATCCTCGGCACGAGAGGATTACAAGGTATGTAAAATCTGATGAAATCTCTAAACTTGAAAATCTCATGATTTTGGAAAATCTGAAATTTGATGTTGCATGAATGTTATTTGGGTAGATTAAGGATGATATAGTGTCTAGAAGTGAAACCTAGACCACTACATGTGAAATCATGTTCAAAATTCAGGAAATGTCATGAACACCTTGAAGGTGATTCATGGGTTTTGTAAGATTATGATAAACACTAGGATTATAATGGTTGTTCTAGTAATACTTGACATATGTGAAGTGATTTCAGAAATTTAGAAGTCAAAATTCATGTATTGTAGTTGATTGATGAAAAACTAGGGCTAAAGGTCAAGTTATGAACTTGATGATATATAGTGTAAAATTCTGCCCTCAAAGTGTTCGTATAAATGCCTCAATGAAGGCTTGAATCTGAAAATTTGAGTTGAACCGAATGATTTCGATTGTTTGGGCTATTATGCAAATATGATTTAAAAGAGTCCTAAATGTGATAAACATGGTCAGAAATTTGGTCTAAACGGTGGTATGAAAATAACGCCTACCGACTAATCAAAGAATGCCAAAACTAGTTGATAAGCTTGAATATGTAATTAGTGTACTAATGGGCAGTTGACTTTTGAAAGGTCAAACTGGCCTATAATGCGATAAATAGCAATTTTGTTGTGAAATGCATAAGGTGGAATAATCGTATTAGATTATGATTAAACTAACCACCTTGAAAACGATGATGATAGTTTGACGCGTAACAAGCTAGGTGGAAGCTTGGAGTGGAAGCGGGTCAAACAAGTCAAGCATGGAAGAAAAGCGTAGCTCGGATGCAAGGTAAGTGAAACTTACACAATTATGTAGAATGCTTGTTTAATTTATACGTTATAAATGCAATAGCGATAATATAAAAAACATGGATTTCTGACATGACCGATACGAGTCGGAACGTGTAAAGATGGTAATAGTCTTGGTTTTTTTGGCAAAAAGGGCAAAACGGTAAATTAATCATGTAAAGACTAGGAAATTATGAATTCCGTCAAGGTCACCTTGTAGTATAACCTACTAATGATAGAAAGGGTAAAATGGAAATTTGGTCAAGTATTGACTAATGTAAAACGAAGCCTAGAGGAAACCCTAGGCGTAAGCCGGAACGGGTTGAAAGTGCAAGAAAAGAAATTAAGAGAAAAATGGTATTCGGTAATGAAATCCGGGACGGGATGGATGTATGAATTAGAAATCAAAAACCATGTTTTTGACTTAATAAGCAACGTTGGGCATATAGGCCGAACGGGTCAAATGGTGGTGATAACACCATTTGACAATATCGATTAATTTTGGTTGCCAAGTCTTATGTTAACAGGAGCGATTAGCAAATCGGATAATCGCGCCGCCATAGATTGTGTGATAATATAAGCGAGACATAAATCGGGTCTATTTGTTGACCCGAGCCAGGTACGCATATTTATGTTGAAGTCAAAAGTGATATCTTGGTCGATTATTTGGTGAGAGTCCTTCATTGTAAAAGAAGGACCCAAAATCGACCAAAACGCCCTTGTAGACTAAATCGAACAAACAACCCTTAGAGGTTGTTTGGAAACGAGTCTTATGATTAAACAAGAGCCTAAAATAAGTGTAGATGTTGATAGATGTAATACGTTAGCCAAATAGCTCTATTTGAGTCTTACCGCAAAATAACAATCCGAAGAGTAGTACTCGAAACATACAGACATACTCATTGAAATCCAACACACAAGGAGTTGTAGTTGAATATTACTTGATAAGAAATGTAGGAATAAGATGCTAGAAAAGAATGAAAGCGATTTCAAGCTTTAAAGTGCTTAAATACCCTTAACGGGTCAAAATAAGCATACGAGCGAAAACGGGTTTAAATTGTGTAATAAACCTATGATTAGAACCTAATATAGTAGGTAACATTGATTTGAAGAAGTGTATGAGATATAGGAATCAAATAGATACGTTTGTTTGGTAAAATGCATAAACGGATTAAAATTGGGAAAAAGGGCGATAAGCCGAAGGCTTAAAAGTCTAAAATTTTATTATGAAGATTTTTGGATTTTAACTCCAAAAGATGGAGAATTAAATTACGGACGCGTAGGAAAAAGAATCGGGTAAAACGGATCAATAACGAAGAAGTTATGGCCGTTTCCGTGAAATCAGATCGTACAGGGAATCTGCAGCACCAGCAACAAACATTCTGTGAAAACAGGGGCCTCGCGTAGCGCGAGACCCCGTGGCGCTACGCGACGCCCTAAACCCGGAAAAATTGTATTTTTTGTCATATTTAACCCCTGTACTTGTTAGAACTTCATATTTAACCCCTGTACTTGTTAGAACTTCATATTTGACCCCTGTACTTGTTAGAACTTCATATTGACTATCAAAACTAACTTTTAAGTTGGTTTTGATCATAGGTGATTGTCATGGGTGCCCGGATGAAGATCAAGCAGCTACGAAGAACCGAACACACGAGATTAAAGCTTCCGCACAACATTACGTCATAACATTTAAGGGCAAACTTATCTAAATTTTGTTTTTAACTTTTAGGTTGTAAAAGTTTTAAATTACTCGTATTTTTCTAAGGATACTTAATGATAAATTCACGTTTGTTTTCGTTAATTGCACGAAAACCTTTAGATTAATAACATGGGTGTTACAAGTTGGTATCAGAGCCTTGGTTTAAGAGATTCGAGTATGGTGGGGAGGAACCATGCTTGGACTTAAACCTTATGCTCTTGACAAAGAATAGTGTTCGGTTCGAGGCTTGATCGCAAATCCGGTAAGTACAAGTACGTTAATAGTTTAGTATGCTAAAGTGTTGTAAACAACACATAGGGCTATCGTGTGGTACACGTTACCCCAATTAAAATGATGGATATGGTTGACGAAAATACGCGCGTTGACGCGTATAGTAGAAAAAGCCTTGTATTATAATACGGGCGATTATTGAAGTTGACATTACTAACTCTGGTGAATGTTTTAATTGAAGGACACCCGCGTCTGAAGATGACGGGAGTGAACGAATTATGGACATGATGATGGAACGGTCCGAGGTATGACAGAAAGAGCATACTCATCAAGGACCTAAATCGCGTAACGGTCGCGAACAAGACTAATGACAAGAGAAGCCCGTTAGGGCAAGCATTACCAGGTGCACACTTTTAAATTTAATCGCACGAGTCGTTATATGCAACAAACACGTAAGTAATAACGGTTGCATACGCATATGATAGAACTTGGAAAACCCGATTTCCAAGAGAAATTTAATAAGAAATGTGTTATTCACAATGATGAATAACAAATGAATAACAAGACTTGTTTATATAGAAACTTGGACGAGATTGATCATCCAAGTAAGTATTCTCAATATAAATCCTATTGAGAAAAGTAGTGATCACATCAATAAATGTGAATAAATTTAAAAAGGGACATTTTACATGTTCAAGGATAAACGACTAAAACTAATAATTGTTAACTAACAATTAAATAAAGTTTTACCAAATGAAACCATAAACATGGAAATAAATTGAGGAGTTACTTACATGGGACGTGATGTGGTAATTATAATAAGGTCACGCGTACCATGTGTTGATCGCTTACTCTGGCCAAGTAAGTAGTGAACACATGATAGCATGAGCTTCTTATAATGAGCGCAGTTATGTCCGATGTAGTAAGGTCAATATGAATGAAAATTTAAAGGATCCTTAGGGTCAAGAAATCTTATGGGCATACTCGTATAAATGGTTTTCACGGGAACCATAAAAACGATGTATGGCGCACATAGAAATAAAAGACCCAAGGAAATTCGTGACATAAGTCATTTTTGACGATTAAAAACCGTGGTAGACAAAAAGGGCATTGTAAAACCTAAGTATAAATGACCCTCGGGGTCATAGAAACGAAGGTATTGCCCACATGGGAAAAACGATCAAAAACCGTGGTAGACAAAAAGGGCATTGTAAAACCTAAGTATAAATGACCCTCGGGGTCATAGAAACGAAGGTATTGCCCACGTGAGAAAGACGATCAAGCCGTTGACCTTGGTCGCAGTAAAGGAATGATGATGATGATAATCATCATTCATAGTCTATAAGGCTGTCAAGGATGGTCAAATAAGAATAAAGGTTTGGTTGAATAAAAGCGATGGCTTCCGCTAAGACAACCAAACAAATTACAACAAAAACTTGATGTATACCGGAATGCTTGCACTAATAATGACTTCGGTAAAGTACCCGGTTGATGAGTAAGGATTTAAACACATGCGTAAACCGAGAAACGGGAACACGAATTTAAAGTCAAAAGACTCGGATTATGAGTTATGACTAAAAGACAATGAAATTTCGTAAACAGAAATTTTGATAATAATAATATTCAACTATTTTGAGGTTGAACTGGTTGATTAAAGTATAATGCTTAATGGCATAAGTAAGCGCAAGCCGGATAACGGTAAGCTTGAGACAAATCGATGCTTAATTAACGTGAGAAGTCATAGAGTCGGAAGAATTATCCAAAAGAAAACGATTGTAGATACGAACTACAGTCAAAAGCTAATGGATTTCAAGCGTGAAAAACAAATGGTTTTCAAACATAAAAAGAGTGCTTTGACACCAAATATATATTTTTAATAAAGACACGAGTAAACAGAATGATCTACGGGATCATCATAACCTACGGGTAATAGTGTGAAACAAGAAAAACTGGTTATAACTCCCCGCGTAAAACATAACGGGAGGTAAAGTTAGTATTTAAGTTAATTGAATGGGTTAAAGCGAAGAGATTATGAAAGGTCTATGAGACTAAAACGACCCACGGGTCATGATTAGAAAGAAATTATAAGGATTTCGCCCTAAGGAGGTGGAAGTCTAATCAAAATAGCCCATGAGGCTAAGTGATAAAACCTACGGGTTAAATTAGATAAAGCGAGGGAATCAGTTAAGAATTCCCGCATAAAACTAACACTGTAAAAGATTAAAATATGGACTGTCAATATCCCGGTATGGATAATTGACGCAAGTTAAGGAAAAGATCCTAAACTAAAACCTTGGTTTTATGTAAGAAATAACGTTTTTACAAATGAGAATCCTGATAGGAAATTGAATATTAAGCATGAAAGGTTCAAGTCTTGACACCGATAGGCGCAAGACGTTATATTCAAAAGTGATATTTCGGAAAGGAAATTTTGATATAAATTAAACATGATGTAACAAGATCACGGTCTAGAAATGTAATGTGAAGTAGAATCACATTATAACCAAGCAAGCGGTAAAATGTAACTGGATTAATGAGTCTAATTAGTGAGACCGGTCAAGGTCATTTAAATAAATTTGGTTTGCTTGTAAGCGGTAGGTTCGGTATGACTGAACCGAATAAATAAATTTGAAGATAAAAGAAATTGCTGCTAAAAGTGAAAAGATTTCACTAATGGCCTTTAAACGAGTCAAGGTAACGGATTCACAAAGAGTTCGATAATATATAAAAGCGATGAATATCGCTAAGTTAACTAAACTAGTGAGAATAACGCGATTACGTTATTTCGAAGTTACACTATGTCATATGGGATATGTAGACAATTAGTAACCAAAAAGATGTTACCGTACTTTTCGGGTAATACTAAAGATTGGTTAAAAAGTATGAGTAATGTTAAAATATTTCTCGGATCGAATACATTGAGTCTAAACTCGATGAATTATGCAAGAAAAGGTTTCGAGGACGAAACCTCTTTAAGGGGGGTAGACTTGTAACACCCCAAAAACGGGTTTGGTAATTAAACCCCGTAAATACTAAAAGACGGGTAAAGTACCGTTAGTGGCAAAATTTACCCGGTAAATATTAGGATTTAAATAAGTGATCCTAATATTAAATAAAAAGTGAATAAAAGCTTTTAAGGAAATAAATTGGATAAAAGGCCCGGGTTAACGGGACCTAAAATAAACTTAGTCATAATTATTCCCGAACCCATTAAGTTAACTAGGAATGTCTAACCTAGTTAATAAATGGGGATATTGATATTAGAAATAAGTAGGTTGTGATCTACTTAATAACGAACCAAACCCGAGGGGTTAAAGTTGTGTAACTTGAAAGGTTATTTAGTAATAACTAAACAAAAACACACACACACACAAGTGTGTGCTCTGGATCGACCTCAGGGGAGCTCCCATGGAGCCAAACCCTAACTTTCAACAAATCCATCAAATTGAAGGTCCAAAACTGATCCAAATCAAAATCCGAGCATAGATTATTGATCCTCGGCACGAGAGGATTACAAGGTATGTAAAATCTGATGAAATCTCTAAACTTGAAAATCTCATGATTTTGGAAAATCTGAAATTTGATGTTGCATGAATGTTATTTGGGTAGATTAAGGATGATATAGTGTCTAGAAGTGAAACCTAGACCACTACATGTGAAATCATGTTCAAAATTCAGGAAATGTCATGAACACCTTGAAGGTGATTCATGGGTTTTGTAAGATTATGATAAACACTAGGATTATAATGGTTGTTCTAGTAATACTTGACATATGTGAAGTGATTTCAGAAATTTAGAAGTCAAAATTCATGTATTGTAGTTGATTGATGAAAAACTAGGGCTAAAGGTCAAGTTATGAACTTGATGATATATAGTGTAAAATTCTGCCCTCAAAGTGTTCGTATAAATGCCTCAATGAAGGCTTGAATCTGAAAATTTGAGTTGAACCGAATGATTTCGATTGTTTGGGCTATTATGCAAATATGATTTAAAAGAGTCCTAAATGTGATAAACATGGTCAGAAATTTGGTCTAAACGGTGGTATGAAAATAACGCCTACCGACTAATCAAAGAATGCCAAAACTAGTTGATAAGCTTGAATATGTAATTAGTGTACTAATGGGCAGTTGACTTTTGAAAGGTCAAACTGGCCTATAATGCGATAAATAGCAATTTTGTTGTGAAATGCATAAGGTGGAATAATCGTATTAGATTATGATTAAACTAACCACCTTGAAAACGATGATGATAGTTTGACGCGTAACAAGCTAGGTGGAAGCTTGGAGTGGAAGCGGGTCAAACAAGTCAAGCATGGAAGAAAAGCGTAGCTCGGATGCAAGGTAAGTGAAACTTACACAATTATGTAGAATGCTTGTTTAATTTATACGTTATAAATGCAATAGCGATAATATAAAAAACATGGATTTCTGACATGACCGATACGAGTCGGAACGTGTAAAGATGGTAATAGTCTTGGTTTTTTTGGCAAAAAGGGCAAAACGGTAAATTAATCATGTAAAGACTAGGAAATTATGAATTCCGTCAAGGTCACCTTGTAGTATAACCTACTAATGATAGAAAGGGTAAAATGGAAATTTGGTCAAGTATTGACTAATGTAAAACGAAGCCTAGAGGAAACCCTAGGCGTAAGCCGGAACGGGTTGAAAGTGCAAGAAAAGAAATTAAGAGAAAAATGGTATTCGGTAATGAAATCCGGGACGGGATGGATGTATGAATTAGAAATCAAAAACCATGTTTTTGACTTAATAAGCAACGTTGGGCATATAGGCCGAACGGGTCAAATGGTGGTGATAACACCATTTGACAATATCGATTAATTTTGGTTGCCAAGTCTTATGTTAACAGGAGCGATTAGCAAATCGGATAATCGCGCCGCCATAGATTGTGTGATAATATAAGCGAGACATAAATCGGGTCTATTTGTTGACCCGAGCCAGGTACGCATATTTATGTTGAAGTCAAAAGTGATATCTTGGTCGATTATTTGGTGAGAGTCCTTCATTGTAAAAGAAGGACCCAAAATCGACCAAAACGCCCTTGTAGACTAAATCGAACAAACAACCCTTAGAGGTTGTTTGGAAACGAGTCTTATGATTAAACAAGAGCCTAAAATAAGTGTAGATGTTGATAGATGTAATACGTTAGCCAAATAGCTCTATTTGAGTCTTACCGCAAAATAACAATCCGAAGAGTAGTACTCGAAACATACAGACATACTCATTGAAATCCAACACACAAGGAGTTGTAGTTGAATATTACTTGATAAGAAATGTAGGAATAAGATGCTAGAAAAGAATGAAAGCGATTTCAAGCTTTAAAGTGCTTAAATACCCTTAACGGGTCAAAATAAGCATACGAGCGAAAACGGGTTTAAATTGTGTAATAAACCTATGATTAGAACCTAATATAGTAGGTAACATTGATTTGAAGAAGTGTATGAGATATAGGAATCAAATAGATACGTTTGTTTGGTAAAATGCATAAACGGATTAAAATTGGGAAAAAGGGCGATAAGCCGAAGGCTTAAAAGTCTAAAATTTTATTATGAAGATTTTTGGATTTTAACTCCAAAAGATGGAGAATTAAATTACGGACGCGTAGGAAAAAGAATCGGGTAAAACGGATCAATAACGAAGAAGTTATGGCCGTTTCCGTGAAATCAGATCGTACAGGGAATCTGCAGCACCAGCAACAAACATTCTGTGAAAACAGGGGCCTCGCGTAGCGCGAGACCCCGTGGCGCTACGCGACGCCCTAAACCCGGAAAAATTGTATTTTTTGTCATATTTAACCCCTGTACTTGTTAGAACTTCATATTTAACCCCTGTACTTGTTAGAACTTCATATTTGACCCCTGTACTTGTTAGAACTTCATATTGACTATCAAAACTAACTTTTAAGTTGGTTTTGATCATAGGTGATTGTCATGGGTGCCCGGATGAAGATCAAGCAGCTACGAAGAACCGAACACACGAGATTAAAGCTTCCGCACAACATTACGTCATAACATTTAAGGGCAAACTTATCTAAATTTTGTTTTTAACTTTTAGGTTGTAAAAGTTTTAAATTACTCGTATTTTTCTAAGGATACTTAATGATAAATTCACGTTTGTTTTCGTTAATTGCACGAAAACCTTTAGATTAATAACATGGGTGTTACAAGTTGGTATCAGAGCCTTGGTTTAAGAGATTCGAGTATGGTGGGGAGGAACCATGCTTGGACTTAAACCTTATGCTCTTGACAAAGAATAGTGTTCGGTTCGAGGCTTGATCGCAAATCCGGTAAGTACAAGTACGTTAATAGTTTAGTATGCTAAAGTGTTGTAAACAACACATAGGGCTATCGTGTGGTACACGTTACCCCAATTAAAATGATGGATATGGTTGACGAAAATACGCGCGTTGACGCGTATAGTAGAAAAAGCCTTGTATTATAATACGGGCGATTATTGAAGTTGACATTACTAACTCTGGTGAATGTTTTAATTGAAGGACACCCGCGTCTGAAGATGACGGGAGTGAACGAATTATGGACATGATGATGGAACGGTCCGAGGTATGACAGAAAGAGCATACTCATCAAGGACCTAAATCGCGTAACGGTCGCGAACAAGACTAATGACAAGAGAAGCCCGTTAGGGCAAGCATTACCAGGTGCACACTTTTAAATTTAATCGCACGAGTCGTTATATGCAACAAACACGTAAGTAATAACGGTTGCATACGCATATGATAGAACTTGGAAAACCCGATTTCCAAGAGAAATTTAATAAGAAATGTGTTATTCACAATGATGAATAACAAATGAATAACAAGACTTGTTTATATAGAAACTTGGACGAGATTGATCATCCAAGTAAGTATTCTCAATATAAATCCTATTGAGAAAAGTAGTGATCACATCAATAAATGTGAATAAATTTAAAAAGGGACATTTTACATGTTCAAGGATAAACGACTAAAACTAATAATTGTTAACTAACAATTAAATAAAGTTTTACCAAATGAAACCATAAACATGGAAATAAATTGAGGAGTTACTTACATGGGACGTGATGTGGTAATTATAATAAGGTCACGCGTACCATGTGTTGATCGCTTACTCTGGCCAAGTAAGTAGTGAACACATGATAGCATGAGCTTCTTATAATGAGCGCAGTTATGTCCGATGTAGTAAGGTCAATATGAATGAAAATTTAAAGGATCCTTAGGGTCAAGAAATCTTATGGGCATACTCGTATAAATGGTTTTCACGGGAACCATAAAAACGATGTATGGCGCACATAGAAATAAAAGACCCAAGGAAATTCGTGACATAAGTCATTTTTGACGATTAAAAACCGTGGTAGACAAAAAGGGCATTGTAAAACCTAAGTATAAATGACCCTCGGGGTCATAGAAACGAAGGTATTGCCCACATGGGAAAAACGATCAAAAACCGTGGTAGACAAAAAGGGCATTGTAAAACCTAAGTATAAATGACCCTCGGGGTCATAGAAACGAAGGTATTGCCCACGTGAGAAAGACGATCAAGCCGTTGACCTTGGTCGCAGTAAAGGAATGATGATGATGATAATCATCATTCATAGTCTATAAGGCTGTCAAGGATGGTCAAATAAGAATAAAGGTTTGGTTGAATAAAAGCGATGGCTTCCGCTAAGACAACCAAACAAATTACAACAAAAACTTGATGTATACCGGAATGCTTGCACTAATAATGACTTCGGTAAAGTACCCGGTTGATGAGTAAGGATTTAAACACATGCGTAAACCGAGAAACGGGAACACGAATTTAAAGTCAAAAGACTCGGATTATGAGTTATGACTAAAAGACAATGAAATTTCGTAAACAGAAATTTTGATAATAATAATATTCAACTATTTTGAGGTTGAACTGGTTGATTAAAGTATAATGCTTAATGGCATAAGTAAGCGCAAGCCGGATAACGGTAAGCTTGAGACAAATCGATGCTTAATTAACGTGAGAAGTCATAGAGTCGGAAGAATTATCCAAAAGAAAACGATTGTAGATACGAACTACAGTCAAAAGCTAATGGATTTCAAGCGTGAAAAACAAATGGTTTTCAAACATAAAAAGAGTGCTTTGACACCAAATATATATTTTTAATAAAGACACGAGTAAACAGAATGATCTACGGGATCATCATAACCTACGGGTAATAGTGTGAAACAAGAAAAACTGGTTATAACTCCCCGCGTAAAACATAACGGGAGGTAAAGTTAGTATTTAAGTTAATTGAATGGGTTAAAGCGAAGAGATTATGAAAGGTCTATGAGACTAAAACGACCCACGGGTCATGATTAGAAAGAAATTATAAGGATTTCGCCCTAAGGAGGTGGAAGTCTAATCAAAATAGCCCATGAGGCTAAGTGATAAAACCTACGGGTTAAATTAGATAAAGCGAGGGAATCAGTTAAGAATTCCCGCATAAAACTAACACTGTAAAAGATTAAAATATGGACTGTCAATATCCCGGTATGGATAATTGACGCAAGTTAAGGAAAAGATCCTAAACTAAAACCTTGGTTTTATGTAAGAAATAACGTTTTTACAAATGAGAATCCTGATAGGAAATTGAATATTAAGCATGAAAGGTTCAAGTCTTGACACCGATAGGCGCAAGACGTTATATTCAAAAGTGATATTTCGGAAAGGAAATTTTGATATAAATTAAACATGATGTAACAAGATCACGGTCTAGAAATGTAATGTGAAGTAGAATCACATTATAACCAAGCAAGCGGTAAAATGTAACTGGATTAATGAGTCTAATTAGTGAGACCGGTCAAGGTCATTTAAATAAATTTGGTTTGCTTGTAAGCGGTAGGTTCGGTATGACTGAACCGAATAAATAAATTTGAAGATAAAAGAAATTGCTGCTAAAAGTGAAAAGATTTCACTAATGGCCTTTAAACGAGTCAAGGTAACGGATTCACAAAGAGTTCGATAATATATAAAAGCGATGAATATCGCTAAGTTAACTAAACTAGTGAGAATAACGCGATTACGTTATTTCGAAGTTACACTATGTCATATGGGATATGTAGACAATTAGTAACCAAAAAGATGTTACCGTACTTTTCGGGTAATACTAAAGATTGGTTAAAAAGTATGAGTAATGTTAAAATATTTCTCGGATCGAATACATTGAGTCTAAACTCGATGAATTATGCAAGAAAAGGTTTCGAGGACGAAACCTCTTTAAGGGGGGTAGACTTGTAACACCCCAAAAACGGGTTTGGTAATTAAACCCCGTAAATACTAAAAGACGGGTAAAGTACCGTTAGTGGCAAAATTTACCCGGTAAATATTAGGATTTAAATAAGTGATCCTAATATTAAATAAAAAGTGAATAAAAGCTTTTAAGGAAATAAATTGGATAAAAGGCCCGGGTTAACGGGACCTAAAATAAACTTAGTCATAATTATTCCCGAACCCATTAAGTTAACTAGGAATGTCTAACCTAGTTAATAAATGGGGATATTGATATTAGAAATAAGTAGGTTGTGATCTACTTAATAACGAACCAAACCCGAGGGGTTAAAGTTGTGTAACTTGAAAGGTTATTTAGTAATAACTAAACAAAAACACACACACACACAAGTGTGTGCTCTGGATCGACCTCAGGGGAGCTCCCATGGAGCCAAACCCTAACTTTCAACAAATCCATCAAATTGAAGGTCCAAAACTGATCCAAATCAAAATCCGAGCATAGATTATTGATCCTCGGCACGAGAGGATTACAAGGTATGTAAAATCTGATGAAATCTCTAAACTTGAAAATCTCATGATTTTGGAAAATCTGAAATTTGATGTTGCATGAATGTTATTTGGGTAGATTAAGGATGATATAGTGTCTAGAAGTGAAACCTAGACCACTACATGTGAAATCATGTTCAAAATTCAGGAAATGTCATGAACACCTTGAAGGTGATTCATGGGTTTTGTAAGATTATGATAAACACTAGGATTATAATGGTTGTTCTAGTAATACTTGACATATGTGAAGTGATTTCAGAAATTTAGAAGTCAAAATTCATGTATTGTAGTTGATTGATGAAAAACTAGGGCTAAAGGTCAAGTTATGAACTTGATGATATATAGTGTAAAATTCTGCCCTCAAAGTGTTCGTATAAATGCCTCAATGAAGGCTTGAATCTGAAAATTTGAGTTGAACCGAATGATTTCGATTGTTTGGGCTATTATGCAAATATGATTTAAAAGAGTCCTAAATGTGATAAACATGGTCAGAAATTTGGTCTAAACGGTGGTATGAAAATAACGCCTACCGACTAATCAAAGAATGCCAAAACTAGTTGATAAACTTGAATATGTAATTAGTGTACTAATGGGCAGTTGACTTTTGAAAGGTCAAACTGGCCTATAATGCGATAAATAGCAATTTTGTTGTGAAATGCATAAGGTGGAATAATCGTATTAGATTATGATTAAACTAACCACCTTGAAAACGATGATGATAGTTTGACGCGTAACAAGCTAGGTGGAAGCTTGGAGTGGAAGCGGGTCAAACAAGTCAAGCATGGAAGAAAAGCGTAGCTCGGATGCAAGGTAAGTGAAACTTACACAATTATGTAGAATGCTTGTTTAATTTATACGTTATAAATGCAATAGCGATAATATAAAAAACATGGATTTCTGACATGACCGATACGAGTCGGAACGTGTAAAGATGGTAATAGTCTTGGTTTTTTTTGGCAAAAAGGGCAAAACGGTAAATTAATCATGTAAAGACTAGGAAATTATGAATTCCGTCAAGGTCACCTTGTAGTATAACCTACTAATGATAGAAAGGGTAAAATGGAAATTTGGTCAAGTATTGACTAATGTAAAACGAAGCCTAGAGGAAACCCTAGGCGTAAGCCGGAACGGGTTGAAAGTGCAAGAAAAGAAATTAAGAGAAAAATGGTATTCGGTAATGAAATCCGGGACGGGATGGATGTATGAATTAGAAATCAAAACCATGTTTTTGACTTAATAAGCAACGTTGGGCATATAGGCCGAACGGGTCAAATGGTGGTGATAACACCATTTGACAATATCGATTAATTTTGGTTGCCAAGTCTTATGTTAACAGGAGCGATTAGCAAATCGGATAATCGCGCCGCCATAGATTGTGTGATAATATAAGCGAGACATAAATCGGGTCTATTTGTTGACCCGAGCCAGGTACGCATATTTATGTTGAAGTCAAAAGTGATATCTTGGTCGATTATTTGGTGAGAGTCCTTCATTGTAAAAGAAGGACCCAAAATCGACCAAAACGCCCTTGTAGACTAAATCGAACAAACAACCCTTAGAGGTTGTTTGGAAATGAGTCTTATGATTAAACAAGAGCCTAAAATAAGTGTAGATGTTGATAGATGTAATACGTTAGCCAAATAGCTCTATTTGAGTCTTACCGCAAAATAACAATCCGAAGAGTAGTACTCGAAACATACAGACATACTCATTGAAATCCAACACACAAGGAGTTGTAGTTGAATATTACTTGATAAGAAATGTAGGAATAAGATGCTAGAAAAGAATGAAAAGCGATTTCAAGCTTTAAAGTGCTTAAATACCCTTAACGGGTCAAAATAAGCATACGAGCGAAAACGGGTTTAAATTGTGTAATAAACCTATGATTAGAACCTAATATAGTAGGTAACATTGATTTGAAGAAGTGTATGAGATATAGGAATCAAATAGATACGTTTGTTTGGTAAAATGCATAAACGGATTAAAATTGGGAAAAAGGGCGATAAGCCGAAGGCTTAAAAGTCTAAAATTTTATTATGAAGATTTTTGGATTTTAACTCCAAAAGATGGAGAATTAAATTACGGACGCGTAGGAAAAAGAATCGGGTAAAAACGGATCAATAACGAAGAAGTTATGGCCGTTTCCGTGAAATCAGATCGTACAGGGAATCTGCAGCACCAGCAACAAACATTCTGTGAAAACAGGGGCCTCGCGTAGCGCGAGACCCCGTGGCGCTACGCGACGCCCTAAACCCGGAAAAATTGTATTTTTTGTCATATTTAACCCCTGTACTTGTTAGAACTTCATATTTAACCCCTGTACTTGTTAGAACTTCATATTTGACCCCTGTACTTGTTAGAACTTCATATTGACTATCAAAACTAACTTTTAAGTTGGTTTTGATCATAGGTGATTGTCATGGGTGCCCGGATGAAGATCAAGCAGCTACGAAGAACCGAACACACGAGATTAAAGCTTCCGCACAACATTACGTCATAACATTTAAGGGCAAACTTATCTTAAATTTTGTTTTTAACTTTTAGGTTGTAAAAGTTTTAAATTACTCGTATTTTCTAAGGATACTTAATGATAAATTCACGTTTGTTTTCGTTAATTGCACGAAAACCTTTAGATTAATAACATGGGTGTTACAAGTTGGTATCAGAGCCTTGGTTTAAGAGATTCGAGTATGGTGGGGAGGAACCATGCTTGGACTTAAACCTTATGCTCTTGACAAAGAATAGTGTTCGGTTCGAGGCTTGATCGCAAATCCGGTAAGTACAAGTACGTTAATAGTTTAGTATGCTAAAGTGTTGTAAACAACACATAGGGCTATCGTGTGGTACACGTTACCCCAATTAAAATGATGGATATGGTTGACGAAAATACGCGCGTTGACGCGTATAGTAGAAAAAGCCTTGTATTATAATACGGGCGATTATTGAAGTTGACATTACTAACTCTGGTGAATGTTTTTAATTGAAGGACA